>CM053401.1:89089863-89167796 GCA_028644305.1 Xerus rutilus | reverse complement strand
TTGAATCTGATTATCCAATTCATTCTTCATATTTGGAAAGTTTTCTGATATTATTTCATTGAATAGGTTGTTCATTCCTTTGGTTTGGAATTCTATGCCTTCCTCTATCCCCAAAATTCTTAAGTTTGATCTTTTGATGTGATCCCACAGATCTTGGATGCTTTGTTCATGGTTTCTTACCATCTTTACTGTGTGGTCAACTCTGTTCTCAAGGTTAAATATTTTATCTTCATTGTCTGAGGTTCTGTCTTCCAAATGGTCTAATCTGTTGGTGATGCTCTCCATTGCATTTTTGATTAGGTTTATTGTTTGTTTCATTTCAAGGATTTCTGATTGGTTCCTTTTCAGATTCTCTATCTCCTTATTAAGGTGACCTTTTACTTCCTGTATTTGCTTATGCATCTCTTTAACGAAGTGATCTTTTACTTCTTGTATTTGCCTGTGTATCTCTTTATCAAAATGGTCCTTTGCTGACTGGGCTTGCTCCTTTATATCATTCTTTAGGTCACAAAACATTTTAATTATGTACATCCTAAATTCATTTTCTGTCATTTCTTCTGTACTGACCATGGATTCTAATATTGAAGAATCTTGGTTTGTTTGAATCATTTTCTTCCCTTGTTTTTTCATGTTGCTTTTGTGTCTTTCCTTAACAGTTGATCCAAGTTGTTACAGTTTTTACATCTATATGTGTTTAGATTCCCTGCAGGATTTCAATACCACTCTTTTATCAGGGGGGGTCAATACTGGTTGATCACAATACAAGGAATATATAGATTCAAACTACAAAGGTCCTAACAGCTCCCAGATATATTTACAGATTAGTCACGATATACAGCAATTATGAATTCTTTTACAATCTACTATGTAACCAATAAGTTTGCACAAGGGTCTATTGTTCCTATTGGTGAGCTAGGGACAGTGGAGGGTGGGGTGTAGGATAGAGTATTGGAGTAGTAGGGAGTGAGGGTACAGTTACTAGATCTTAGAAAGCGTGAAAAAGGAATCCCAGAGGGGCTGGCTATTACTAGAGAGGGCCACAGTGAGTTGTGGAAGACCAGTAGAGAGGAATATATGAAGGGTACAGCAATAAATGATAGCAAGAAAAATACAACATAGGTAAGTGGGAGAAACAGGACTATCTGTTACCCCTCCAGTATTCGGTTCAGAAATCCCAGTCTATTATATCCCCCTGTAAAACAAATCTTTGGATTCACACCTGTTGGGGATTAGAGGGTAGAAAAAGAGTGGGAGGGAAAGGAGGGGAGGATAGAGAAAGAAAGGAAAGAACAGAGTAATAAAGCAAAAAGATTGAACAATATTAGGAGAGAGAGAGAAAGGCTTAAATGAAAAGTGAGAGAAGAAGCGAGTAGAAGAAAAAAAGAGAAGGAAAAAGAAAAGAAAACAAAAACAAAAAAGTGAAACAAAACATAACCCCCCCCCAAAAACAAACAAACAAACCAAATAAAAATACAAAAGTCTCAATGTGAATAGACAAGTATGTTTCCTTTCACCTGCAGTAGGTGGCGTTGTTCGTTGCTTGCTGGACTTTGCTGGTGTTTTGGGGTGTGGGTTTTCTTAGCCTGGTGGAAGTCTGGGTCGCTGGTAAAGCCGCGTCTAAGTTTATACAGAGTTGCTTTCCAATGTCCCCCTTTAGACTAGGCTCATCAGAGGCTGGAGCAGCAGACTCTGGTCTCCTGTTGTCTGGGCCCCCGTGGAAGTACCTTTTAGCGGATCTGCGTCCTCCACTGCTTTGTTCCTCAGGCACTCTGGAATGTAGCTGGAGCGGACCCAAGCCGTCTTTGTGCTGAGCTGTCTTCGCTGGCGTCTGTGGCGCATCTCCTACCCTGAATGGCGCTCCCCAGTGGCTGGCGGTTGGGGATGTGGGTACATGCGAGCCTGCTGTGGACCCTGTGTGGTTGGGTGGGCGCTAGAGCCGGGTATCTGGAGTAGAAGCCGCCACCGCCCGAGGTGAGTCCTGGGTTTTCGCTCCCAGCCGAGCCGCTGGGACCACCTTGCGCAGCCACACCGCCCAGGGCCGCTTTCAGCCACAGCCGCTGGAGTGGATTCTTGGGTTATCCGCTCCCAGCCGAGCCGCTGGGACCGCCTCCCACGGCCACGCAGCCCCGGCCGCTTTCGGCCACAGCTGCTGGCGTTGCGCTGTGTCGACGACTGCTGGCTCTGCTTACGCTCGCGAGTGAAATTTCCTGTCTGTGGTGTCTGAAGAGCGCTTCCCAAGAGCCAGGTGGAAGAAGGTTGTACCGCAGTTTTTGGTCTTTTGTTTGGCAAGACTGGCAGCAGCGTCCACCTAAGCCGCCATCTTGCTCCGCCTCCCAGGTATAGTATTTTTAAATGGCATCCATTTTTTTTTTGTCAGAGCTTGGTAAATATTATTCCAAGACCTCAAAACTTTTAGAGTTTGGGTTAAGAAATCAACTGAAACCCAGACTGGTTTACCTCTCAATGTGACCTGTCATTTCCTCTAACAGTTTTAAAAATTCCATTCTTATTCTGTATGTTAGGCATTTTCATAATGTGCTTTGGTATGGGTCTGTTGTAATTGTGTATATTTGGAGTTCTGTAAGCCCTCTGTATTTTCATTCCTTCCTGTATTTCATTTCATTCTTAAGATTTGACAATTTTTCTGATACTATTTCATTGAAAATATTGTGCATTGCTTTAGTTTGCTTTTCAGAGATTTCATCTATCCTGATGAATCTTAAATTTGGCCTTTTCCATGTTGTCCCATATTTCGTGAAAATATTGTTCATGGTCTCTTAACATCTTTTCTCCATGGTCATCTTTATTTTTATTTATTTTTATT
This sequence comes from Xerus rutilus, assembly GCA_028644305.1. Taxonomy (NCBI): domain Eukaryota; kingdom Metazoa; phylum Chordata; class Mammalia; order Rodentia; family Sciuridae; genus Xerus; species Xerus rutilus. The sequence continues at coordinate 89,164,972 of CM053401.1, read as the reverse complement.
TTTTATTTTGGTACTGGAGTTTGAACTCAGGGGCACTCGACCACTGAGCCACATCCCCAGCCCTATTTTGTGTTTTATGTAGAGACAGGGTCTCACTGAGTTGCTTAGTGCCTCACTGTTGCTGAGGCTAGCTTTGAACTCATGATTCACCTGTCTCAGCCTAAGTGCTGGGATTACAGGGTTGCACCACTGCGCCCGGCTGGTCATCTTTATTTTTAAGATTTTTATATCTTGTCTTCATTGCCTAAAATTCTATCTTTCAAGTTGTCTAGTCTAATGGTGATGCTTTCCATTGAATTTTTAATTTGTTTTATTGATTCCTTCATTTTGAGCAATTTGCTTCATTTTTTTTCAGAATCTCTATCTCTCTATTGAAGTGATCTTTCATTTCCTGTATTTCCTCTACGATTTCACTCCTTACATTTTCTTTTACTTTGCACATCAATTTCATTATGAACTTTCTAAATTCCTTCTCTGACTTTCCTCCATTGTGATGTCAATGGATTCTCTTATTGAGGCATTTTGGTTTATTTTGGGATAATTTGTTTCTTTGCTTTTTTCATGTTGTTTGTATGTCTACCATTCATCAGTATGAATCTGAGGCAGCAAGTGTTTCTATACTATGAACTTATAACGTTTCTGAAGGTTTCTAGTACCTTATGTTTTAGGAGGAAACAAATAATAGCAACAACCAATGCAAACAATATACAGCATTAAACTAAATACATAATCTTTACTATGACATCTACCATGTTAATTGGCAAAATTAACAAATAGTATGATAAACAATTGCCAACAGTAAAAATAGTAAGTTTGCAAAAGAATTTAGAATTTTCAAAGGTGAACAGGGAGAATGAAGAAAAGATGTAGAATGTGAGGATTTTTAAGTAAGAAGAGAGAAAAATAGAATGAAAAATTAAAGGAAAAATGAAAGAACAATAAAATTTGGCTGTTAGCAAAAGAAGAGGGAGAAGTGGAATCAAGAGAAACAGAAGATAAAAACAATACAAAACAAAACAAAACAAAATATACTAATCAAAAAACCTAGCCCTCAAAAAACAGTCATGAAAAATAACTACTTTCAAAAACTAGAAATAAGAGAGACAAATATTTATATGTGTAAATGTCCACTAACCATTCAGCACACAAACAAAAACCAAAAAAAGAAAAAGAAGATATAAAGGATTCTTTATGAAAAATTAAGGAATTGTTTTCATTGTGGTGGTTAAAAATTGTCTATGAGAATGTTTGTTGTCTGTTCCCAAATGTCTTGTTTTCATTTTTTTCTTGAGGTATGTACTGTGCACAAGAGTAGTAGATGAAGGCTATCAAATTCTTCCTTTTTTTGTGTTGCTCATCAAGTTGGCAGTAGGAGTTCAAACGTTCTCAGTTTCCCTTCTTGGCAGTATGAGGTGGAGTAGGTTGGAGAGTATTCTCTGCTCCACTCTAGATGGGGTCGCTGTAGAATTCTGTGAGAGGAGCTCCTGTATGTGGAGCTCCTGAAGGCAGGGTTTAGGTCTAGGTAGGCCCCAGGTGTTTCATTGAATGGCAACTGGTCTGAGGATTTTAAATCAGTGCACTTCCTGGGCCTGGCAGCTATGGATCTATGCTGGGAGACCATACCCCAGGAATCTCCTCTGGGTTCCATTCTTGTGGCAGAGTAGCCAGTCCTCTGCCTCCTCTGCAGCCTGTGGATCCTGCCCTTCCCACCCAACTGGGCTCAGTCCCTGAGTGCATAGTCACTCCTGCCCACCAGATTGTATTCCCAACCTGCACTAACTGATCCTGCGAGATGCCTGGCTCAAAGCGGGGGGTGGTGGACCTGGGATTTCTTGGGTCTCAATGACCCATATTCCCCTGGGTAAAACACTCTCTGTGCCTGAATTTCTCCTGGTCTCCTCGGCATACCATGAGTCTTATGGCGAATGTCTGCCAGATCTGGTTTTTGGACCCAACTCAGATTTCCCAGTTCTGGGCTCCTGGAATTGCTCCCAAAGTCAAAGGCCACCTTATTCGTGGCAGAAAGATAGCTCTGTTGCAGCTTTCCACAGACAGCTGGGACATGCACCAAGTGTTTCCTGCACAAGGATATAGTGTAGCACATCCTCTGGATCAGTCTGATGGTGTCCTTGATCTCTGATTTCTCCATACCAAGACACCCCATGGTGCTACCTGAAATGTGTGTTCTCTCAGTCCCTCTCCTTGCTTTGCCCATGGCCCCAGCACTGGTAATGCATTTTTTTCTTTTATTTTTTTGTATTCAACCTCTGAGTCTCCAAGCTATTCTGAGAGTCCAGTACAGTATTAAATCCCAGTAAAAACTGTTTCACCCACCTCACTGAGAAACTATTTATCTCCTTTCTTGGTTTCATAACATGGAGCAGCTTGGAAAGCAACCTCATCTACTCCACCATCTTCCACCTTTATCTTTTCTTTCAAAGTAAGAGTTTTAAATGTTTTCACTTAAAGAAAAGGTAATATTTGAGGAGAAAGATATGTTTAACCTGATTTTAACATTACGCCATAGATACATGTATCAAAACATCACATAGTATTCCATGCTTCTGTATAGTTTTTATTTATCAGCAAAAAAAATAAGTATGATTAAAAGTATAGATTTAAATGTCAAGAACAAAGTTAAATAAGTTTAAGTTTACTCTGTTATAGATATGTTTGATTGACTTTATACAAATGAAAAATAAAATCCTTCTTCAAATACCACCAAATTTTAACTTTATTTTTTTAAATATTTTTTAAGTGGTAGACGGACACAATATCTTTATTTTATTTATTTATTTTTATGTGGTGCTGAGGATCAAACCCAGTGCCTCATGCACGCCAGGCAAGTGCTCCACCACTGAGCCACAATCTCAGCCCCTTAACTTAATTTTTTTAAGAGAAAAAGATTTGGATTATCTAAAAACTCTTATGTGTAGATTTATTTATTCAACAAGAAGTTGTTCTGTTTACCCAGTGTCAATTATGTAATCTTTTAAATGCCATGGTCTTTCTCCTCAGCTTCAAAGAAAGGTACAGGATACACTAGTGGCTAGGGGCCCTTTGCCATCCCATGGCATGGGCAAAGAACTTACTGGAAAGGGAATGTGTCCTCAGTTTCCATGGTTGTTATTTTATCTTGCATGGCCCCTCTATGTGGTTTAAGAACAAAACTATTAAACAATTGAAAACTATTTCCTTATTCTGCTCAGTTACCAGGCATAAAACTGGCTTTAGGGGACAGATTAATGTAGGAAGCAGGATTTTTATAATGGGTTATTGTGCTAGCCTAAAGAGAAGAGGTAGCTTGAGAGTGTTGTATGTTTTCTAAAACATGCTGTATAATTTATTGTCAAATATTGAAATCTGAATAATATTTTTTCTTTCTTTCCTTTGTATTATGCACACAAATGCACTCACATTTTCTATACAGCTATGCACTAACTCAGACTAAGTTTAATGTACAACAATTTGATTTATGAAAGGGTATTTGAATTTGGAGTTTAGGGCTTACGGATCATCTTTCTCATCTGAAAGAATGTCTAGTACCACTTTAGCACTAAAATCAATTACAAAAATACAACTGTTCCTTTTGATTTTAGAAGATTAGAATTGCAATGAAAGAGCACTAATTTTTTTTAACAAATTTGAGTACTGATTTCTGAAAAAAGGTATACTCATGATGTGTCAAAGATTCAGTCAGTATCACTACCTGCTGTCATGATTTCTGTGATTGCCACCTGCCATCCACAGTGGGCATAGGTGAACAGTCTTATTTACCCAGCAGTACCACATATCAAGCTTCATGGAATTTCTAAAGTATAAAATTTATAGTTCCTGGCATTTAGTAAATAGTTCTACATTTATCCAAAATATATAATGGATTTTCCTTCTTGCCATATTACAGATAGATAAAAGAATCAAGGGGATCAACCAATTTCCCCCAGTTTCCGGAACTTGTAAGAATCAATTTAGTGATTTAAATTAACTCTTTCTGCAATAAACAATAGTAGCTCCATTAAGGACCTTGTCACACAGCATATAAATTTTCTTGCAGCTTATCCCAAGACTACCTCCCTCCTAAGGGTTAGGCCATGATGTTACCTCTGTATCTCTAGGGGATGACGAAATGTTTGAAATCTGAGAAGCACTTGATGCATTTCTATGGAAAGAATGGAAGTATAAATGAATATATGCAGTTACATACTTAGCCCCAGATCATGCACTTAACCAATGTTTTGTGTTGGTGGAGTATGTACTTTATACAATAGTGTATATATTCCAGGGATTCAGAAATGACTACTTCCTTGTCTCTGATTTCTAGATGATCTTAGCTCATGGTAGAGACATTTAAGGAAGGAAATATCCTAAGTACCTGGTTATCTTTTTAGAAGATACAACATTTGGGTTGAATCAAGAACATTGAGCTGTGATTTGTCAAGAAGAGTAAGGCAGACAGACAGGTTAGGCAAAGGGAACAGAGAATGAAAAGAGCAAGTGTAGTGAGGGTAAGGAATTAAGTATTGCTAATTCTTGAGAGTATACTGACAGAAAACATCATAGGTAAGGCACCCTTTTTGATAGTTAATATCAGTGACTCTTGTCCACCGTAAATGCAATGGGCAGAAATTTAGCCTGGTTATCTGTGCATCCTTGTATGAAAATAAACCATCTCAAAATTTGTTATTAAAAGGTCCCTATGTTCATGTTAGAAACACCAAAGTAAAATGATAGCAGTATGACAGCATTTAAAGAACTTTTACAATTTGAATTAGCTGTGAGTGCATACCGACAAGCTTATGCATTCACTTTTGCTTCTCTAATTTCCATTTTAATTTATAAGTCATAAAAATAATTTTGCCTGAAAGAAATCACTGCTGCGTCAATTAACACCTTAAATTGTGATTAAACATTTAAAAATTAAATTTATCTCCACGGAGCCTTACATCTGGGGCACATCTGTTGCCATGTAAACGTGTCCAACATATTCAAACATACAGTATCAAAGAACAAATAACTTGCTCTATGTCACCATACCAATAAGGTAGGGGTTGAACCCAGGTGACCTGGATGAGGAGAGCAAAAATGTCCTGTTCCCATGGATTTTTACAGTGAAGTGGGTGTTTGGGAAATGTAGAAAACAATAACAAAGTGAAGCATACAAGTTGTGTTTCAATTGTGGTAAGCTCCAGGAAAGGGGCACAGTGCTAAGGGTACCTGGGGTTGAGAGACTTGAGTTGGCTAAAGTAATGTGAGGGTTGGCTCTTTTGGACTTTTGGAGAATGCATAGGCATCAACTAGATAAAATTGGGGTGAACAAGCATTTTAGGCAGAAAACCCACCATCTGCCAATGGTCCTGTAGCACAGAGGCAATTAGTGTGAAGGACAGGAGGAAGGCTGTTGTAGCTAGGAGAGAGGAAGTAAGGGGAGTGTAAGCCCAAACTGAGGCTGGAAAGAAGGTGGGAGCCAAGCCCCAAAGGGCACTGAGGCTGTGTTAAAATTTTGTATTTACCTAAGATGAGGGGCAAAGTTTTTGAATATTATAAAACATATACATATTTAAATTTCATATTGTACCTTATAAGTATATATCATTATTATATGTCAGTTTTAAATAAAAATGATTTTAAAAGGCAGTCCAGACAGAAAAAATTTTGAAAACTTAAAATGCTTGCATCCAAGTAAAGAAGTAACTCTTATAATTTAACAATAAGAAAACAACATAATTTAAACATGGGGAAAGATCTGTATCAACTCACCAAAGATGATACAGAGAGGGCAAACATACACATGAAAAGAGGCAACATGTCATTAGAAATGTGATATTACTATACACATATTGAAATGACTAGACTACAAAAAGAATAACATTAAATTTTGGTGAATATATAGAACAAACTATGGTAGAAATTCAAAATGGTTCAACTCTTTTGTAAGACACTTTGGTAACTGCTTTTAAATCTAAACATAATCTTACCATCTCTCAATAATTGTGCTCTAAGTATTTACCTAACTGAGTTGAAACTTCACATCTGCTGAAAACCACACAATTTTTAAGATTTACTTATAAATCACCAAAATCTGGAAATAAGAGTGAATATTAAATGAATGAACTATGGTATATACATAATATGAAACATTACTCAGTGGATATAAGAAATGAAGTGTCAATTTGGACAAAGGAAATGTAAATGCATATTGCTAAAAAGTCAATCTGAAGATGCTACATAGTGTCAGTGCAATGATAGTACATCATTCTGAAAAGGTAAAATTTGATTAATTTCTAAAGCAAATTTTTAAATTTTTTAAAAATTAAAAATTTAAATACATTATGACAATTCAATACATGTATACAATGTACAATGATTAAATGGGGGTAATAAACATTTCCGTCTCTTCAACATATAATCATCTTTATGTGGGAAATTTCATACCTTTCTAGTTATTTTGAAATATAGGTTGTTTTGCCTGGCAGTTACCCTGCTGTGCTGAAGAAGAATCACTCCTGATTCTTCTGCTCTGTTTTTGATGCCCATTATTGAATTTCTTTGTCTCCCCTCACTCCTGCCCTTCCCAGGCTCTAGTGACCACTACTCTACAAGGTTGACTTGCTGGTTTCTGCAAATGAATGCAAACACCCAGTACTTGTCTTCCTGCGTCTGACCTGTTTAATTTAACATAGTGATCTCCAGCTCTGTCCACACTGTTGCAAATGATAGAACTTCATTCTTTTTAAGACTGAACAGTATTCCATTGTGTAAATATACTACATCGTTATCTGGATTGATTCCATAGTTTGGCTATTGTGAATAGTGCTGCAAATAAGCATGGGAGTGTATCTTTTGGTATAGTGATTATATGTCCTTTACCAATACACACAGCAGTGGAATTGCTGGATCACATGGTTGTTCTATTTAGGTTTTTTGAGAAATCTCTATACTACTTTCCATAATGGTTAGATTGCCATAATGATTAGATTGCCACTAACAATGTGTAAGAATTCCCTCTTTCCACATCCTCATATGGGCAATATTTTAAATCTAGAGTGACACGATCTGATTGATGTTCCAAAAGATGTTCCAAAAGATGGCTCTAATGGGAAAATACATTGGGTAAGGGCAAGGGTGGAAGCTAAAAACTGGGTGGGAGGGTGCTGCAGCAGAACTGAGGCTTGAAGTTAACAGCTTGGACCAGAGTGGCAAAGAGAGGTGATGGAGATAAACAGATGGATTTGGAAGGTATTTAGGAAGTAAAACTAAAAGAAAAAAATGCATCCTATATAGGATGAAGGAAGGAGATTCAAAAGTCCCAATGTGTGTTTATTTCCTTTTTCCTTTTCCTTCCCTATCCTTTCTGGGATTCATTAGAATGTCCTTGAAGTCTTATATTTCTGTATTTCTTAAATTGGTTCTTGATCCTATTTATTTCTGTGGAGCTTCTGATTCAGGAGATCTGGCTCGAGGCACTGGAATTTAGAAATTCAGATTTATTTTTCTTTTTTCTTTTGGTTGCTGTTGTTAAGTACCTCATTTGAACATTCTTATGTTCAAGCAGGTTTGGGGAACTCAGATATAAAAAGTGTTAAATAGTTAGTAATTCTTAACACCAGCTGCACTTTACAATCATCTGGGACTCTTTGGAAAATATTTATGCAAGGGCCCTCACTGAGACAATTACATGAGAATCCAATTTAATTGGGCCTGGGCATTGGTGTTTTAATAGGTGATTCTAATATGCAGGCAGTATGAACCTCTAAATTGCTATTCTAGAGAGAGTGTGAGAAAAAAATCTCACAAAAACCTGGGGTAAAGATAGATGCATGCCAGGCATATGGTAAAGACGATTTACAAATCTAAACAAAGACAAATTATTCAAAATGAAATTGATAAGGTAGTAAAGGAACTGAATTGTGCTTCATCCACTGAGATGTTTTCAACCCTTTTCAAATGACTACATAAAATTATCCTTGCTTTTTCCAGCGGTAATGATTAACTAGTGTATCAAGCACTATACACTTGTGTTTTCTTTAAGCCAGACATAAAACAAGTATATTAAAATTTAAGCACCTCTTCATAAAAAGAACCAAAGCACTCAAATGAAGGTAAAACAACTTTGGACAAAATCATTAGCATGATCTGAAGTTATTTACATAATGAATTAGGCAGAACCATCATTTCTATACTTGTAAATTTTATATTTTGACTTCTCAACAAATTTTATATTAAAGCACATTAAAATCTACAGTTTGCAATTAGATATTTGTGTTCATTGTTGAGAGGTTTTGTATTTAAATCAAATAATAAGAATATAATTATAAAAATGAATTCTATAATAATTAAGTTTAAAAGTAACAATGCCAAAGACCTGGTAATTTAAAGGGGATAAACTAGATTTGTAAAGATTCAAATGCTATGCAAACTTTAAAGATGTGAAGACCTAGGAGATCCCTGTTTTTCCATTTCTGCCTCTATTATTCCTTTATAGTTGATATATAAAAGCTGTACATATTTAAAATGTATAGAAATGTTTACATTTAAAACTTATAGATTAATATTTTGAACATATTTGCATACTTATGAAACCCTCACACAAAGATAATAAACATCCTTCACCTCCTGGTTTCCGCATGTCCCTCAATAATCCTTTGCTCCCATATTTCCTTGTTCTGTATCACCACATGTTCAAAATGTACTCCTCCTCTTCTGGATTTTAAAAAAAATGTTTGAAATTCATTCATGTTGTTGCTTGTACCAATAGTTCATTTCCTGTTGTTGCTGAGTAGTAATCCATTGTATAGAATCACCACAGTTTTTCTATTTACTGTGTGTATATGTTGCTGGAGATTGAACCCAGAGCCTCATGCATACGAAGCAAGCATTCTACCATAAAGTTACATCACCAGCCCTTTGTACTTTATTTGACACAGGGTCTCACTAAGTTGCCCATACTGGCCTTGAACTTCATCCTCCTGCCTCAGCCTCCTGAGTAGCTGTAATTGTAGGTGTGCACCACCATGCCCAGCTTCTGTTCACTTCTTGATGGACATTCACAGTATTCCCAGGTTGGGCTATTACAAATAATGCTGCTATGACATACATTAATGCACAAGTCTTTGTAAAGTCTTTGTACAAATATGCTGCTTTTCTTCTGGAACTTCAGAATAGAATGGATAAAACGGTTAGTGTGTGGGTAACATTTTGAGACTGCCAAAATAGTTCACAAAGTAGTTGTAACATTTTACCTGCCACCAGTGTTTTCTGCTAAGATTAACCCTCCAAAGGCCTTCCTGGAGGTATAAATCTGAATGTTTCAGAATGTGGATGGTGGAAGGGGACTGAATTTAGTACTTTCACTAAATCCTCCCTGTTTCTCTAATGGAAATTACCTCACTTTGACTTTTATCGTCTCTTTCGGACTCAGATTCTGAGATGATTTGATTCAATTTATCCAGAGAACAAATCAGTTATTTCCTGGGGAACTGAAGAAAAGGGAAGTCATTTGGTTGCATGGGGTCAGGGAAAGACACATGTGTTGTTTTATGTTGTGCCTTGCATGAGTCTGCCAACGAGCTGGGATCCTGGGGGACAAAAGTAAGGGGTCCTTAGTAAGGACAAAATGGGGTCCCGTGGGAAGAGGTATGGGGTGGATGGTTGCAGAGTCACTTCACCCAGACTCCAGGGGTTGCTAAGACTGCTGTGCCAGAGGGAGAAGCAAAACCTGTTTATTCCAGGAAGTGTAACAGCTTATGAACGGTCCTCTGATCAATCTTGGCCCTGAGGTCATAGCCAATGGGGTACTGCTCTGTTTCAGGCGTAGTCCATCAGCATAGGGTAGGGAAAGGGGGAGGGGAGGTGCTGAAGGTATGCAGAGTGCTCCTACAGACATGGAGTCTAATTGCTCTTGTACAGATTTCCGTGCAGCCTCTCAGGGTCAGTGTCATCCCTTCTCCCCACATCTTCACAGAGACCTGGATTCCCCATTGTCTGAAAATGTCCAGGGTTCTGGAAGCTGAGGCAGTGCATTTCTCATTGGCATTCTTCTTTAGCATCTACTTAGGCAATCCCTTTCTCCTCTGCATAAAGTCATCTGTTGCTTCCTTCAAAGACATTAGAAGGAAGGAAAGGCAGGATGCATTCAGACTGTGTGCATTGTTATAGCCATCTGCATTAAGACAAGAGACTTTGGTACAGGTTGGCTATTAGCCGCTGCCCCAAACCTATTACCCCTACACCTTCTGTGAGACTATGAATATCTGTCATGATTTAGCAGCTGATGAGGTAGTGCTATCATTGTATGGGGCTCCCAGGACACTGCTGGAGTGCTGGCCCTGTTGTTTTGCTTGGTTGGCATGTGTTCTGAGTGATCTGCAACTTTTCTGATTAGTGACCATTTGGTTCGGATTGATCAATATCTATAACATATATGCTAAATAATTTTGTTATCAACATTGAATAAAGGAAGGAACTCTAATCCCAAATAGCTGAAAGAAATGAATTATTGTGTTTGAAGTAGAGAAGATTCAGAAAGAATATTTTAATTAATCTGAAATACAGGAGGGCTAATTGACTTGTTTTAGATAAACATAGGACAGATTTAATCTCGATATAAACATGAACCTTCTAAAGGTTAAATCTTGTAAAATTCAAATGAGCTGTCTTTTTTATTCTCTAACATTGGGGATAATTTTATTTCTGCACTTACATTTTTCTATGATATGTGTAATATATATAATTTAAAAATATGATTTATTTTTATTGTAAAAGCAGAATGCATACTAGAAAAGTTAAGTTGCAATAAATGAATAAGAAGACAGAAAATCCTTTATAATCCAGAGGTAATCATAACTGTATTATTTCTGAGTAGGTTTTTTTGGTAGGTAAAGGAAATAAATTCATCCTTGTAGGTCTTCCTGTCCTTTAAAGTTGACAGTTGATGGCTTCTTTTAAATATCTACATTGTGTTGATTCAGATCCATCCTTGGATCCACTCTTATATCCAAGAAAATTTTGGAAATATATATAGTATGCAAACTTTGCACTGCAAATCTACCTTTTGGTTATATTGGGTATTGTTTTAATGCTTTGTGGCCTACTTTTGCTTTAAATCTCTGTAATTCTCAGGTCGCCTCACTGTCTCTGGTGGCTTCTTTGGATTATATTTCCCTCCTATCAATTCACTCACAAGATAAATACAAATCCCTTTTTTAATTTCCCCAGATTATATCTAGGATGAGGCTTCAGTGTGTCATAAAACGTTTGTAGATATTTAGAGTATAATTAAAGGATGTATATTGCACTGCTATTAGCACTAGTTTCTCTTACTGTATAGATATGAAGCCAATCAGCCTGGTCCTGGTAGGTACATCTCAGCCCCATTGGTGACTAATCTTAGCTGTCTGTGTCATGGATACCAAGAAGCAAACTACCTGGTGCCAGAGGGAGATGCTAGTCCCCTCTCCTCTGGTCTGACGAGGCCTTGCTCACTTAAGGACCTTGGATGTTTGATAGTGCTGATACCCATTCCTTCCTAGAACCCTACCTCCCACCGACAGTGGTGTAGTTAGACTTTCCTGGCCCAGGAAACACATTCATGATATTTGCCCTTGCATATGTCCAAAGGTGAACTATTTAATCTTCACATGTAATTCTAACAGTTCAAACTAAATATATGTTTATGGGTAAAACTGTTTAGGTTTCCAAAGGGAAGTAATCCTGAAAATAAATATGCTCAATTTACATTCATGTATAGAATACATAATATTTCAGCCTTCAGTTTCTGCTTTAAGGTTTGTTGGGATTTCATGGTTTTCCTGAATTAAAAAGTATGTTCTTGATTTATGTTTGTGTAACTGAAGCACCAAGTATTGTGATTTTTTTCTCCAAAGAGTGTTTGAAAGGTAAATTAACATTGTTACCCAGGGAAAGATAACTGCTCCTAATGTAAGTGCTATTTTTTTCCTTTTAAAAATAGCTTTAATGAGCTATAATTCTCATATCATTCAACTTATTTATATAAAATGCACAATTCAGTGGGTTTTAGTATACTCACAACCATCACCATAGTCAATTTTCATTTTCCTCACCTTAAAAATAAACACTACTCTTTAGCTAACCTTTATGCCACCATCCCTCCCATCCCTAAGTGAACCCTCATATACTTTGTCTCTATGGATTTATCTATTCTGGGCAACTAATATAAATAAGGTTACACTATTGGATCTCCTATGACTGTTTGCATTTATTTATTTATTTATTCTACTTAGGTATACATGATAGCAGTATGCATTTTGATTCCTTATACACAGATGGAGCACAACTTTTCATTTCTCTGGTTCATGACTGCTTTCTTTCTCACTCGGCATAATGGTTTCAAGCTTCATTCATCTTGTAGTATATATTTGTATGCCGTTCTTCTTGATAGCTGACTAATATTTCACTGTGTGGATACCACATTTTGTTTACCCCTCAGATGAACATGCAGTTGTTGGGCTGGGGATATAGCTTAGTTGGTAGAGTGCTTGCCTCGCATGCACAAGGCCCTAGGTTCAATCCCCAGCACCACACACACACACAAAGAAAAACAACATGTAATTGTTAATCACACTTTAGCTATTACTAATAATGGTGCTGCAACTGTATACATGTATTACTGTGTAGATATGAAGCCAATCAGCCTGGTCCTGGTAGGTACATCTCAGCCCCATTGATGACTAATCTTAGCTATCTGTGTCATGGATACCAAGAAGCAAACTACTTGGTGTCAGAGGGAGATGCTGGTCCCCTCTCCTCTGGTCTGATGAGACCTTGCTCACTTAATTATCTTGGATGTTTGATAGTGCTCCTTTTTGAGTTGTTGTGTGGGAATACCTTTTTATTTCTCTTGGGTATATACCTAGGAATATGGTTTCTGGGTTATACATTCTATAGTAACATAAGCCCCTTTTTAAAAGTAAAACTATCGTGATTGCTCTGGTAAAAATCATAGGTATATATTTTGTGTATAAAGATAGGGGAAGTTTTAAAAAATGAAGTATTAGTTTGAAAGGCAGCATATTCAGGAGGATACTTACATATATGAGATATATGCTACTGATGATTAAAGATAATGAAGGAAAGGATAAAAAATAAGCCTAAATAAGCCTACCACTCACTGATAAGCACTTTTTAGCCTTTTGATATACATGTTCACATATAAATACATCTGTTTATATCTTAATGTGTATAATTTTATGACCTTCCTTTGATTCTTAAAATTGCTTTGAGCATTGAATGTATTACTACATCACATGGATGTATCCTAACTTACATAACCAATCTCCTATTACTGGACTTTGTGATCCTTGGTTTTATTAATACCTATTTTGTTATATAAAAATAGCACATATCTTGATCCCTGGGATAAATAACCAAGAGTAGAATTAATGGATCAAAAATTATAAACACATTGCTCCCTATTGCCAAAGTAAATTCCAAAAAGTAGTTTTTGTAAGAATTAAATAAATCCATGAAAGATTGCTATCAGGATGGTCCTCATCTAGTGCTTTTGAGTGATGATACTTGTGGTGGGGAGGGAGGTACTGTAATAGACATTAAACAAAAAAGAAACTATGGGATGCACCAAAAGGAAATGGTAAACAATAAGAGACAAACAGATGTTCAGCACTGTTAGACCTGGACCCAAAGGCTGGTAGGAAATAAATGATGAAAGAGATATATGTGGAGTTGGCTGCAGTGATCCTTTCCTAATCTTGGTTTAAAAAAAACAAAGGAAACATTTGTGTTCTTTTTAATATACACCATGTTTAATTGGGTGCATATGGGCATAAAAACTTAGAGCAACCATTCTTTAAGCACATGACTGTGGTTCTGTGGGGTTGTCCACAGAGCAAATGCTTATCCTTTCAGAATATAGGTAAAATAGAGTTGAAATATATTCTTAGGAACCAAGTTAATTGGTTAGGAAGTCAAATAGTGACAAAAACTTTTTCTTTGCAGAGACATATGAAACGAAACAAAGGAAAATGCTCTTGTAAGAGACATTATTTTAAAAACCAGCAAGCATTTGTTCAAGTGCTTTCAAAAGAAGCAAAATGGAAAAATCTGGGGGAGCACATATCTTATAAGATGGTAAAACATCAAGAATAAAAATAATAATTGCTGGTGAGGATGTGGGGAAAGGTAGGCTTATACATTGTTAGTGGGACTGTAAATTAGTACAACTGCTTCAGAAAGCAGTATGGAGATTCCTCATAATACTAGGGATGGATCCACCATTTGACCCAGCTATCCTACTTTTTTGGTATTTACCCGAAAGAACTAAAATCAGCATACTATAGTGATACAGCCACATCGATGTTTATAACAGCACAACTCACAATAGCCAAGCTATGTAACCAACCCAGGTGCCAATCAATAGATGGATGGATGAAGAAAATGCAGTATTTATGCACAATGGAGATTCACTCAGCCATAAAGAAGAATGAAATTATTTTATTTGTTGGTAAATAGATGGAGCTGGAAAGTGTTGTACTAAGTGAAATTGGCCAGACTCAGAAAGTCAAGGATTGGATATTTTCTCACAATTGCAGAAGCTAGAGGGAAATAAGGAATAAAAAGGGTGGGGATTGAGGAAATCTCATAAAAACAGAAGGGAGAACAGTGGAGTGGAGAAATGGAGTTAAAATGGATAAAAGATGGAAAAATGTGAAAGAGGAGGAATGGCAAAATGAAATTGATCAAATTATGTTATGTGCACCTAGGAATGAATTCCGCTTTTATGTATAATGTACTAATTACAAAAACAAATATTCTAGTATTTCTTAAAGGTCTGAAGAAGCTGATTTAGAAGAAGAGAGATTTACAGCAGAGAGAAAAGCATTAAAGTCAGTCAATCTATTTTGTTTTGACAGTAGATAGCCTTCAGAATTTTTATCTGCATTTCTGTATGTGTCTCACACATGCGAGTGCATGCACTTAATACCACTTTTGTAATTTTTCCCTAACCATCATGTAATTAGAATTTGTCAGTCATGGTTTTCATACATTTAGCCCATTTTAGAAATATAATCTCTGTTGGAAAAGCTGGTAGCTGAAGAAGACTTCCCAGAGGAAAGAAGAATTCAGGTGCACCTTAAGGATGCATTTGCAGTGCCAGCCTGAAAATCAAACAGTATCTGAAACAAAATCCCCTTCTCAAATTTGGAACACAACACTTCTGGGACTGTTTTGTGGCTGCCTCTGCAAGTATGCACAAGCACATCTGGGAAATTCTAGAAGTCCGTGATCAGAAATGAAAGGGGGACAGGTAATCACTGATAGAGCTGATCACTGGAAAGTGCAGAGCTCAGGAAGAGCTGAAGTGGAGGTATTTCACTGAGGGAGGTGACTCTGGGGGTGTTCTGATCTCTCTTCTCTGTGCTCATTGTGGGGGAAGCTTTGTGCCATCAGCTGGATAGCCACCATATGTCAGCAAGCAGACATGGTTGAAGGGCTTTCTGGGTGTCTTGGGGCATGTGATGTCATAGGGCTTATGATTTTTTTCCCCAATTCATGTCTCTTGTCTCAAATCTGTTTTCTCTGACTATACCACTTATGTTGCTTCCTCACTCAGTGCATGCATTTATGGGTTCCTACAAAAGGGTAGGAATCTTTTTGTTTGTTTGTTTTTAGATCACTGATTCACAGGGAACAAAATAGATCTGGTTGAAAGGATCATATTGAAAAGGGAGTTACTGGTTATTTTCTTAGCTAACTACTATCATATTTTGGTGTTTAATCATATAAGCAAAGAATGTAGATCTTTAGCTCATAGCTCATGGTCTGATCTCTGAATTGAAGGTATTTGGCCAGATGATCTATTTTGTTCATGTTAGCTCTAAATTCTGATGGGCCTGTGTGATTTATTTTCCTAAAACAAGCATTGGATTGTCAAAGTGTTGGACTCCCTTTTCGAAAATGTTCAGTGACTTGCAATTACTCCAGTTTTTAGCTTGGTCTTCAGATACCTTTGATTAATTTGTCCCCAGTTTCCTCTCCTCAGCTTTCTTCCCAGCATTCTTCAGTATGAATCCTCCACTGGCCTCATTAACCTCCTAATTATACCATAAATGGGACTTGCCCATTTTCTCTTCTTCCCAGCCTGTGCTTTCTCTCCTTCCTGTAACTCCTTTTATTTTCCCTTATCCAAAGGATATAAGTATCCTATTATTCTATTCTATTATCTTTATATTATTCTATTATAGAATAATATTTTTCTATTATATTTATATTATTCTATTATTTTATTATCTTTATATTATTCTATCTTTATATTATCTTTATATTATTCTATTATCTTTATATTCTAAAGGATGTAAGTATCCTACTACACTATTATTTCAAGGCCTCTTAGTCTCTACTTTGTGGCTTAGAAAGACTGCTACTTTGGAGTGACAGGAAACTGGTACTAGCATAGGAACCCTGGGCCAGTTCACTTAAATTTTTTTTTTAAGTTTGAGTTACATTTGTAAAATGGGTTCATGAGCACATGGCTCATAAAGGTTTTGTGAGGTTGCATGCAAAACACTAACTTGTTGGCGCATAGTGAAAGCTCAGCAGATGAGGCTGAGGAGGGCAAGGAGCATTAGTTACTCTAATTGCATATATGATCTTGGTCATGGTGGACCTGTCATGTTTTATTTTACATCAGTTTGAAAGATTCTCTTGAGTTAGAGCTTACTCTTCTTTGTATCCCCGTGTGTGATTTCATCCATATATGTACCCTCTGTCTCTGAGGAAATCAAGCTAATTTCTGTGGGAGAGAAAAGGCTCCTGGTGTCTGAGAGCCCAGGTGGTTTCACAGCTGGATCTCCTCAGGCCATTTGTCTTCCCTGTGCTTGTTTCTCTGGGAGATTTTTGTCCGTTTTGCTTTCCCCTCCTCCCTAGCTCACAGTAGTGGATTGGAGAACACTTTATTGAAGTAAAAAGGAATAATTATATCATCCTTCTGATCTCCCAGTTTATGAGTTCTGACGCATGTCATGAGGGATATATTAGAGGAGCAGGTGATTGGCAGTCAACCCACTCTGCCTCATTAGATGGCATTTAAATACACTCAAATCCACAGTAACTACAGAAGAGACTTCTAGTGAATTATTGAGCATTTACTTCATATCAAAATTTAATGATTAGGTACACAGATAAATTCAGGAACATTTTAATGAGATCCATACTATTAAATGCACATTATGAGCACATAGAACTCATCCTAGTTTCTAAAAATTCCTATAGTTACTACTGAACAAAACAACACATTTGAATGGGAAAATTTTCTTTTCTAGGTTTGGATTGTCTACTGGCTTATTTTTAGAAATTCCTAGGACACTGAAATGATAGATGATTCATTGGCAGATTCTTTTATGCCTTTGTAATGCTGTTCACCCAAATTAGTTTGTTATTCCTTAATTTTACCTGGACAACTAGAATGTAGTCCCTGCAGATTTTCCAGTAGAACAGAACAGGCATTTTTCTTTTCTTTTTATTTGTATTTTGCTTAATGTGTGTTACATTTATTTATATTTACCATATTAATAGTTAACATTCATTATATTAATAGTTTAATGTTTAAAAAAATTATAAATTTATTTAAGAATTATAATGTAAAAATTACATGTTCGATCAATGAAAATTTTATGAAAAATATTTTATTTTTGAAACAAATACTTGGTGAATATTTTTTGTGTAAATCTAAAGTATACAAGTGATGTTTTGATATACACATATATATTGAAGTGATTGCTACGGTCATGTAAATTATATTAATTATGTTCCCTAGCTATCCTTTTATTGGTGGTGAAAGTACTTAGAATCTACTCTTTTAATAAATTTATACTATAAAACATTATTATTATTTATTTTTTAGTTGTAGGTGGACAGAATATCTTTATTTTGTTTTTATGTGGTGCTGAGGATCGAACCCAGTGCCTCACGCGTGCTAGGCGGGCACACTACCACTGCGCCATAACCCCAGCCCCTAAAACATTATTAATTGTAGTCCTCATGCTGTGTATTAGATCTCTGGACTTAATCATCCTTTATAACTTTGAACCTTTTTTAAAAAAATTTTTATTAGTTGTTGGTGAATCTTTATTTTATCTATTTGTATGTGGTGCTGACAATCGAACCCAGTGCCTCACATATGCTAGGCAAGTGTTCTACCACTTGAGCCACAACCTCAGCCCAACTTTGAACCCTTTGACTTACATCTCCTCAATTTCTCCATGACTTTGAGAACAATTCTATTCTGCTGCTTTGTTTTCTAAAAGTATTCCACATGAGTGAGTTTACACAGTATTTTTCTCTGTCTGCTTTATTTCACTTAGCATAATATCCTTTCATCTATACCATTGCCAGTGGCAGGATCTCTTTTTAAAGGCTGAATGATATTCCAGTGCATATGTGTACCATTCATCCAACAACAGATATTAGCTTGTTTCCATATCTTTTTGGTAAGAAGAGAGATTACTGGGTCCAATGGACTTCTATTTTATTTTCTTTAGAAACCTCCATACTGTTTTCCAGAATAGCTGCACCAATCTTTATTCCCACCAACAATGTACAAAGCTTCCCTTTCTCCATACTCTCACCTCCACTTGTCTTTTAACGTTTTGATAATAGCCATCCCAGCTGGTGTGAGATGATTTCTTATTGTGATTTTGACTTACATTTCTCTAATGATTTGTGATGTAGAATACCTTTTAATTTTACCTTTTGGCCATTTGGATATCTTCTTTGGAGAGATGTGTATTTAGGTCCTTTGCCTATTTGGTGTCAGTTCTTTAATGATTTGGTAGAATTAATCAGTGAAGCCATCTGGTCCTGGGCTTTTCTTGGATGGAACGTTTTTAGTTACTACTACTTCAAACTCTGTTACTGGTCTGAGCAAGTTTTCTACTTCTTGATTAAAGATTGGCTTTTTTTTTTTTTTGTACCAGGGATACTTAATCATTGAGCCATATCCTCAGCTCTTATTTTATTCTTTTAGGAATTTATACAATTCAGTACATTATTTATTGGTATATTGTTGTTTATAATAGTCTCCTATGATCCTCTTTTATTTCTAAAGCATCCATTGCAGTGTTTATACTTTAATTTATGGTTATACTTATTTAAATACTCTATTTCTTAGTCTAGTTAAAGGTTTTCTAATTTTATTATTTAACTCAGTTTATATTTTTATATAATTTTTTAAAAATTCTCTGATTTATTTCTGCTCTGATTTTTATTGTTTCCATTTTTTTGTTGTTAAGTTGCTTTTAGTTTGTGCTCTTTCTAGTTACTCAAAGTGTAATGTTAGGTTATTTGAAATCTTTTTTTAAAAAAGGTATTGTTTATTATCATAAATTTCTCTCTTATAACTGCATTTTCTGCATCCCATAGGTACACAGTGTTTGCCCTTGATGTTTATCTTAAGATATTTAAAAAAGTTTCTCTTCCATTTTCCTCTTTGATCTATTTATTCATCAGGAACATTTGCTTAATATCCATGTGTTAGAATTTTCCAGTTTTCTTCCTATTATTGATTACTAGTTTTATACCATTGTGGTTTGAAAAGTTACTTGATATGATTTGTCTTCTTAAACTTAAAAGACTTATTTTATGGCTTTAAATATGATCTATCTTGGAGAATGTTACATGTGGGATTGAGAGGAATGTGAATTCTACTACTGTGGATAGAATGTTCTATGGATGTCTCTTAGGTCCATTTAGATAGTGTTATTCAACTCCAGTGTTTCCTTATTGATTTTTCTCTATAGATGAGTTAGCCATTGCTGAAAGTGGTATATTGAATTCACCTGACATTATTGTATAACTATTTTCCACTTCACTTCTATTAATATTATTTACTTTTTATGTTTAGGTATTCCAATATCTGGTGCATGTATACTTAGAATTGTTACATTCTCTTAATTAATTGAATCCTCATTAAATAAAGACTTTCTTTGTTTCTTTTGACAGTTTTTTAGCATTGTCTATTTTATCTGACAAGTATAGATATTCCTGGTCTCTTTTGGTTTTGGTTTCCAGAGAATATCTTATTTTTATCTCTTTACTTTCCATCTATAAATGTCTACCAATGAAATGAGTCTTCTGTAGGCAACATATAATTGGTTCTTTTTATTTTTCCCCTCTGTTCACATATCCTATGTATTTTGATTGCTGCATTTAGACTGCTTACATTTAAAGTAATTATTAATAGGCAAAGGTATACTATTGACCTTTTGTTGTTTCTGTTTTGTAGACCCTGTTTTTCTTTCTTTTCTTGGTGTCTTCTTTTGTGAATACATGATCTGCAGTGATATGTTTTGATCCCTATTTATCTTCATATATATACTATTTTTTTTTTCCTTTTGAGGTTGCCGTGAGGCATTTATAAAGCATCTTATACCAGATCATTTTAAGCTGAAAACAACTTCACTTGCATACAACAGACGAGCATTTTTAATTGGAACTTACAATGGGGCCCTTAAATGTTCATGTTTTAGGAATCATTTAAAGTTCATCAGATCTCTGGAGTGCTGAGTGCCATTGTGGTGAGCTGAAAGGATCTGTTCCTGTCATAGGATAGCTGTGTCATTTCTTTCTTGTAGAATCAACAGTCACTCAGGCACTCAGCTATTTCTCCAATCATTCATTCACCAAATATGCATTGAATTGCTGAGTGTCAGATTCAAGATAGGATGATAAATTTGAGTGTTCATTGTAGTGAACAATGCCAATATAAGATTTTTTTAAAAACTACAAAGGACTGGTGGGGTATATGACTTACAAACATTCCTCTTCAAGTATCCAGGTGGTAGAAAACCAGGCACCTTTAGAATATGAAAAGGCTGAATCCATCCTGTGTATTTTAAAACTAGGTTCATCACTAGAACTGTTGCAGAAAAGCATATGAATAATATGAAATTTAGACTTGTCAGCAAACAAGTGATAGAAAAAAATATCCTTTCAAATATTTGACGTTCCTATTATAAACTTTCTTTTATTTTCTACAAAGGGAATATGATTTTGCATCTTCAACTTAATAACTCCTAAAATTATCAAGCAAGGTCTTGAATTTATCACACTTTGACTTTCTGAGCTGTCCTTTACCTCTCCATTTGTTGCATCTTTAAAATAAATATGAAATTCATGAATACATACTGTTTGCAGATACTCATTTGCTTACTGAGTAACTTGTTTTCTCATTGGTAACACATACTTTTGAAACATTTTTTTTAGTTGTAGATGGATACAATATCTTTATTTTTACTTATTTTTATGTGGTGCTGAGAATGGAACCCAGTGCCTCATACATGCGAGATGAGCACGCTATCACTGAGCTACAACTCCAGCCATCTCATTGGTGACATATTGAATTAATATATTTTAAAACACACAGCTTAGTAAATTTAGGATTTTGAATATATCTGACCCCAGGGATATTTTTTACAAATGTCCAATAGGATAGTGAAAAGTGTACTGAAAAGAACTGATGCTAGCATAATATATCTGGTTATAATTTATTAAAAACACTTTGCCCAGATTAATTACTGAATGAATGAATTTTAAAATGTCACATAAGAAATGAACTTGTATAATTAAAATGTAGTTTACTAATTCCTTTCTTATAAATTACTGACACAGTGACTGAATTAGTTCAACTGTGTTAATTCTCTTATGTTTAAAGTCTGCCCTAAGGGTAGATTTTCTTATAACATTAATGAATCAAGAGAAGGGTGGTGAAACTTTGCTCCCAGGGTTGATTTGATTTGTAAAATGCTAATATTTTATGTGAATTCAGTATTACATTTATTTTTCTATGTCAAAATCCAGTAGCCACATTGAACTGCACACCCTTATGGAGGTCAATACCCACACAAAACAGCCAAGCTGGGCACCAGACATAGGCTATTAAATTGGAGTAGGTTTAAATTTGTAGGTGGGTAGAACTGTGGTGAGTGGAAATATGTAAATAGAAATAGTCTGGAAGAACTGAAACAGTCACATGGAGTAAATTCAGACAGGATTTCAGCAAGCTATGTTTGTACAGGTCTTGCCACCTGCTAGAGTTAACTGATCTCATGGTTATCTTATCCATGTCAAATTGACTGAATCAAATTGTAGGTATGCATTTAGTTTGCAAGAATTAGGTTATATGCCATGACCAATATAAATGAACCAACAGAGGAAAAACAATCAAGGAAAAATAAATGTTTAAATCATGCAGGTCAGTCAACCTGTGGTTTCTGTCAATGGGCAAGAATGGCCTTGCCTTTAGGGGATCTTGAGTCTCATGCCTTTCATTGTGTCAGGCAGTATCTCACAAAACTAAGTAGGATGTCAGTATTTAAATACAGTACTGTTGTGGACACTGCATTCCCTTAAGTAAAAACCAAACTTTTCATAACAATTAGTTCAAATGCTGAAGGGAAAATATAGCAATGCAATTATTGTCAGAAATATATATTTTTTCTATTCCTATGGGATTTTCAAGAGTGATATCAATGATATGATATATTCCACCTTATAGACTTATGTCAGAATTTAATTCAGGTGTAAACTGCTGAAACTAAGAAGTAATAAAACAGTTATCCAAGACGAGGAGTTTTAGCAGTGTCCACCACTGGGTACTGCAGGACTAGGCAGTGGTTGCTTCCAGTCGACTGGGAGCTAAGAGAATGAAAGGCTGGCATGTCCAGGGGGCTAAGCAGGTTTCAGAGATGAACAATAGGTAGCAGGGCAGAGACTTGCAGGCTCAAGAACAGTTTCCTGAGAAGAGATGAGCAGAAATGGGTAGGAAAGAAATAGAAAAAAAAGAACAGTAAATAGTATTACAATCTGATTTTAATATAGAAATCTCTTGATTTCTGATATATTGGATCAATGTGTTATGTGTCGATTAAGTACAATAAACATCTCAGCACTTTCTTGGCTAAAATATTCAGATTTTCTTCTCCATAAAATATTCTCCTTGTCCTGGTTCTTTAGCAAGGGAACCAACTGATTATGGACTGAAACCTGAGAAACTGTGAGCCAAAATAAATCTTTTCTTCTTTAAGTTGTTCATGTCAGGTATTTTGGTCACATCAATACCAGTTGGGCATTCATATATCATTTCCTCTTTGAAAAACAACATGAACAAGCATCTTATTTTAAGAGGAAATTCAACATTAAATATTAATTTAGGATCATATTTATTCTCAGCCTGATAATATTTATATATGTAGAACTTTTTTTTTTACATTGCTAGATACTGATGTCAATGCCATTCAGAGTTTGTGTACACTACTGTGTACATATAATCTAAATGGAAGAATGCCACATAAAGCTCCCAAGAGCATAAATATATAGAACATGCCAGAGTATGTAAAAAGCTGGGTTGATACAATTTCCCGGTGCAAACAATACACTTCATACGTTCTAAACTTTTCAATCTGGGTTTGCTCCACAGGAGAATTAAAATTTAAAATAGTGTCTGCCAATTCAGCAAAGTTCAAATGTGAGTAGAATTCCTGCTTTCTAAATTCTTACATTTAAAAACAAAATGACCTGGCTATTATAAGCTTCAGAAACTCCTTTGTAAATGTGAGAGCAAAGAATTGTTGCTTGGATGGTTCTATTGAAAGAATGCAGTCTATTAAAGGTAACTGAGATAGGAAATGTGGATCTTAAGTTACTTTGATTTAAAGGAAAATATAGTAAAAGCTTGATTAAATGAACCCATGAACCTAAACTAATGCCCTCCCTCAGTTGCCTGAACATTTTTTGGTTTTGCTACATTTGAATTTCATCCTGGTGGTGGTGGTGGGGACAATGCATAATAAAGAGATCATGCTTAAGATTTATCTCCCTCAAAAAGTCATCTCCTAGGAATGCACAGGCCCTTTATAGATTTGGTTTAATGTTCACATCTCAGGTTTACATTTCCTGTCAGAGGTGATGATGCTTAAAAATAATGACTTGGAATTATCACAGGAGAGAAAATGATCAAAGGAAGGTTTAGTAATATTTAGGAGACTTCTTATTTAGGAAGGAAAACTTGTGTATTTTAAAAAAACACTTGGAATAAGAATGAGACTGCAGTTTTCTACATTAACTCAAAATTAATCAATTAATTAATTTTCCAAGCATTCTGCTCACTTCTAGTTTGTGTTTGAATTAATCCCGAATTCACTCACTTGATGGCTGACATGTCCTCAAAGGTTTAGGCAAAGTTTCCTTAAATCTCCAATTCCACCATTTTGGGGGCATTTCTTCCTTAGGATTCACTTTTTCCTATTGGTGGGTGTCTTGAAATTTCTGTTGCTACTTTATTGCAAAATATTACTCCTTTTTAGAGTTTATAAAAACAAAACAAAACCTATTAATCTAACCACACCAATCATGTAAGGATTTTTGTGGCTGTGGATAGAGAAGTCAATCAGATGACAGGCAGTCAGTGGAAATCTTGCCAGTCCAATCTGACCCTCACCTTTTCTCTGGGGCCATCTCTCATCCAGAATTTTCACAAGCTGGCCCTCTGGCCAAGTGACACTGCTTACAAGGTGCCGTGCCCTAGTCTAGAAGGGAGTGACTCCATCAGGTTAATCCATTTTATCTCTTATCTGGTCTCTTGCTCTCTTCATCTCATTGGATCCTAGTGAATAATATCTATATCAAATTGATTGTAAATTTTTATTTTTAATTTTTGGTATTTGGGATTGTACACAGGGCACTCTACCACTGAGCTATGTCCCCAGCCCATTTTACTTTTTGTTTCGAGACAGGATCTTGCTGAGTTGCTGAGGCTAGCCTGGAACTTGCAATGCTCCTGCCTGAGCCTCCTGAGTCACTGGGATTACCTGTACATGCCACCACACCCGACTTTAATTCTTATTTATTTATTTATTTTGGTACTGGGGATTGAACTCAGGGGTACTTGACCACTGAGCCACATCCACAGGCCTGTTTTGTGTTTTATGTATAGACAGGGCCTCACTGAGTTGCTTAGCACCTTGCCGTTGCTGAGGCTGGCTAATTCTTATTTTTTCATAAAATTAGATTCCCATATTGTCCCGCAGTTTTTGAAAAATGAATAGCCTTTGATTCTGCACTTCTATCTTAATTTAGTGCACCTGCTACATTTTATAGATGAGGAAACTAAAGTAAAGGGGGTGATGAATAAAAAACAATAGATTATTTAAGAGCAGAGCTAATGCCACAACTGTGGTTTTTATGGTACTTAGGTCAGTGTCTGTTCTTACACGTGTCACTTTTTGCTTCACTTCAGATTGAGGTGATTGTGAGAAGTGACAGGGTTACTTATGCACCTTGTGCACTTGTCTACTAGAATTATAAACCTGAGTGTACATTTCCTGATATATTCAATCATGTAATGGAAAAAGATAATGTGATTTCTTGTCCTGTAAATTATGAAAAAATACCTCCTGCATCTTCTTTTATTAATGTCTGACATATTCAGAGTTTAAAATATTTGCCTCAGTGTAATTGCCCATAAATTCTGCCTGTATTTTTTCCTGTTAGTAGATACTGACACAAGGCAATAATTGGTTCCTTTGCATTAGAAGAATAACAATTTATAAGAATATCACTTGCCAATAAGTAATTCTGGTGTTATTTTTCTTATTCACTGGAAAAAATTTTTGCTTTTGTATTTGCACTGATGGCTTATTTTATTTTGTGGGTAGGGTTATTTTACTTGTAAGGCAATTGGGAGGCATGAGAGCACTAAAGAACTACAGGAAACCACAAGCTAGCAAATAAATTTGAAGATAATGCTCATTCTGAATAAATAAGTACCTTTAACATTTTCCAACTTTTAATAAAACTTTAAACCCTCAGACTCGTTGTAAAACAGTACAATAAATACACATGCACCCTTCACCTATGGGCATCAATTGTTAACATTTCCTGCCATTTGCTTTTCTCTCTCTCTCTCCTCTGAGCACACACAAGTTTTGGGGAGCTGAAATATTTGAAATTACAGACATAAAGATAATCCACCCAGGAACACTCGGGTGTTTTTCCTAAGAATGAGCACATTCTCCTGTATAATAACTACGGTGATGAAAAGACATTTGCCATTGGTGATTAACATTATGTAACATGTAGTTTAAGTATAAATGTCTTCAACTGTTCCCAAATGTTCTTTATTTCAGTAAGGGAAAAATGCAAATTCAATGCAAATTCCATTCTATTCCATGCAATTTCATTGCATTTTCTTGCCATGTTTCTTCTTTAATCTAGAACATTGCTTACCTCCTGCCTTTTCCTTTCATCTTTCTAAGCATTGACCTTTTTGATGAGCTGAGGTAATTGTCTTCTGCAGTGTTGCTCCACGATTTGTCTACTTGTAGCCTTTGGGATAGAGTATGGTTAAAATATTTTGGTGATTCCAAATATGGTTAAAATATTTTGATAATTTCCAACCATGTCAAATCAGAAGGTTCATGCCACTTTGTCCCAACATTGGTGTAGCTGTTTGAGCTCTTCATTTTAACTAACTTTCTACCTTTGTAATTAATCAAAAAAAATTGATGGGTGGTAACTAGAGAGTATATGAACATAATTTTTCTAATCTTTCAGCCTACAGTTTTAAGGTTAATTTCTTTTCTTTATTTCTTATTACATTGGTTGCAAAATGCAATTTTAAAAATTGAATCATTCTTCTAGCTCAGGGGACTGCAAACTTTTACAGTAAGGAACTGCTTATTAAATATTTTAGGTGTTGTAGGCCACATAAGGGCTCTGTTGCATATTCCTTTTTTCTTTTTTAAAAATTTAAAAAATATTCTTAGTTTACAGACGGCACAAAAACAAGCAATGGCATGATTTGGGCCCTGGACAGTAATTTGCTGACTCCTCAGTTATGGACAGCAGCTTTTCCTTCTCTTGTAGCATTTCAGAGAGAGGGGGGAGTGAGGCTGAGATCCTGTGACAGCTTCCTTCATTTCTTATATTTAGCTTAAGATTTTAAACAATATAATTCCCTGTGATAAATAGCAGTCTCTTCAGAAAATTTCAATTTTACCTACTTCTATGCCTTCTGGCATGATAACCATTAGCTATAGAAGGCTATTGAAATTTGAATGGGGGTGGGGTGCCAAGATGGTGGATGAGCGTGAGGCAGCATTTCTCTTAGCTCGCCTGCCCAGAACTCAAGCAGTGGGAATATACTGAATATCCCTGATGCTTAGAGTGAAAAATCCTCAGACTGGAAGGGCAGTCTGCCTTAGCTAAACCAGAGAATGTTTGACTCATTAATCAGATATAAAAAACCCCTCTCCACTGGAGTTTACCAATTGTCTGCAAAGAGCCAATCCAGGAGCCATCTTGGGACTGCTACGTGGAGGAACCAACAGAAACCCCGGAGACCCAGATCTGCAGCTAGGTCTGCGTGGGCCTGTCTGAGCCTAGCAAACCTGTGGAAAGTCAGAAACTGAGAGCAGTTCGCCTGGGGTAACACAGGTTAGAGAGGCTTGAGAGAGTCAGGATCTCCCTAGCTCTGTGAGTCCTGTGGCTTGTGGGAACTGATAGGGCAGGCTATAGTGGGTTGGAAGGTTAGAAGAGAGGGTGTGAGGGCATTTTGCTCTCAGCTTGCTCAGCCATCCACTCTTGTCACCCACTGGGTTCCTGGGGCTCATCTGGACTGGCACTTGCCAGGTCCCTCCCTGGTCTGGTATCCACTGGTCCCTGGGACCTGCCAGGTCTGGCACCAATTTGGCACCCATTAGGGCCCTCTGGCTCCCCAGTCCCCCAACCCCCAACCCAGCCCACAGAGTAGTTGCCATGTATGCCAGGTCACTGCTTTACTGCCAGACCTGCTCAGTCCAGCTTGCATCTTCCCAGCCAGCCTGTAGGTCCCAGCAACCAGCCCTGACCCAACTGTCACAGAAGAGCTAGGCCCCTGATGTGGCTGGGCCCCGCACACCACTTAGCTGCCAGACCAACCTGGTCTAGCACACACAGTCACTTCCAGCTCCCAAAGTCTAGTGCCAGGCCCTGATCTACCTGCCACTTGGCAGGCCAGCTGCTTTGCTGACTGCCTAAACCCAACTCCCCCTGCACTCCATTCTGCCTCCAGGCCTGCAGCCCAGCCCACCCACACTAATCTGCCAAGAAGGGAAATGCTCAACATTCAACATGGTGAGCAACACAAAAAAAGAGAAGGACACACAACCCATGGCCCATACTTCCAAGCTTAGATCATACTTCAAGAAGTGAAAAGAAAACCAGGTGGGCATAAACAGTAAACATATGCTCACTATTTTGTCTGCCATAGTGGATATGACTCCTTAACTTAGCACTTCACCAAGATTTTTCTTTTATCTTTTGTTGTTGCTGTTGTTTGTTGTTGTAGTAGTTGTGTTTTGCTTTTTGATTTGGGGTTTCCATATTGGATTTTTGTTATATTTGAATGTGTACTGACTGATTCAAGGACTTCTACACATATTCATACTTGTTTCTCTCTCCTCATTTTTAGGCTTTCTTTTCTTTTTTCTTTCTCTCTCTCTCTCTTTATTTTCTTTTCTTTTTGTTGTAGTTTCTTTGAAGATGTTATTTTCCCATATTTTGAGGGTCAGGGTTTATGATTAGCTTATTTAGATTTTGCTTTGTATCATCTTTACAACTACTCTATCTCCCTTGTCTCCCTCTCTCTTTTCTCTATTCCTGACACCCAAATTCAATTCTCCCTCTTCTCCTTTAGATTGTATTTTTCATCCCCTTTCAAGCTAACAACATATCCTAAGTTACCACGGCATCTGCCCTACTCACCTTTTGAAATTGCACTTTTCTACTCTCTTATCTCTCCTTCTTTGTACATATTCAACTCTATCCTTAACACTTCTTAGTCTTAATTGAAGTATACAATGTCTACCCCTACCACAAATGTCATAGCTATAATTAATACAGCAGAAGGCATAGACAACACCTATTTTTTGAATTTTAAGCCAGATATAATACATAATTATGTACTGTTTTTACTGATGGAAACTGCTGATCCACTATCCCTATGTATTATACCAAGTTACCAATGAATACTAAATATCAAAACAGAAACAAAGGACCTAGTATACTGCTACATATTTTTTGCACACAATTGTTGGATGAAATGGAAAACCAAATGCAGGAAGCTTATAGTACCCCCAAATATACAAAATGACAGCAGGCCCACACCAAGAGGCATTATTATGAAAATGCCATACAGAATAAGGGTAGAATTTTAAAGGTTTCCAGAGAAAGGTGTCAGGAAATATTTAGAGGGAAACCAATCTGGATATCAGCTGATTTCTCAAGCCAGACCCACAAAGCTATGAGGTCTTGGAATAATATATACCAAACTCTGAAAGAAAATGGATGGCAGCCAAGAATACTATACCCAGGAAAATTAATCTTCATAATTTATGATGAAATAAAAATCTTCCATGATAAACAAAGTTAAAATAATTTACAACTAAAAATCCTGGACTAAAAATATACTCAATAAAATATTTCATGAAGAAGAAATATTTTTAAGGTGTTATTCATACACAAAACATTTAAACAGATCAATTTCAAGCAATGAAATTGAAGTTGCCATCAAAAGCCTACCAACAAAGTAAAACCAAGGACTAGATGGATTCTTAGATGAGTTCTACCAAGCCTTCAAAGAAGAACTTACACCAATACTCCTCAAATTATTCCATGAAATAGAAAAGGAGAGACCTTTCAAAACTTATTCTATGAAGCTAGTATCACCTTAATATCAAAACCAGACAAAGACACTTCGAGGACCAATATCCCTCATGAACATAAATGCAAAAATTCTCAAAAAAATTTTGGTAAATTGCATAAAAGCATACTAAAAATATAGTGCACCATGATCAAGTGGAATTCATCCCAGGGATGCAAGGTTGGTTCAGCATACAGAAATCAATAAATGTAATTCATCACATCAAAAGACTTAAAGACAAGAACCACAATAGATATAGGAAAATCATTTGACAAAACACAGCACCCCTTCATGTTCCAAAACACTAGAAAAACTAGGGATAGTAGGAACATACCTGAACACTGTAAAAGCTATATATGCTAAACCAAAGGCCAACATCATTCTAAATGGAGACAAATTGGAAGAATTCCCTCTAAAAACTGGAACAAGAAAGAGATGCCCTCTTTCACCACTTTTATTCAACATGGTCCTTGAAACCCTAGCCAGAGCAATTAGACAAAAAAAAAAAAAAAAAAAATCGATATGAATAGGAAGAGTTCAAACTAGCCCTATTTGCCAAAGATATAATTCTATATTTAGAAAACACAAAAAACTTCACCAAAAAGCTTCTTGAACTCATAAATGAATTCAGCAAGAAGTGGCATATAAAATTAACACCCATAAATCAATTGCATTCCTATATACTAATGATGAATGGCTGAAAGAAAATCACTGAAAGGAAAATTTCCATTCACAATAGCCTCAAAAAAACAAAAACTAAAAATACTTGGGACAAATCTAACAAAAGAAGTAAGAGGCCTCTACCGTGAAAACTACAGAATACTAAAGAAAATGAAGAAGACATTAGAAAATAGACTTCCCATGTTCTTGGAAAGGCAGAATATTTCCAAAATGGCTGTACTACCAAAAGTGTTGTACATATTTAATACAGTTCCCATGAAAAGTCCAATGATGTTCTTCATAGAAATAGAAAAAGCAGCCATGAAATTTATTTGGAAAAATAAGAGGCCCAGAATAACCAAAGCAATCCTTAGCAAGAAAAATAATGAAGGAGACATCACAATATCAGACCTTAAATTATACTACAGGGCTGTAGTAACAAAAATAGCATGGTACTGGAACAAAAATAGAATTGAAGACAAATGGAACAGAATAGAAGACACAGAGACATACCCACATAGATACAGTTACCTCATACTATGCAAAGGTGCTATAAACATACATTGGAGAAAAGATAGCCTTTTCAACAAATGGTGCTGGTAATACTGGAAATCCATATGTGGTAGATTGAAATTGAACCCCTATATCTCACCCTGCACAAAACTCAAAGTGGATCGAGGATCTTGGCATTAGATCAGAGACCCTGTGCATACTAGAAGGAAAAAGTAGGCCCAGAGTACAACAAGGAAAATCAAAAATCAATACATTTTGTTTGATGGGATGGCATCAAACAAAAGCTTCTTTACAGCAAAGGAAACAATCGAGAACATCAACAAAGAGCGTATAGAATGGGAGAAAATCTTTACCACTTGCACCTCAGAGCATTAATCTTCAGGATATACAAAGAAATAAAAACACAACAGCAAAAACCCAAATAACCCATTCAATAAATGAGCAAAGGAACTGAACAGTCGCCTCACAGAAGAAGAAATATAAATGGTCAACAAATACCTGAAAAAATGTTCAACATTTCTAGCAATTAGAGAAATGCAAATTAAAACTACACTGAGATGTCATCTCCCTCCAGTCAGAATGGCAATTACCAAGAATACAAGTAATAATAAATGTTAGCAAGGATGTGGGGAAAAGGTTCACTCATACATTGCTGGTGGAACTGCAAATTGGTGCAACCACTCTGGAAAGCAGTATGGGGATTTCTTAGAAAAGTTGGAATGAAACCACTATTTGACCCAGTTATCCCAGTTCTCTCTGATATGTGGACGCTAACCCATAAAAAGGGAGGTTAGGGAAGGGAAGTATAGAAGTTCAATAGATTAGACAAAGGGGAATGAAGTGAAGGGATGGGAGATGGGATTAGGGAAGACAGTAGAATCAACCATAACTTTCCAATACTCATATGTGAATACACAACTAGTGTAACTCCACGTCATGTTCAATGGGATCAGAATTGTAGTGAGTTGCATCCCATATATGTATAGTATGTCAAAATACACCCTACTGTCATGTATATCTTAAAACAACAAATATAAAAAGAAAAAAAGAAATTTGAATTAATTACAATGAAAAAAGTTAAAAAAAATAATTTCTCAGTCAAACAAATGATATTAAACTGGTCAGGTGCTTAATACACACATGTGGCTAGTAGGTATTATACAGTTACAGGACTTTCCTATCATTGCAGAACTTGGACATCTCTGGACTTGGACTTTATATTTGTTTACATAAAGTTATACAAAATACTCCCTTATAATTAAAAGTATAACTTATTATTCTCGTTATTTGTCGCTTTTGTGCTTTTCTATTTTCTTATTTATTTTATGTAGTCCAGGCACCAATAATTCTATAGTATCTACTATTTTCCAAGTATTTTAAATTGGAAATTTTCTTTTCCTTATGTCTTTTAATTTTATCCCTTACCATTTCCTTTCAGTTGATAATTTAACATTTTTATTCTTTCATTTTTATTCTGTAAATGAGGCTTTACAGTTTTCCTTGACCAATGCTTATATTTTATCCCATAAGATGTGTAGAGTTTCCATTATGATTAACTTCGAAAGTTCTAAATTTTGATGTCTCCCTACTCAACAAATTGATGTGTAGAGTTTCCATTATCATTAACTTCGAAAGTTCTAAATTTTGATGTCTCCCTACTCAACAAATTGTTTTGATTTTGAGGTGGGAGAAGTTTTAAATTTTTATTTTCTATTTCTGTTGCATTGTGATAAGATAATGTTTGTGTTCTATTTTGTACTTGAGACTATTTTTGAATTCGGTTTTCGTGACTTGTGTGGTTAAGAGCAAGTTCTGGGGATCTAATGTACAGTATACCAGTTATTTGTTGATTAATTTGATTGTGATAATCACATTATATAGGTATGTAAAATCATATTGTACATGTTGAGTATATACAATATTTGTCAATTGATTATTTTTTAAAATGAAGTATTTTTAATTTGAAGTTTATACATTCATAGATATTCATGACACCTTGTTGATGCCACTTAAATCTTCTATATTTGTATTTTATCTATTTGCCTTTTGTCAGGCTAAGAGTTATGAGTGCATTTCTGTCACTTTCTCTTTGCATGTTTGTAGTTTCTGCTTTATAACTTCTCATATCTTTATTGTGAATTGTGGGTTTTGGCATTGTAAATCTTTCTATTTTGTTTCACCGAATCATTGTTGGTATGAATCACACTTGTATATCTGATAACAATATTGCAAATCCTGCCTTTTCAATGTTGCATTTATTTCATATACATCTATTTGACCTTAGTCTTTCTGGTCATTTTGATTAAGACATATCTTTTGTACACAGTAGAGAGCTTCATTTGGTTTTGATAATCATCCTGGAAATAATCTTTGTTTTGAGTTAAGCCCATTTATAGTTATTGTTATGGCTTGTAAGTGTGGTCTCAACTTCATGCTATTTGTGTTATGTTTTCTGCTTATATTAATTTTTTCTATTTTTATTCCTAATCTCTATGAAGTATGTTCTTCCTTTCTTTCTCTTATTAAATTGGCAGGTTTGAATATTTGTTTTTTGTAGTTGTTGTTATTATACTGATACATATTGTGGCATATTTTGAACTCTTACTTGAGATTGGTGTATTTTAGATCTTTGGTTTGTCAGTATGGCACTTAAATTTGTTTTCCAGCCATGTGGCTATCATTATCTTATACTTACATTTCTTTATGAATCTTTTTTTTTTTTTTTTTTTTTTGTACCGGGGCTTGAACTCAGGGGCACTCGACCACTGAGCCACATCCTCAGCCCTATTTTGTGTTTTATGTAGAGACAGGGTCTCACTGAGTTGCTTAGTGCCTCGCTATTGCTGAGGCGGCTTTGAACTCGCGATTCTCCTGTCTCAGCCTCCCTAAGTGCTGGGATTACAAGCGTGAGCCACCGCGCCCGGCTTCTTTATGAATCTTAATGATTGATAGAATTAATAGAGATTAAAAACTCTTCATCTTGTACTTCCTTTCTTCCAGTTACTTAAAAATATTACTGCACTGTGGTCTTACTCTCTGTTGCTACTGAGATATATGATGGAAAACTGATTTTTCCCTTTTTATAGTTGCCTAGTCTTTTTTCATTAATGTTTTAGTACAATATAGCTATACATAATAGTGGGGTTCAGTTTGACACAATCATACATGCATAGAATATAATTTACTCCATGTAAGTCCCCAGTGCTGCTTCTTTCCCTCCTCTCATCTCTCTTCTTTTACTCCAGTGGTCTTCCATTTATTTATTTTTTAAATTGATGCTTTATAGATATACATAAAGGTGAAATTCACTGTGGTATATTCATATATGTACATAGCAGGATGTAAGTCAGTGGTAGAGCACTTGCCTTGCATGCACAAGGCCCTGGGTTCAATCCCCAGCACCAAAATAAATAAATAAATGAATAAATAAATAAATAGGTTGGGAAAAAAGGTTGATGGTAGAGCAGCCTCAGTTCAATCTCTAGTAGTGCGGGAGAAGGACCCTGCAAAAAGCTATAATCTAAATAAACTTCCTAGAATAAAGTAAATTGAATCTTACATTTGAATGTACCTTCCTGGTGCTCAGAAAATTGATTTAAAATTATCAACTCCAGAACCCCTCATAGTAAAATTGTTAAATATTCAATGTAAAGAAGTGATCAAAGTCTCCAGATGAATAACACAAAGGCAGGAGAATTAGACTGGCATCAGGCTTTCTCCAAATTACATAAAGTACAAGGCAGCCGTGGAAAAGCATTTCAAGAAAACAAGGAAACCAAGAATAGTGTATGTGAATATTTGTGTGAACCAATAACTATAAATCAAATAGGACAGTGGCTATAAAGAACAAATACAGGGTGGCACAGGAGTACCCTTGAGTTACTTCCTAGTGATTTAACCTCCAGGTCATAACTGATTGAATAGGGAGAAAGGGATTTAAGCTGGGTAGACCAACTAGAGTGCACCTGGTTTTTTCCCTCTGCTCCTATAGCTTTATCCCCATTCCCCAGAATCTTCTTCATCTTCCTACCTCCTCCTGCATCCTTTTCTGCACGGCTTTCTACTCATTTAGCTGGCTCTATAGACCTCATTACTGGGGGTGCCTTCCAGTAGGTTGTGGAGAATGGGAGTGGTGGTCAGAGATCTGGATATCTCTTTCCTCAGTCTCTTTCTGTCTCATTACTATGTCCTGACAGTGGTTGTGTTATCTTGTTGGGAAACACCTCCCCCAGACTCCCTCAAGGGTAGGGGTGCTGGAGGCCTCTTCCTGTTGCTGGATACAAGATCCCTCAACCTCCTTTCTTGGTTCCTTTTATTTTTTGCCCCAATCTCTGAAACTGCTTCCCTAATTAAATTCTACTGTAAAGCAACAGATGAGGAAGCCTACTGTTTTCCTGTCCAGTGAGACACAGCAGTATC
Source organism: Xerus rutilus (assembly GCA_028644305.1). Classification (NCBI taxonomy): domain Eukaryota; kingdom Metazoa; phylum Chordata; class Mammalia; order Rodentia; family Sciuridae; genus Xerus; species Xerus rutilus. The sequence continues at coordinate 89,129,652 of CM053401.1, read as the reverse complement.
CTTGTTATGAATTTAGCCTGCTTTTTCCATCGGAATATTCTAACCTGGTTTTATTTTTAGTTGCCAGAAAATTTTTCTTTCGTGCTTGGATTTCTGCTTGCTGTTTAAAAATTTATAAGCTGTATTGATATAGTTCTCAATGTTCTTCTATGAGTGGTTTCAGTTAGAAAAAAATGTAAAATAAAACAAAGTTATCTTTAAAAATAGCCTAGGAGGATATATAACCAACTATTAATAGTATATTTTCCTCTGGGTACAGGAGTACAGCAGGATTTATTTTCTTTTCTCAATTATTATAGATAATAATAATGTTGTTAGTATCAGAAAAATAATATATATTAATTTTAAAATTCAGCTAATTTCACCAGGTGTGGTGGCCTACGCCTGTAATCCCATCAGCCTAGGAAGCTGAGATAGAAGTTCAAGTTCAAAGCCAGCCTCAGCAAAAGTGAGGCAGTAAGCAACTCAGTGAGACCCTGTTTCTAAATAAAATACAAAATAGGGCTGACAATGTGGCTCAGTGGCTGAGTGCCCTTGAATTCCATCCCTGGTACCCACCCCCAAATTCAGCTAATTTCTATATATAAACTATACTTTCATTTTTGTACATAGATGCTTATTGGAGGAAGTAATATTAGACATAATTTTATTTAATCCATTTAATAGATGAGGAAAAAATAGTAAATATGAGCAAAATAATATATTTTGCATTTCAAAATGAATAAAATACACATTAGCCTATTATCTTATGTAATCCAGTATATACAAAATGGATATATTCCCTACCCACTTAAAGTGTTACAATGGCTTCAAAATTTAAGAGAATTTCTTATTGCTAATCATGTGTGTTTTAAAGAATTTTCTACCTAAATGGTCAGCCTACAACAGGTCTCATGAATCATAACTTAAGTGAGCCAGGGGAATAAATTTCATCTACTATAATTATAGAAGGACATTTAAGCAAATGTATTTTTAAATTACATGCACTCACATCATATTTTAATGGGTTGTTGTAAATCTACAAATAACTACTTGTGAAAACTTCATGCACGTTTGCATGGTGGAGGGAGATATGCCCTCACTGTGCTAGGATTAGGCACTGGCCCCTCTCTGTGTGTCTGTCATCAGCTCATGAGCTTCAGTTTCTCCATCACTACATTTGAGAATAATGACTCCCCTCAGGACTCTCCTATTTCATCCAGTGATTTTGAGGCTGGAAAGTGAGTGCATCAACATGTGTCAATTTCTTGCAGCCAAGTTGATTCTTGTCATTCTCTTTAACTTGCATGTACAAACCATCAACCAGGAAAGTTTCATCCTATGCAGTCTATTAGTATCTCATATTTATATCAGACTTTACTGTTTATGCTATAATTTCTATCCATAATACTACTTGATTCTTGCAGGAGTGCTGAGGTGTAGGTAGAGTGGAATCATTTTTCCTTTTTGTATCATGAAAATTATATTCGGAGGTTATTATGATAGAAGTAGTAAAACTGATGGTTAATAGGAACACTAGAGGGACAAAGGAGAAAGATGTACTGTGACAGCAGAGACTGGTGATCATTTCTGAAGAAGGAAGAGGTAGGAAAAGATAATCTCCTATTTGTGTCTATAGATCAGCATATAGACGACAACCTTCAGAATTCTCATTGTGTACTCTGATAAATGAAATGTTTTGGACATACCTCTCTATATTTCAGTTTTAAACACCAACTATATAGTTTCCTCTCTATGTCTGTAGTAGGTTTTCATCTTCTCCTATACTGTTTATGCTTACAAAGTAATCAGAAACTGCTGCTTTTTTACATTTTTTGAACAAGTTGGCCCAGGACCCATTGAAACTTTCTGAAAGACTTTGAAATCAAATTAGTGTATTCTGTTTCCAATTTTTAAAAGTGAGCATATATGACAAAATTTTAAATAGGTAGTGTACTAAGATTGTTTTTTGAATCAAAAATGATACTATGTTAGAAAAATTTCCAAATATCAGTTTCCAAAAATTTCATCCCTTTTTTTTGAATAAAGGACTTTTCTCATTCACTGTTAAAATACCATCTTTATTTTGAAAGGTCCAATTAATTGTGTATATATTTTTTAAAATCTGCTTGGGAGTCCTTTTAAAAATGAAAAATCAAGAACTATTTGAAAGAATGTGGAATATTATTATTATTATTATTGTTATTATTATTAGGTACCAGGGATTCAACTCAGGAGTACTTGACCACTGAGCCACATCCCCAGCCCTATTTTGTGTTTTATGTAGAGACAGGGTCTCACTGAGTTACTTAGCACCTTGCCATTGCTGAGGCTGGCTTTGAACTTGGGATTCTCCTGTTTTAGCCTCCAAAGTGCTGGGATTACAGGCATGTGCCACTGTGCCTGCCTGAATGTGGAAATTATCTATATATTATTTAGCTCTTTTAAGTGCTTTGCCATGAGCAAAAATTCTGTGTGTAAAATTTTAATGTTTTCTCTTCATTTTATTATCAGATACTTAAAAGTTCAACATTTTAAAATTCCAATTTTTACACAATTAGTCCTGACACCCTGTAGCACTTGGTGCATTTGAGGTTGTGACCTTTTGCTGTACCTGCTTGACTATGTGGTAAAAGAATATAATATTACCTTGGGACAAATGAATAGATGAATAATAAATGAACACAAATTAGCTATCCATATCATTTAAAGATTCTAGTTAAAGCACATCTTCAGTGGTTAGACTTGCATTTTCATGAATCTTTGTATTTCTAAAATTAAAGATTTTTTATTTGTAAAAAATTAAAGAATTTTATTTTTGAAAATGTATGCATATATGTACTCTTTTAGTGTTTCACAAACAATAGTTCTTGATGTGTTACTGAAACAATCTAGGAAATACTGTATGCTGAGATGTTAGAAAAACTATATAACAGTGTTTCCATATTCATGCAATTCAGTCTAATGCTTGTTTTTTCAAAATTTTAGCAAAATATCTATGCATTATCTGGTAAAGAGTATCATTATCTGGTAAAAAAAATACATTGAATTTGATATGTTGATGTAGCCATTTAGCTGTTTTTATTGCTTCAGCTAGAAAAAGTGCTTCCTTTAAAGCCAAGTTTTCTTTTCTTGGCTTGTACTTTGAAATAAGAATCTCAAAAGAGACTTTTTATCTTTTTATTGCATTTCATGAATTTTTGTTGTATCCTGGATTACATGACTTGCTGTAACATCGTGGAGATTTGTTTCTGGATTATGGATGATTAGTTCTTCTGTGTTTGTTAATCATGATGATTTCATACATTTGTTAGCTAGTATCTCCAGGCACAAGTTATAAGCATATGTCACGTAATTAGGGAAAAATTCATTCTTAACAATAGTGAATGTATGTGTAGATCATATTTCAAATGATCTTGATTAATCCAAGGTCTTCAAGCCTACTTCTTGTCTGATGTGATTAGATTATCATTTTTTAAAACTTCAGGGCTGACAAAGAGCTTTCATTTAGGATAGAAAAAGCATCAACTCTGCTTTTGTTGCTTCTTGTTGTTTCATGTTAGTATTATACACAAACTTTTTTTTTTTTTGCAGTGGTGGGCAAGTGGGCAGAGATTCTGTAAAGTGCTTATTCCTTTTGGGGTGGTACAGTTTGGTGAAAAAAGGATGGCATAAACTGAAAATCCATTTAATGAGCCTTAGATGTGGTAAAATATGTTGCAGTATATTCAAAGTAAGCAAAGTTATGCTACTATCATCTACTCTGTGTGGGAGCTTCTCTCCCTCTTGGTGGTAGAAGGCTAGAAATGTGATGTCTGCACAGAGATGTGATGTAGATCCATATGTTAAATATAGTCCTGTGTTTATTTTTGTACAAATACAAGTTTAAATAGAAATACAATTCCTATGCTTTCTTAAGCTACAATGTGACATCTTGCCCAACACTAGGACAAGATAGCCTAGTTTCAGACATGCCTACTCTAGACAACTTGGTGTGGGGAAGAGCAACAACAGCATGTGCATTGAACTATTAACAATGAGTTTTTTAAGGTTCCTATCACAGTTTAGAGTGGTCAGTCTTGTAATGCATACACATATTTCTTCCCTCCCTCCCTCCCTCCCTGGAATAGAACCCAGGGGCACTCAACCTCTGAGCTACATTCCAAGCCCTTTTTTATATTTTATTTAGAGTCAGAGTCTCACTGACTTGCTCAGAGCCTTGCTAGCTGAGTTGCTGAAGCTGGCTTTGAACTCGAGATCTTCCTGCCTCAGTCTCCGGAGCCACTTGGATTATCAGCGTGCACCACTGCAGCCAGCTGTACCCACATATTTCTTAAAGCACAGAACCTATAGAAGATATCCTTGTTAACAATTTTGAATGCTATCCTAAAAGAGGATGTATGATTTGTTGAAAATCCCTTACCCCCAAATTTGCCACCCTGGCTTTAATTTTATACTCCTTCATGTCAGTAGTAGACACTTGTCCCTCAGTGGAGAAGAATCATCCACTATGTAAAGCTGTCTTAATTTACTGACCCCACTCTACTATAATATTCATAGATAAATATTTTCTCTATATAATGTTTCCTATATTAGACCACTTAAATTAGAACTACATATTTTTCCCATTTAGGTTTACCTACTCAGTATCAAAGATTAGTCTCAAAAAGTTCCAGTAGGCTCTAGAATGTCAAACATCATGGCTACCTCTTATTCATCTCTCTTTTTGTTACTTACATATTTCTTGGTTTTATTGGTGACTACTTGTCCATGATGCCAATGCCCTTCAAAGCCAATGCCTTGAACATCTGAGGTCTTGCCTCTGTTGTCTGCCAGCCCAATGTCCAGACCACACTGTTCTAAAATGAAGGCACTAAATCTGCCTGTTGTCACCACAGAAGGCACCGTGGCTGCTTCCAATAGTCGTTATCATCATTGTGGAGGTGTCAAAAGACTGATGAAGAAAGGGAGTGATTTCCCCAAGTCAAGCAGCTTTGCAGTTAACTTTGAGGTCTCTCACAGCAGAGTGTCTAGACCAAGGAAATGATCACAAAATATTTATTAAATAAATTTTATGATGAGATATTGCATTATAGGCTTTAAGGATCCCATGCTTCACTTTTAGGATTTGCCAAAATTATAATTCACTGGATTTACAAGTAATAGTTTATTTAATGCCAGCCATGTCTCCCTTAAAACATCTCTTCCAAGTAAGCTTCATGAGTCCAGAGACCCAAGCCTGTGGGACCAGCACAGCTGATGCCCTGACTCTAGACATCTTGAGGCTATTTTATATTTAACTTGCTCTTCTACCCTCAGGCCCTCAGAGAGGAGTTAAAGGAAACTAGGCAGTTGTGAGAAATTCTGCAGGCATGACAGCCACGTGCACATGTTTTGCAGAGACTTCCACTCCACTAATTGACAAGGCTGCTATCTCTGAAATCCAAGTCAGTGTTTGCACTGAGGCCATGTCCCTGTCAAGACATTTCACACCAGTGACTTAGTTGCAAAGACAGACCAATTTTAGGGATATGCAGAACTCCTTGTTAAACAATTTTGCAAAGGTTTACAGAAGTTTCTGACACTGCACGGTTTTCTGCAAGGTATTCACCCCACTTTCTGTCTCTTTTCCATTCTAAATCATCATGGTGCGAAGGCTCTCCTGACTCTGGCCACCTTGTTATGTTCCTCAACATAGATATTTCCCTTAATGAAGTCACTGCACGCTACAACCCATCTTTGTGTTTGTTTCTTGGAAGAACCTGATTAAAAGAGTAAGGTAATTGGAATCTTTCTTCTCTCACTGGCCTACTGCATGTGATGAAATGTGTATGTTTTAGCTCTTATTTTTTAGAGTGGGATTTTTTTCCCCCATGAAGGCTGTTGGTCCTTCTTGTTCCTTAATCCATGAAATGCTTTCTTCCAAATTTTACTCTACTTGCCTAACACCTTATGTCCATGGCCTGGGTATGCACTGTGACTATAAATATGAAAATACTGACTTCTGGTTACTGATGAGACAGTGAAAGAAGACAGGAGACAATTGATCTTGAACTATTGGGAGCATAGAGAAGGAGGATGGGCACAGCCCTGTGCTAAATGCTGGGTGACTCATTAGACCTGGGAAATTTGAGAAATCACAAACTTTTTCATAAATTATTACTAGTAAAGAGGAAGTGTTTTTTTTTTGTAATACGTTGTATTTTTGCATTTATTGCTGTGAGCAGAGAGAGGAAGGAGGTTTTGGAAGAAGAAAAGGGCAAAACAAATGCACTTTGTGAGCAGCAAAATAACAAAGCATTATTGGACTAAATGAGAATGTATGGGAGAGCCAACAACACAGTTAGCATGATGGAAAAATACAGAGCACTCAGAATTTGTGCTGATAATTTTGCTCTGTAAAATTAGAATTCTGTGGGATAGCTACCTAATTTGTATCAATTACTGGCTTGTATTGGTCTATTACAGTTATCTTATGAAGTCACAAATTAGATTTGACCAATCAGATCTTACTTAAAACTAAAACTATAGTGTAGTGAATTACAATTGTATTTGGAAGGCAAAGAACTACTTAGTATAGAAACAGAATAGAAAAAGCACAGCAGAATTTAGATAAGATAAAAAACCAGCTTGCAAAACATGTCCATCACTCATTGCTAAAATTACATAGGTAGCCTTACTTAAACTAAGTGATCTGAGGTCAATGAATTTGCCAGTTGACTCAGATTGCACCAAATAAAACAAGTAGCTTTCAACATATTATTGTTTTGTGTGTGCTTAGGATGTATTTTCAACACATGGTAAAACCCTTAGACTCTATAAAAGATGGAATATTAGGAAAATATTCTCTTCACAGTGAGGACCAAAAGTCTGTGCTGTTTGCTGAGCTAGCATAAATCTTCTTGAGAATGATCTGAAGGAGTTGACTGACTATACTCTCAGTCTAAGAGCTTCATGTTGGCACAGTTCCTCTCTGATCATCTCTTAAATCTAGAAGGGGCTCTTCCAACTGGAAAATATGATATAGTTTGAGAAACCACAACATCATGTCATGACTTACATATTTTAACAACCTGATAATGAAGTGAAATGTGGGCACTAATAGGACCTGTGGTGATACCTAAGACTTAAAATCAGAGAAAAATGGAAGGGTTCAGAAGCTAAAACTCATGAGAGGATATAGTAATTGTGTAGCACTGGGCTATTTTTTGCTGCTGTTATTGTTTCCTATCAGACTATCGGGACACTCTAGTTCCTTTCAGGTAAACTTAGGCTTACATTCTTGCAAAGTCTGAGTGAATGGTGTTAGGCTACCAGGATGTCAAGACAGTGGAGCAAGTCAGCAGACATAAGACCTTTGTGGAAGGATACTGTTTCTCATGACCATAAAATCTTTGACAAACATGCCAGCTTGCAAGTGAAAGTAACATTTGTTGTGATGTATTTGATGTATTGCTGTGAGAAAATACAGCAGTGGCTACTAGTCTGGTGCTAGATTCAAGAGGACAGTTTCCTTCAGGGTCTGCCAGTGATTCAGAATGGATGGTTGATTTTTTAGCTAATAAAAGGTACAATAAAAAGAGAATGAAAAGTAGGGAAGAATGAGAGAAAAGGAAAGGAAGAGAGCAAAGAAAATACTAAAATGAAAATAAAGGGAAAATAGGGTAGGAAATGACAAAATCACACATTCCCTTTTGACTTTATTTTCCTGGAAACTTTCCAGATGTTGGAAAAATTTATTTATTTATTTTTTGCTTTTCAAGATAATTTTTCATGTTTCTCATGTTAGGAATTTATTTCATGAAGGATTTTGTCTACTAAATATCCATTATAATTTCAGACACTATTTCTGTTAGGTTTTTGAAATATTAAACATAGGTTGGGGATGATGATTTCTACTCAGACACTCTCAATGGAGCCCACTGCTTCTACCTTAAAGAGGTTAATTCTGTAAACACTGTATAGAACCACAGTGTAGTACATTGCCCTGTCAGGAGCCCTCTGCATCTGCCACAGCAGGCTTTGGACCTTGAGTACCAACTCAGTCTGTTGTTCACATGCATTGTCTGATCTGTCTTCTCCAAGGGTCCTTCTAGTCCCTGTATATGAGAAGATCTGAAGCAATGACTCTTCTTCCGAGCCTTTGAGTCATGAAAGCCTAACTGTATTCTTTTGGTTCCTAGATGGTCTTCTTTAGCATTTTGTATTGGAAATTTAGAAATTAAAGTTTGGTAGTTTTACTATTTTATTCTATGTCATGTAATTATTTTTGGTAATTCATCCAAGGAAAATGGATATTTAACTCTTGAAATCACATTATTAAACTGTGTTGTCTTTGAAAAAATAATTTCTAATTTATATTGTTTATCATTGCATGGCTATAAAATTATTCAGCATATCAATAGTAAAGTCCTGGATGAAACCAGCCTAAAGGTGTAAATTGGTTGCCACTGCATTGTGTCTTGGGTCTTTGAAATTAAAAGGGAAATGTTCTGAAATCATTTTTTGCTAAAAACCCAAATACTCTCTACTCATTTACAACTTATTAGGTTGTCAGATGAACATTTCCTTGACCATTTTCTACTATATGGAATAGTTGTATCTTAAGAATCATTAGTACTTATAACTTGTTTTGAGTAAGAAGGAGGATGTTTTATTACCTTCTGTTGACATCAAATTGTTTTCCATGGTGAAATTGAGCTTATATGACATTTGCATGAATATTTTAAAAATTAGACTTCAGATATTTTCAAATATCTTGATGATTTTAATATTAATGGGGAAAGTGTATGCGATAAGATAAAATATTTTTTAATCTTTCCTTTTACTATAATACACTGAAATACATTAGGATACAAGTCAAGAGTCTTTTGTTAACTAATGATGAAGTTGTAAAAAGAACAAAATGTTCTGACACCAACCCTCTTTGGAATATTTTGTTTACATTAATTTCCAGCTCAGCAAGCCTTCTTGATGGCCACACCAAATGTTTCATGTTAATTCAATGTGTGATTCATTTCAGTTTCATTAATCTTGTCATGCATAGTTCTCAAATAAAGCCAGATGCTGCAGAATTATTTTGTTCTAAGTACAAAACAAACTTTTGCAGGTGAAAAGTTTTAGTGGAGATTCAGAAGAATAATAGGTAATGATTGCTTAATGATCATAATTCTTTATAATTTTACAAAGAAGAAAATAGAAATTCACATCACAAAAGAACACAAAATAAAAAAAATAGAACTTTGGGCAGGAAAGAGGAGAAGAAAACACAGTCACTTGCTATTGAAACGGATGTATCTGAACTCCAGGTGCTTCCCTGTGGATCACTCATTTACTCCACAGGTAGATGTCACAGTGTAGCCTGCCTCTTGACCACGTTATATATTTATTTATGGACAAATACCATTTTATTTGGTTTACAGAGAAACACACCTTCTTAATGTCACTCAAATTCATAATTTAATGAATCCTCCAGACTCAGAATAAAAAAAAATTTAGGACTTCAAGAGGCCTTGGAGATGATCTGGCTTGATCATTTTACATTGGAGGAAGTCAACTTCCAGAGACCTAATGTGACTCTTTAGATTATGTTGACTTCAATCAGGAAGAATCTGGTTCTGACTCTGACAAAAATCCCTTGTTTCACTTACAAACGAACAAGTGCTCCATAGATACCAGAGTAATATCCCCCATCTCCAAGTGTATGAGGATTATTATGAACAGAAATCACTGAATTATAGTAACAATGGGCACTATTTACTGAGTGACTTGTAGATGCTATCCACTTGACCTATATTATTTATAATTCCAACAACTACTTTGTGAGCTGGGAGTTGTTTCTTATCTTACTGCTGGGGAAATTAAATCTCAGAAAGGCAAATCATCATCTTGAAACCATACAAACAATAAATAGCTGAGTCAAGATGGGGTCTGACTGTTTCTAAAGTTTTCAGGAGAAGAGTTTGGAGGAATAGGAGATATGAGTTTGTCCATAAATGTATAAACTATCACCAGGGTAAGGATTTGTGTAATAATGGAAGATTTGGAGAGGATCAGACTTCTGGTGGTGGCAGATAAAACATAAATACCAGACATAAAGGCATTGATTTTTAAAAGTTAAGTCTAAAGTTAGGACATGAAATTGATTACATGTCATTAATGATATGTAAAAATTAAAGTATAGATATATAGCTTTAGAATTTTGTTTAATGAAAATTTAAAAGTAATGCATATTATAGCTATGGTCTATTCACATTTTCAGCATTTCATTTGAATCTTTTGTCCATAGGTTTTATCTCTCTGATGAGATTTCCCATCTGTTCTTGTATATTGCCTGCCTTTTCTACTTATTATTTAAGAAATGAATCACAGATGTTTTGAAGTCCTTATCTGATAGTTCCGACATCTGGGTCATTTCTGGGTCTAGTTGTTTTAACTGATTTTTACTTGACAATGTTGTTTTTATTCTAGCTTTTTCAGTGTCTTATACTTTTCAGTTAAATGTCAGACATTATGTAAAGGATAGGATGAACCATACTTATGACTGGGCATGTGCCTACCCTTGGCCAGGTCATTCATGTGGGGGCTGAGTCAATTTCATCAGAGTTGAGCTGGATTTGAGTTTTGTTGTTGTGTTTAGTGCACCACAGTGTTCAAGTGTTTCTAGCAGTGGGCTGCTCCTGCCTGTGCTTAGTTTAGGGCTTGGGCTATCACAAAGTTTTTCTCAAGTTTCATGATCCACTTGCATATCTGGACTCACACCTTGGGCTCTCTCTTCACACCCTTTTATCTCCTTCAGCAGTAGCAACTTTAACCTCTCTTGCTGCTAAGGACAGTAGGATTTCCTAACCTTCTCATTGCCTTATCTCTTGTTGTATAGAAAGAATGGTTCAGAGACTAGTGCATTCTGTCTGCGCACCCCAAGGGGACCAAATTGGACAGTGGCCTCTTAGATAGCCACTCTCTGGCCTCAGTCTCTGGTGAGCCTGTAGTGGGGGCTTATGGAATAGTGCTTGTGAGTTAATGCAGATAAACCCTTGTGTCAGCTCCCAGGAATTCCACACTGTCATAATAATCCCCAGTCGGCTTTAAAGAATTAGTTATTTTGGTGATTTCTTCATACTCTCCTTCATGGCAGGTGCCTCTTTCTCCTATGTTTTGAAATATAAAGCCTTAAGAAAATCAGGGAGATGAGAGGAACATTTTAGGCTAGGGAACAGCAAGAATAATGCCCTGAGATGGAACGAGCTTCTTGTATTTGAGTAACAGATAACTCAGCTTGGGTATAGTTTAGGTGAAATGGGAATGGGATAGTTTGGGAATGTGGAATGAAATAGTCTGGAAAGGCAGGTGGGAGTCAGATTATGTAGGATTTTTTAGATGAGGTTAAAATTGTATAACCCTAAGACTTTCAAAAAATGAGTATTCAAGAAACATCAGTTTCTTTACCATTTGCTCATCTCCATGGATTATGAGTGTATCCAACCTCAACTGTAGGGCAAAGAAGGGGTAGTGACACCTGGTCTGTAACTGTGCACATGGAAAAATAAACAAAATATGAAGTGAAATTTAGGACTTTTAAAACTTTTGTCCTCCAATTTGGACCTGATACACTCACTACTCATCTCTGTGTTGGCTGCAATTGGCATTCTAGGGAAAATTGGAGAGCTGTCAGAGTTTGTGTCTTGGTTTCCTAACTCCTTCAACTTATCTTCTGCCCTGCCCTACAGATATGAAATGTCTTTCATATAACTCCATGCAAATGCTCATTTAAACCACCAATATATTAATTTGAATTGAAATAAAACTGAGGCAAGCCAGGTGTGGTGGCCCACGCCTGTAATCTCAGCAACTCAGGAAGCTGAGGAAGGAGGATTGCAAGTTTGAAGCCAGTCTCTGCAACCTAGCAAGGCTTCTAAGCAACTTAGTGTGACCCTGTCTTAAAATAAAAAATAAAACAAGCTGAGGATTTGGCTCAGTAGTTAAGCATCCCTGGGTTCAGTCCCTGGTACCACCCATCCCCCATAAAAAACAAACAAACAAAAACAAAGTAGTAGGCTTTTACATGGTGAAAACCTAGTCTATGTAACACACTTCTACAGTGATGTCTGTGTTTTGGACAAAAGTTGTTAGCCAAGAAGTAGTTATAACTGTTAGATGATGTGAGAAAAGATATTTTTGAGTAAAGGCATCTTGCATCCTCAGACTGATTCATTAATATTCTGACCTGGAAACACGAGGCATTGGGCATAGATTAACGTGTAGTCACCTGCCCACTCTTCCTTCATTCCCTTTAAGAAATCTTAGCATTATAACAGTAACAAAAGTTACTTCTTATTCTAGGTAGAAATTGGCCTAGCACATCACCCACATTTGTTTTCTACTTCAACAGTGATCTCATGCATACTGAGATTTGAGAGTAAAATCCTAGAACCAAACTTGAAAGGCAACAGAGGTCATCTTGTTCTTCCATCCTCCACGTCTTCTCCTCTCTGATCCCAGCTGCAATACCCCAGCAAGATTGCCCACTTATCATTAGTAGAACAAATTCCTCTAGTCAAAGATATCCAGAGAATCTCAAAAATGCACATTTAATCTTGGATTCTTTAAAGCTCTTTATACACCTTTGATAATTCTCCCACTCCAGATCATAAACATTGCAAATTGGATTTTGACAAAGTCTGTGGTCCTAAAACATTAATGTTCATCCTTCTATTTTTTTGTCTTCCTCTTTTTTGATTGTCTCCTACTCTCATAAGTAATTGTTGTGCATGTATCATTCTACATTTTTGCTGTTGCTAAATTGCCAATGTTGTGATTCCTTTGTTCTTCTTAGTAAAAGGACTTGTTTTATATTATCACTAGCACTGTCCCTAGAAAACATAAGTTCATTCATTAAGTTCATCCATTTGTTTGTTCATGTATTCATTCATTGTTCACAGCCAGGCGTTCTTCTAGGCCCTGATGGTACCAGAGTGAGCAAAAGGAAGTTTGTGAACCAAGTATTTTGACCCCTGACTTACATGTTCACTTTTTAAATAGTGTTCCCCAAAGTTCATACCAGTCCTCTGAAACTATATACATATTTAATTATTTGTAGGTTAAGAATGATAATATTCTGGAGTTCTTTAATTCCTGAGTTTTTAATTATCATTATATCATGAATATCAAGAAGATTAATGTAAGAATGTCTTCCCCATAAGCCTTTTGTTACTGCTAAGAATTGGGTGCTTTATTTTCCCCCTTCCAGGATCTCAGTAGATTCATCTTCAACTCTCTTTTTTTGGGGGGAGGGTACTGTGGATTAAACTCAGGGGTACTGGAATACTGAGCCACATCCTCAGCCCTATTTTGCATTTTATTTAGAGACAGGGTCTCACTGAGTTGCTTAGCGCCTCGCCATTGCTGAGGCTGGCTTTGAACTCGGGATTCTCCTGTCTCAGACTCCCTAAGTGCTGGAATTACAGGCATGTGCCACTATACCCAGCTTCAACTCTTAATGCTTTAGTCCCCACGTTCCCACCTTATCCTCTTAATGGTGTTGTCTCTTCCCATTTCAGAAAGTCAGAATCTTGTTCTGATTTGAATTAGAATTTTCAAAGCAGGATTTTTTCATGTGGCATTCTTGTCCTCAACTACCTCTTAAATCTTCTTACTGCTAAGAGCATTTTGATCAAAATCTATTGGTAAGTGCTGAAGACTTTTTTTTTGTTTTTGGTATAATCTTTTGTAGTTTCTCTTTCTAAATCTTAAGTTTCATTTCAAACACATCATCTTTTTCACTTTGTGTGTTGTCTGTTTGAAAAAACATTTCCTCTTTAATGAAAATTACCTGTACTACTTTTATGGAGCAAGACCTACAATTGTAACCATCCTCAGCTTTTTAATGAGGAAGCATTGAGCTCCTGTACACTGGTTTTATCCAATCTTTCTTCCTCTAGTTGCAGATATCTGGTGGATCTTCTGGTCAAGTGGATCCTGGATTTCCATAAGATTATAAAAAATGATCCTGATGGCAAGGGTGCTCCACAGCTAAAGTCACACAAGAATAAAAGGTGAGCACAAATACATTCACACTTTTTATTGGCTAGTACGTTCCCTATGAATATCATTTTCTTTCTGTTTTACTTATTTCCATTTCTTTTCTACCACAAAACCAAAAAAAAAAAATCATTTTTGGCTAGTCTACTGGTTTTGCTTCATTGATGCCATTGTGTTTCCTTTTCACTTTTTTTTCTTTTTGTAGTTTTGAATTTTATCCTCACATTTCTTGCCCCATGCCTCTGATATTCTTCTTTTGATTTTCTAGAGAAATATGCACGGTTTGAGCCATTTTGGGACTATCTGCACCTGGACACCTTCATTCAGTTTGCATATTGATATTTGTCTCAATTTTAGTAAAAATATGTTTTATGAAGTGATCTTGAAACTTCATGAATTCCTGTGCACTTCAAGGGGTTGCTAGAGCAACCTGTTCACTTTCAATTGAGTTTCCTTCACATTCAACCTAGAGAGGCATGGGGATGCTGGTCACGTATCAACAGCTTTTCAGGCAAAGGTTATTTCAACAGATCTTGGATAGGAAACCATCTGTTAGATCAATAGCTTTTAGACATTTTCTTCATATTTTGCTCCTCTGTCATGTTCTGTGATTTTTACCAAAGTTCAGACAATCAGCTACTTTCTGCTTCTTTGTGATACCTAACACTATGTGTCACTCTAAGACTCTGTAAGGACAGCATTTATGTAGTCCAACCACTTTCTCCTTCAATCACTGGGACTCTGTTCATTAAGAATGGTATATCTCATCTGATTCACCACTTTTCTTCATTCTACATGTGTAATTCTTATGTAGGGAGAGGCTTGCAGTATTTATTCTGTTCTATGAATTTTTGAGTTTTCACCTTTGGTTTTTCTCAGAGTATTATTCTTCAGGGTTAAAAATTCTCTTAAGTCATATAAATTTGTTCTTATATCTTCCTATAAAATTTATCATCTTTTGGAGGGAAAAAAAAAGCCATTGTTACTGCCCGATCAGAAAAGCAGTATTTTTCTCAGCTTGGTTTTTTTCCTACCTGTGCTTGCTACCAGTGTTTTGAGTCACTTTACTTTGGAAAGTATGTTGTTTATTTGAATTGATATACGTATTTGTATTATTTGGATCCTAATTAGGTTCTTTACCAGACCTCCCCCTTTATTTATTTTTTGGACTGAGGATTGAACCTGGGGTGCTCTACCACTGAGCCACATCCCCAGCCCTATTTTGTATTTTACTTAGAGACAGGGTTTCACCGAGTTGCTTAGTGCCTCACTTTTGCTGAGCCTGGCTTTGAACTCGCGATCCTCCTGAGCCACTGAGATTACAGGCATGCACCACTTTGCCCAGCTTAGCCCTCACCCTTTAAATCCTTCTAACTTCAACTATAACTATTTTTTTGGTGGAGTGCTAGTGGAAACATCTTATATCCTTAAATTATTTTTCTTTTTGGAGGGGAATGAAATCACCTTCTAACTTAGGGCATCTTCAGTTATTTGTTGAAAATATAGACTGTGTGTTAAAACAAACAAACACACACTAGTTTCTTGCTTTCTGTGGATGCCAGTGTGAAGTTCTCCACGTGCCCCATTGTATTTGTCAGCTGATAAGTAGCAATGCCTGCATCTTAGGATAACATTTTCATGGGAAGAGAAAAATCACTCTGTGTGAATGTTTTCCCCATTTTTAATGGTTTTAGTTTGTTACTAATGCACCCTTCTCTTCCTGATTTTGGTCCCTCATATTCAAATGTTCTGTTTCTTGATTTCTTCTTCTGTCTTTCTGGAAGTCTTCCTTCCCTGAATCTTGCAGTGTGGTCGCAATGACCCATTCTCATACTTTCAGGATCTTCTCTCTAAATACCCTCTGCCCACCCACTTTCATTCCTAATTGATCAAATCAGCTTTCTTGGTGTATAATTTATATACATCAGAATTCTGTAACTTCAAATGAAGAATTTGATGCATTTTTACAAATATATAGTTATATAGCTACCACACTCATCTTGATAAAAGGAAAACATTTCCATTATACACGCAAAGTTCATTCATATGGTAATTGACTAAGCAAACATTTTCTCTAAAGAAAGTTTTCTCTGCCTCTTCATCCAAAACTTACCCACTTCTGTGTCTCTACTGAATGATCATCTTTCAGATCCTCTGTTCAATGATCTTCTTTATCCTCTCATTCTCATACCATAAACCTATGCTTAGTGTTAATCCCTCCCATCTCTTTCTAAAGCCTTGTCTGGAGATTTCATGCAGGAGACTCTCCTGCATCTAAGCAGGCAAATTTTCCTGCTTTATTGGTGCTTTCCTTCTGTTCTGCGTCCTGAACATGTGCATCTTCCTGCCTGTTTTTATTATTTCATGGTTCTTGGCAATCTAAATCACAGAATTGTATAAGATTTCACTCACTCCTTTCTTCATCAATAAAAACAGTGGTGAACTTGTTTTTAAAATAGCTATTTTTAAAAATTACATGTTTATTTTAAAATAAATCAGATAGAAATAATAGAAGGCGTAGTTTTCTAATCCTTGTCTGGCCCTAAGTGAAAACCATCCAGCATTGATTAATCCTTCCTTGTCTTTCCCCCCTTTTACTCCTTCTTTATATTCCTAGATGGAAACATGAGAACTTTTCTTAAGCCATTATTGTGTGATTAATTTTTTACTAGTCATACAACAAGCTTATTGTTTCAAAGAGAATAAAAAAAAATCTCCTTGGGCTTTCTCTTCCTCTTACTACAGTTGCCAAAATTACCTGTATGTTTACTGCCCGATCCAGTGCTATGTTGAGTGTTTTAACTCCTATACATATCTGAGGCTGTGGAAAGACCTTGGATATTGGGGACAAAGTACAACTCCAAAAAGAAAAAATATCCTGCGTTATGATTATGAGCATTTGACATGAAGCTTCCTCAAATCTCACTTTCTTCTTTTATGAAATACAAACAATACCATTCAGGACACTGAAGTGATAAAAATTAGAGTATAGTAAAAGTTGATTTTAACATATATACATCCTAGAGATAATATACATAGATCATCTAACACAACATCTGGCCCATATAAAGTGTGCTAAAATTGATATTATTTTAGCAAATGAGAACTTTGAATTCTAATTTAAAAATAACAATGAGCACATAATGTCTTGAAAATAGTGTCACAACTGATTTTTCCCCTCCTGTAGAAGTTTCTACAGATTTTCTTTTTTTAAAAAGATTTTAACTTCATTTTTTATTTATTTATTTTTATGTGGTGCTGAGGATGCAACCCAGTGCCTCACCCATGCTGGGCAAACTAGACAAGCAGTTTACCACTGAGCTACAATTGCAGCCCTCTACAGATTTTTTGTTTTTTGTACCAGGGATTGAACTCAGGAGCACCCGACCACTGAGCCACATCCCCAGCCCTATTATGTGTTTTATGTAGGGACAGGGTCTCACTGAGTTGCTTAGCACCTCACTGTTGCAGAGGCTGGCTTTGAACTCGAGATTCTCCAGTCTCAGGTTCCCTAAGTGCAGGGATTACAGGCACGCACCACCATGCCCAGCTTACAGATTTTCTTGATCTTTGTTTCTTGTATCCTTCTTCGCTGCATTCTAGATTCTAGGATTCTAGAGAACAGAGCAGGCAAATCAGATCTTCACTCTGTATTTTTTCCTTCACGCCTTCATTGGTTTCGATTTTCTCTTGCCTTTTAACTAGGTTTCCAGTTTTGTTCTGTCTTTTGTGTAAGTCAATGTCCATTTTCCAGTGACCTGATCTTGCCTTTCACAAAAAGGGTGGGAGAAGTAGGGTGAAAAAAAAAAAGATAAAGTGAAATCTTAGTGCACCAAATTTTCACCAATTTGTTTACATGTTGCATACTGAGATTTTCTCTCTCTTTAAACAAAAAATCCACAAATGTCACTTTATAACCTCTGCATCTCCCTATCAGAGAGGGAGATCACTTGGGCTTTTTCCAGGTAAAATCCATTGGTTTTGTAAACTTGCAACAACATGCAAGTGTGGCTCTTACTGTTCTATAAATTAGAAAATTAGGATCCACACAGGCTATTTGCTGCAGACTAATGAAGCTGTCAAGTGTATTGAAGTCTCAGCTGACTTCCATGGCAGGAAATAAGTCTCTTTTACCTGGCCAATAGGTCTCTCTAATGTAGTGCTTCTGAAAAATCTGGCTACTTATATGAATAATCTGAGGAGGTTTAAATCATACTAAATGCTTGACATATACCAGGCCTAATTCAGAATATCTGAGGAAAGAGCTCAGGCATTTGTAGTTTTAAAAAGCTCTGCAAGATGATTCCAATATGTAGCCAGGGTTGAGAAACATTGCTGTAATTAGATATCTATTCTCCAAGCTCCTTTTATTTTTAAACTTAATTTTAATGGTCCCAGAACCAAGGAAGTAATTTTCAAAATACCTTTTTTTTTTCTTGGCGTAATATTTTATTCAACAAAACGAGGAACAGTGGAGTTGCTTGGGGTGAGAGTGTAGAGGTCTACTTAACTAGGATGCCTCAGGCTCTGTCTGAACTCATAGGGCCACTAACAGTACTGTTTGACTGTCCTTAGCCAAGCCAGGGTGTGCAGTGGTATAAGGTGTATAGTGAGTGCATTTGTGGGCCATCTGGCCATTTAACCTCATAGTCCATGAATCAACTGTTCAGGACCTAGAGAACAAATTTCTGGCCGGTCGCCTCCAGTGGTTTAGTCTGATGCTGCAAAACATTACCAGTTTCTACCTATGCTATGATGTGAAAAATATTGAAATTGCAGTTCTAAGAGATTGTGTTTGTTGGTTGTTTTGGGTTTTTGTTTTCTAGTGCTGGGATGGAACCCAGGGCACCTCATACATGGTAGGCAAGCACTCTACCACTGAGCTACACAAGAATAAAAGGTGAGTTACATGAATCAGTCAGTTACTGATTTCATGGCACAAACCCTTCAACAATTAATAGTCTAATGAACAATTTTTATCATCTTTACAAAAAATTTTCAAGCTTGTGTATTCACTGTTTTTGCTTTGTCTTCTTTCCATTGTTTCTTCATGATATTTTTTTAAATGCTGCATAAATAAAAATTAATACATAACTGGTCAAAATAGATGACACTCAACCAAGGAATCATCTTCCATCTTCCATCACAATTGCTCAGGATTTCTCAGTAGGTACAATCCTTGTTTATGCTTTCTTTTTCAAACAATAGAAAACTTTCTAACCAGAATGTTTTTCTTTGCATCTGGCTTGCCACATGCTTGCAGAGGATTCCCAGAAGACAAGCACACACTCTGGGTCATTGATTCTCATCTCATTTCATGCATATAATGAATTGCTGTTGGATATAGTTTTGGGGTATGAGTGAATTTCAACTGTCATCTCCAGGGCAGCTTACCTCAAATTAGATCCTGCCATTTCAAATGCTATTTGTCTTCATTAATCTTCATTCTTGCTCCATTTGTCCTATACAGTCAACGTGACTTGAATAGCGCAATAATGCTTGTGTGCTGGCAGGGAGGTTGTATTGACATGCTGCAGACACTGATACCTGAAAATTTAAGTAGTATTTAATCTATTCTTTTTGTCATTTTTTGTTGTTAAATTAGCTCTATTATTATTTTCTTGGTAATTTTGTACCAAGATTACTTTTGTGTGTGTATGTTTAATAGCACAAGAAATCTGAGTGGCAAAAGACTAGTTGGACACTTTCCTAGTTTCCTGCATCTACACATCAGAACATTTCTTTTTAATTCAACAACTGTCTTCTGGGAGTTGTTCTTCCAGATTAAAATTTCTTTGAGGTCAAGGAGCATGTCTTAATCTCTATGCTTCCACTCAAAATGCTTGATATAGACCCTTGAATAGACAAAATTTTATGATAAACTAATGAGCTAGAGAACACAAAAGAAGTACATGACAGGCTAATTGTCCTTGAGTATTACAAAAATCTCTTTGCAGAGGGATAAGCCCATATAATATAAACTTTATGTACATTATCTCTCTTAATCCTCTTAGCATCACTATAAGGTAGACATTTTAAATTATAAATGGATAAGAAGGTTCAGAGAGGTGAAGAAACTTAGTCACAGTGTATTAGCCGAAGAACTGCTTAGTCTGAAATACAGTTCATATGGAAAGATAAGATCAACATTTAATTTATTCTTTTAGCTTGATGAATTAATTTGTTGGCTTTAATTAATTAGCATTCAGACTAAGTTTTAATATTCTGGAAACCTGCAAAGGGGACTAACAATTTTTGCCTCCCCAAAACTATCATCATGACTTCATGGGTTTATGCAATATTTAAATCAGTCAGAGATCTTATATTTTTATGTTTTGGACAAATGCCCCCCAAAAGGTCCAAGTGTTGGTCACCAGGGTGGCACTATTAGCAGGTGGTGGAACTTTTAGAATGTGAGGCCTAATAGGAGGTCTTTAGGTCAGTATATGTGCCCTTGAAAGGGATTGTGGGACTCTGGCCGCCTCCTCTTTCTGCTCTTTGCTCCCTGGATCATGAGATAAGTAGGTCTGCTTGTTGCACAATCATACCATGACATGCTTCCTGGCCATAGCCCTGAACAGTGGGGTCAATAGATCGTCATTGGAACCACCAAGACTATGAGCCAAAATGAACCTTTTCTCTTTATAGTTATCTCAGATATGTTGTTACTGTGATAAAGGCTGACTAGAACATTATTCATTTTGATTTTTAACTTTTCCACTTTTTGCCACTGTTTCTTTAAAATAGATTTTGATGTCCTTTTGACAGTAGTGAAGTATTTAATTAATTTTTGTTTCTTGCACAAAAATATGCACCAGTTTTGTTTTGTGTATTTTTTCTTCATCTGAAATGAACTATTTCCCCAAGGAGCCCTGGTTCTAGTGGACTGATGTTTATAGATCATAACTCAGCAATTGTGCTCACAGCTTCTGGGTTTTTATTGCTTCTAGGCTATTTCAGTGAGCATGACTAGGAAGCACATTTTAAAGGAAAAAAGACATAAGTTAATATTGATGTTTACAATTCAGATTTAAGAATGGAAGTTTGTAACTTGATTTAAAAACACTTATCTCCTCTTCAAATGAATATCTTATTTCCTTAGAGCATTAGCATAATTATATATTTGTCTTATTCCACCATAAAAACTGCTCTATATCTTATTTTCACTTACTGTGTACTGAATGAAAGTCACTCCATATCACTATATATTCAGCTATTCCTCATAACTTTTTTCATAATGTAGCTTCAGACATTTCAGACTACATTATAGTTATGATAGCAGTGCAAATTCTTCCCTTGTTTATGCTTTGATGTTCTATGATGTTCTCTACTTGTTCACATTTTGCCACATACGCTTCATCATCTGCCCTTTCCTTCTCTTTCTCCATAGTGTGTGTGTGTGTGTGTGTGTGTGTGTGTGTGTGTGTGTGTGTATGTGTGTATTGTACTGAACCCAGGGATGCTGTACCACTGAGCCACATCCCCAGTCCTTTATATATTTTATTTTGAGACAGTCTCACTAAGTTGCTTAGGTCCTAGCTAATTGCTGAGATTGAGCTTGAATTTGTTAGCCTCCTGTTTTAGGTTCCTGAGCTGCTAGGATTACAGATGTCTGCCACTGCTCCTGGCCCCTGTAGTATATATGTATGTATATTTTTATTGTTTTTTTCTGAACCATTTGAAAGAAAACTGCAGGTATTCCTCCAAATTATTTGTCTGTTTTGCCTCCCCACACCCCATAAACTCACTACAATGATCTAAAATCAGGAAATCAAAATTAATACAGTGTCACCATCCAACTCACAGACCCCATTTAAATCTCACCAACTGTCCTAACAGTGTATCTTGTTTCTACCTGATCCTTAGTCTAATATAGATTGTGCATATGTTTTAGTTGTCATGTTTATGTCTCTTTCAAACAGTTTCTTGGGCTTTCTCATGATTTGAAAATTATATAGAACGGAGGCCCTCTGAATCTGTCAGATGCCCCACCACCTGGGTTCCTCTATTGTTTGTTCATGAATATATCCAAGTCATGCGTCCTTAGCAAGAATATGATAGACATCATGCCATGCTCAAGTCAGCAGAGACTGTTTGTTCCCTGTTGGATATTGTCTATTTCCTTCATTCTTTCTACAGTGCTTAGTTGAACTTCTAATGGAAAGAAGGGCTCACCCATCTTCCCTCTTACCCTTTCTTTCTGTTCTTTCTATGGGTCGGTCCTTCCTCTTTTCCATTTTTTTTCTTATTTGTATAAGATGGACTTATGGATATTTATTTTATTCTGTGTCTTATAATCCACTATTATTTTTACCTATTTTGTGTCTCAAGTTTTTCCTGCTTTGGTCCTTGGGAGATTCCTTCAAGGTCAGCTGCTGCATCCTTAAAGGCCATCTTAAAATCCTTTTATTATTGTGAAGCCTGTTTATGCCTGTTTATCCACTTTTTTATTGGGTTTTAAATTTTGTTTTCCTCAAGTCATAGGAGTTCTTAATGTATTAGGGTAATTTCCTTTTTTATCTTCAGTACGTGTTGTCTTATTTGAATGTTTAGGGAGTAGATTTTAGGTGCTCTCACCATAAGAAAGAATAACTGTGAGATGATGGAATGTTAATTTGACTATAGTAACAATTTCACTGAGTATTTTTATATTAAAATATCATGTTGTACACCTTAAATATATTCAATAAGAGTATGAAGTAATAAATGCAAAATCTAATTTCTCAAAAGAAATAACATGTTCAAGGTATAAATATAATGGATTTTTAAAATGATGTAGGTAATGTGAATTTATCTAAACTTGCATGAGGGCTTGCTTTTGGAAGCAAATCTTTGTTTTCTCTTCCACTTAGCATCTGGGATAAAACAGACTATTTCTCTGACATCTTTCTTTGTTACAGTTTTTTCTCCATCTTCCCTACTGTGAATGGATGTCCCCTTCAGGCTTCTGCACAGATGAAAGTGTCTGTATTCAAATCCTGAATGGACCTCAGGCTTTCTCTTTGTCATGCTCACCATCTATAACATGGAGTACCCTTGATTGATCAGGAGGCAGAGAGAGATCCCACATCAGCTCATAAATTCTTTGGCCTAGGCACGTAACACCTTCACTCATGTGCATTGACCAGAGCAAGTTGAAAAGCATCAATGAACTGTAAGAGGGCTGGGAAGAGTGGGGCATTTCATGGGTATTCAGAGAGGAGAAGTTCTCTGCACACACTCATCCTTCAGATCATCACTTCAGTGTCTCCTTCCTACATGCAGAGCACACTGGATTCCTCCTCAAGTTGATTTTATGCTGCAAATGCAGAATTTTAGTATATATAATTTGGCACACTAACATATTAAGGAAAAATGTGATAAACTCATATTTTAAGGGAAATTATATATAAATATTTTTCATGTATAAGTTAATTATAATCATATTGATAAATGTACCCATTATAATAAAGAAGATAGTAATAAGCTCTTGTGTGGAGATAGAGATATTGAACTTCATAGGAAAAAATAAACATGCAAGAAAACTATGGTGGAAACTAACATAGCAGACCCGAATATACACTATGAACACTAGAAGTAGAATGGATGGCACAGTGTACATGGAACAGACGAATAGACCAATGGAAAAAAATAGACAGTCCAGAAATGATGCATATGTGAATTTAGTATATAATAAAAGTTGCATTCCAAGTCCACACAGATGGATTTTTTTAAATAAATGAATCTAGGGCAACTGGGTGGTATTTGGGAAAAAATAAAATTAGATCCATAGTTCACACCTTACATAAGAACAAACTTTCTTCATCCTCTGGTCACTAAAACTCAAGATCCTGAATAATTAGCAGAATGAAAACTCCAGATGAGACCTTCTACTGAACCTCCCATTCAGATAATGAATTACCTAGTTAGCGTCTTCCCTGAGATATCTCCCAAGTATCTGAATTGAATGCTTCTGAAATTGACCATTTGATTTGCTCAGACATATTTGGTCTTCCTCAGTCCTCCTATTCTCAAGTTTAGTGATGCCATCCATTCAGTTACTTAAGCTGGCAACCGAGAATTACCCTTTACCCTTCAGTTTCCTTTTATGCATCTGATCTCTAGGTCAAGTGTATAATTTGACATCTAAATGTATCCACAATACAATTCTCACCATGAGACTGGACAAAAATAACCATTTTTTCCCATAGACTATTTTAATAGCCACGACAGGTTTTCCTTCCCTCTTCTGCTCTAGAGCCCTCTAGTCTGCAGTCCACATGGCACAGAGACATTCAACAAAAGAAATTCCATCATTACTCTCCTATCATGTTTTTTCATTGTCCCTAAAATATAATTTCTCTATCATTCCCTAGAAAGGACTAAATTACCAGCTTCCTATGGTTTTGTATAAACTGGATTCTTTCCCTGCCTCACCTCTTCAAACCACACCTTTCACCAATATGTCTTGAGCTCTCTACTCCCAGCTGTTTCCACTGGAGAAAAATATTTTAAACAACTGTGTTAAGAAAGCCATATGTTCTTTGCCTCATACCTCATCATACCTCACCTAAATTATATCTGAGTCTAATCCTCTGGCCTTGTTATTATTTTTCATCATATCTTGTTGGTTTTCTTTATAATATGTGTCATATTTTGCAGTTATGTGTTGCTTTAGGGGGCTTTGTTTTTTGAGACATTTAAAACTTTTTCTTGCACTTCACTAGTGTTAGAACCTTGAGGGCAGGGACTGTCTGTCTTGTTTATTCTTACATTACCAGTACCTAGGATTGTACCTTGCACATAGTAGATGCTTAACAAATATTTGTTAAATACATTAATGTTACTAATTTTGGCTAGAGAATTAATTTCTATAAATATTACTAGACTTGTCTTTGGAAAAACATCACCTACAAATTTGATTCAGAATTCAAAGTCATAGGAATGAGTTCTGTTTCTTTCATACAGCAGCATATCACTCATGTCTCTAATCCCCAATTCCATGTGTAAACCTATTCTTAGGTTTACAGGAATCAGAATCATTCTCCCACTAACCAATCACCCTTAGGATTTTGTAATTCTGTGCTGAAGAAAAATTAAAGTGTCTTGTTCATTTTGTTTTGTTTTCCTATGTGACCCCTACTATGCCGGGGGAATGAGAGTGTGTTGGTCTAAATCTAGCTCATAGGCAGTTCCATGAGCTAGATACATGATACATTTATAAGTCCAATAGTGTTTCTCATTTCTCAGTTGGATCCTTTTTCCATTTACATGTTAACCTATGCAACAACAACTAGGAAAAGCTCCTGTTTGTCCTTAGAGTACTTTCTTATTTGATAGTCCATGATTTATGACTTTACTAAATAGGCCAAACATAAAAAAATCACAACTGACTTATATTGTACATGTGGTAGAGCTTTGTATATCCCTACTATTATTCATGGAAGACTAATTGGCTCCAAGAGAGGTTGTGTGACCAGGGTACCACCAGATAATAGGCACTACTGGAAAACTTCCTGCAAATTATATGCCCCTTCAAGTCTATAATGCCTTGAGGATATACATTTTAAAAACAGGAAATAAGATAGGGTCAAACTCTAAGTTTTTCCATTGGATTACGTTCTACTTTTATTTTCATAGTTGAATTCATAATGAATATTTGTACATTCTAGTATTAGGCCTTTGACGCTTAAAATTTTAATATCTCAGTAATGTCTGACCCTAATTTCTTTTATTGTACTATGAAATACACATAGATTTTTAGTAAAACTGACTTTTAAAAACTATTTAAGATATAAAACATGTATTAATAACTTACATGCTGATGTATCTGTTAACCCAGAGGTAAGTCAAATTAATGGCTTATTAAGAATTATAATACAATGCAGGGGACTCTTCTATTTTAGAGTATTATAATATATGTTCTATATTGTATTATAGTGAAAAGAAAATATACTGTAAAAATAATAATTGACATTTGAATTTTATGTCTATAATTTACTGGTTAAGTGACCTTGAGATACCTGAGTGAAACATTGACTCTGTCTACTAGATTCCTACAGATTTTACTAGTTTACTTTTTCCCTCAAAATAAGTACTATTTTTAAATCAGGATTAACAGATTTTATAGTCTCGTGTCTAGGAGTTAATGAATAGGCTTGTATTGTTCCTTTTATTGTTTAAATTACTCTGCATATTTGTTATTTTGGAGAACTGACTCACAAATGTATAGATTCCCCTAGATTTCCATTCATTTGCATGAATTGTCTCTTTAGGGGATGTTATGAATGGGAAGAAGGACAGCAAACTGAACTTTACATTGAAATTATGCATTTTAAATAAGATCAATAATAATTTATTTTTGTTTATTGAAGCAATAGAACACAGCACTAAGGACTGAAGTTAGACCAGGATATGAATTCTTGCTCTGTTTGTGTGGGCTGGCTTGTTTGTTTAGGGTGAAAGACTTGCTCCAATGGGGAAGCACACTAACATAAGTTAAGTTCTTACCTGAAATCTCCAAGTTGTCACTGAAAGTCTTAGAGAGGAAGTGAATAGTTTGGCCTTCCCAGTCCATACTTTTAAAAAGTAATACCTTTGCCATATTTTATATGTGACCTCAAATGTCACATAGAAGCATTTTATACACTAAAATGGTGGTGATGTGCCACTGTTGCTGTCAGCCTTGAGTCCCAGTAACATTTCTGATCTCTGTGATTCTTGATCTTCAGAAACATACAGCACTGTGAGCACTGCGGATGGCAGGGCCCCTGTGATATTTACTTTGTTCAATGTATGTGTTCAGGAGATTTTACTATGACTGGCTCCTCTGGTGGCATCTTAATGGCCATGGAACATTCTCTTGGGGGACTGTAACCCACTCAAGAAGTTAGGTAGCAGTAGGAAATGATGAATGATCTTAAGGATGCTTTCTTAAAGGAGTTTTTGAAGCAACTGGAATGAGTCTTCCCATTCATACACTTAACTAAGATCATGGATTTTCCATTCTCCCCTTCCTGCTACCACTTTATTAGTAAACACTGTATCTGACATCTACAGCTGCCTTCTAACTCAGAAATTTCCTGAAAGCTACTGTCGTCTGGGATATTCCTTTAACATTTATATGTCACGTGGGGGTACAAAATGACTTTTACATGTAAGATGTTCAGAAACTAATTCAATACTATATTCTTTTGAATATGTAAAATCATTCCAACATGCACTTTATAAATTGTTATCAATGACTATTTTGTTGGTTTGCTCCCTCATGTGGCCTTGAGATCCTTGAGTATCCCATTGCTAATAGTGTCTGAATCTATAGAGTCTCTTAGCATTATTGTAAATGGCTTTGCCTCTTGTTGCCATTTTACCCCATTCTGAACTCCATGTTTGTTCCACAAAGCTCTGGTCAATCTCTCAGAAGCCCACTTTTGTACTTGGTATGAATCATGTCTTACTTCACTGGATGTGTGACTTTAGGCAAGTTACATAACCTCTCTAAACCTCAGAGTCTTATCTGACTAAAGATCATTGAGCTGTTTTTCTCAGGCATGTATTAGGAAAATGAATGATATAAGTCATCTAAAGGCTTAGAACAGTTTCTGATATATGGTAGATATTCTTTAACAGGAGCAATTATGATTAGAGAAAAAAATAACTCAGTCCTCTAAAGATTTCCTAGGCTCTGGTTTATAATAACTTATAAATGAATGAGAGAATCTCACATTGATATTGATGATGGCTCTAAAAATATAGTTTCAAAATCCCAAATATTTATTTATTTTTCCCCAAATTACCAAAGCCATCGGGAGTAGTACATATTTTAAATGGGACCATTCCCAAATAGAGCTAGAGTTAACTTCCTGGTATACAAACTAATTCCCTTTCATCTTAAAGAAAAGCCAGTGTTGATTAACACCCATTACTTGAAAAATTTGATTTACAGAATTACAAGTAGACCTCATTACACAATTTCCTGTTGATTCTCTGAAAGATACGCATTTGTAGTAGTCAGAATGGATTGGATGTAATACTAGACTATTCACTGGGTAAATGGTCCTAAAGGCAGTGACAGAATAGCCCACAGCCTATCATGTATACTGACCACTTCCTAGATTTCTTCTCCTTTTGGGACATGCATAAAGCCACAGTGAGGGCATAACGGACATGATCATGATTTCTCAATGCCCTGTAAAACACGTGAGTGTAGATGCCCAACTATTTTTAGAAGTTGAGCTATGATTGTCTGGCATGGTTCTGTTGTGAATCCATGGAAAACTAATAGTCCTGCAAACTGAATTAAGCAGCTTTTAAAGGAAGAGTAAATGCAATTTAGGATTACATTTCCAATCCCTGTTGTCAATCAGGTAGGATTAACAGGATCCTAAGAACTAGTCAGACAGGAAAAATACATGCTGTTAATACCAAGGGAAACAATATCTTTTGTTTGTGGGTTCCACTCTTATGAAAAAGAAGTATCCACAGAAGTGATCTCATTCAGTTCATTAAAAGCTGATTAATTCAACAATAAGGATTGGAACCTGATGCATAGTAATTCATAGCATGTTGTTTTTGCTGGAGAGTCTCAATCTCTTAAAATCTCTCAAAATCTCTCTCTCTCTCTCTTTCTCTCTTTCTCTCTTTCTCTTTCTCTTTCTCTCTCTCTCTCTCCAACCCCTTCCTCTCCCCCCCTCCCCCTACCTTTATCTTACTCTGTGTTGTAGGAGTTTGACCTCTATGTATTGTGTAGGTCAGCCTCCTTTGCCTGTCAGCTGTTGATTGGAATTAGCCAGTGGGAAGAAGCATCAGGAAATTGGAGTATGGGCAGGAGAGGTGGGAGTGTTATGCCTTGTGCCCTCTTGTGGGTCACAGCTCCTGTTGGATGGTTTGGTGGTTTCTGAAAACTATTACCTCCACTTGCTTCCTGATGCTGCTTCCGCCAAGATGCTTTCATCTTTTGTGGTCTCCTTTACCCCTGCCTACTTTTTTTTTTTCTTGTAAATATTCCTTTTATTAAACTCTCTTTGGAGCGGGCCATCTGTTTCTAAAGAAGCTGACATTGTTTCTAAAGAAGATGAATATGGAAGACGGATGGCTCAATTTATTTATCTATTTATCTATTTATCTATTTATTTATTTATTTTTGGTACTGGAGATTGAACTCAGGGGCACTCGACCACTGAGCCACCTCCCCAGCTCTATTTTGTGTTTAATGTAGAGAAAGGGTCTCACTGAGTTGCTTAGCTCCTTCTATGAGCTTTCACCAAATTAGAGCATTTGGTAATCTCAGCCTTGTGTGTGACTCTGGGGTCACAGACTGAGAGAGATTGTACACCAGAATAATTAGCAGTGTGATGCAGTGAGCAAAAGGCAAAATTGAGAAAAATCACACATGCTTATCAATGACTTAAGGGTCAAAGAAGGCATCATGAGTGAAATTAGACAATATTTTAATTGAATCAAAATGAAACTGAAACATAATAAATTTTATTTATTTATTTATTTATTTATTTATTTATTTAGGTACCAGGGATTGAACTCAGGGGTACTCGACCACTGAGCCACATCCCCAGCTCTATTTTGTGTTTTATGTAGAGACAGGGTCTCACTGAGTTGCTTAGCGCCTCGCCATTGCTGAGGCTGGCTTTGAACGCGTGATTCTCCTATCTCAGCCTCCCTAAGTGCTGGGATTACAGAAATTAACAATAAATTTTAATATTTTTGTAGGATGAAATTTACATTTAACATTATAAAATCAGTTATATAGTATAGGAGAAAATTGGCAATAAAAATTTTTTAAAATTACTATTTACACTGGGCATGGTGGTGTATGCCTATAATCTCAGTGACTCAGGAGGCAGAGGCAGGAGGATCACAAGTTCAAGGTCAGCCTCAACAACTCAGTGAGACTCTTTCTCAAAATATAAAAAACTGGGGATGTATCTCACTGGTAAAGTACCCCTGGGCTCAATCCCTAGTACAAAAACAAAAACAAAAAACAAAAATTACCATTTACAGTGGCATCAAAAACCGAGAATTACTTCAGGATACATTGAACAAAATATGTGTTTGACATAATATTGCTGAGAAGAATTGATGGAGACCTACATAAATGTTCATAGATAGGATGATTCAGTATTTTTAATATGTCACTTGTGCTAAAAATATTCTACAGATTCCTCACCACTACAGTTGGAACATGAATAGTCTTTTTTAGCAGTTGCTTTTTGGCAGAAATTGAAAAGCCATTTCTAAATATTTTTTAAATGTTTTATTTTTATTGACATATTAATTATACATATTATTGTACATATTAATGGAATTCAGTGTGATAGTTTCATATATATATGCAGCATATGTTGATCATATCCAACTACATCTCTTAACACCCTGAATGCCCCACCAATGGTATCTTTCCCTTCCCTTCTAACCACTATTCTCCTTTCAAGTCAATTTGTTTTACTTCCACAGACAAGAAATCACATGGAGTACTTTCCTGTGTCTAGCTTATTTCACTTAACATGATGTCTGCAAGTGACAGGATTCTATTCTTTGTGGATGGATAATATTTAACTGAAGATATACACCACATTTTCTTTATTCAGACATCCATTGATTTATATGTAGGTTGAATCTATATCTTAGCTATTGTGAAGAGTACCACAATAAAAATGGGCATGTGGGTATATATTTTGTAGGCCAATTTTATTTCCTTTGTATATATACCTAGGAGTGGGATAATTGGATCATATGCTAATTTTAGTTTTTAGTTCTTTTGAGGAACCTCCATATTAATCTCCATTAGTGGTTGTACTAATTTACATTCCTGCCATCAGTGTATGAGAGTTCCGTTTTTTCTACCTCACCAGCATTTGTTATTTTCCATTTTATTGATGATAGCCATTTTAACCAGGTTGAAATGGTATATTATTGTAGTTTTGGTTTGCATTTTCTTGATAGCTAATAATTCTGAATTTTTTTTGTGTGTGTATTTTTTGGCCATTTGTATTTCTTCTTTCAAAAAGTGTCTGTGTAGATCATTTGTCTATTCTTGAATTGGATTACTTGTTTAAAAATTTTTTTCTTCATACATTCTGGATAATATTTTGAATTTATGAATTAGTCTCATTACCTGTTATTAGTCTATTCAATTTTTAAAAAAATATTTACTTGGTTAGTTTTCTTTCTTTCTTTCTTTCTTTTTCTTTCTTTCTTTCTTTCTTTCATTCATTCTTTCTTTCATTCATTCTTTCTCTCTCTCTCTCTCTCTTTCCCCCTCCTTCCCTCCCTCCCTCCCTCCCTCCCTTCCTTCCTCCCTCCCTCCCTTCCTTCCTTCATTCCTTCCTTTCTTCCCTCCTTCCTTCCTTCCTTCTCTCCTTCCTTCCTTCCTTCCCTCTCTCTCTCCCTCCCTCCCTCCTTTCTTTCCAGGAAACTGAACCCAGAGGTTCTTAATCACTGAGCCATATTCTCATCTCTTTTTTTAAAAAAATTATTTTGATATAGGGTCTCAGTAAGTTGCTTAGAGCCTGCTAAATTACTAAGACTGGCTTTGAACTTGTAATTCTTCTTCTGTCTCTGCTTCCTGAGCCACTGGGATTATAGATGTGCATCACCATGGCTGGCTCTGCTTACTTCAATTTTGATAGGTTATTTTATGTCTAGAAATCTGTCCATTTCTTCTATATTTTCCAATTTGTTAGAATGTAGTTTTTGAAAATGATCCCTAAAGATTCTTTAAATTTCTTAGGTATCAGTTGCAATGACTTCTTTTTTTATCATTAATTTTATTTTGATCTTTTTTTCCTTGGTTAGTCTAGCTCAAGGTTTTCAATTTAATCCTTTCAAGGAACCAACCCTCTGTTGCACTGATCTTTTGTTTTGCTATTTTAGTCTCAATTTCTACTCTTATTATTTCTTTTTTTGTACTGATTTCACATTTGGTTTGTTCTTGTCTATGATCTTGGCATGCATCATTGAGTTCTGTTTGAAATCTTTCTAGTTTTTATTTATTTATTTTTAGGCATTAATTGCCATAAGCGTTTCTCTTAATACTGATTTTGATGTATCACAAAGGTTTGGTAAATTATTTCCATGTTCATTAATTTCAAGAAATACTTGATTTCCCTTTTGACTTCCTCAATGACAAACTGTTTATTTCAAAGTGTATTGTTCATTCTCAATGTATATGTATGATTTCTAATGTTACTTTGTTGTTCACTTCTAATTTCCCTCGATTGTGATCAGAAAAAAAAAGAGGATATGATTTTACATTTGTTTGGACTTGTTTTATGGCCTAATGGATAGTCTAGAAAAATTTCCATGCACTAATGGAAAGTATTTGTATAATACAGCTATTGAATGGAATGTTCTGCAAATGTCTGTCAAGTCCACTTGCTCTACAGTATAGTTTAGGTCTGATGTTTCACTGTTGAATTCTTTTGTCTGAATGATCTGTCCATTGATGAAAGTGAGGTGTTAAAATCTCCAACTATTATTGTATTGGAGCCTGTATCTTCCTTTAAGTCTAATAGTGTTTATTTTATAAAATTGAATATCCTGACATTAGGTACATATAGATTTATAATCATTTATATCTTGTTGAATTGATCTCTTGATCATTATATAGTGACCTTCTTTGTCTCTTTGTATAGTTTGTCTTAAAGTATCATTTGTCATATATAAATATAGCTACTTCTGCTTGCCTCAGGATTCCATTTGTTTGGAATATCATTTCCCATTCTCTCACTTTCATCTGTGTGTCTTCACTGTTAAAGTAACTTTCTTGAAGGCAACATATTGTTGGGCCTTCTTTTTTTGTCCATTCAGCCAATATGCATCTTTTAATTGGAGAACTTATTCCATTTATATTGAAGGTTATTATTGATTGGTAGGGATGGAGTGAAAGCTTGGCCTTTTCTACCCTGGACTTCATCAGGTCTGTGGGAGTGAGTGAGAGTAGGAGATAGCTATAACAGGGCAAATTTCTCTCCAGATGTCCTTTGACCATATGCCTTGGGGACATTGACAAGGATGTGGAACAACTTGTATATGTTGCTTTTAAGAATGTCAAATGATATAACCATCTTAAAAAACACTGTGGAAAATTTTTATATGATTAAATAAACATACATTTACCATAAACTTCAGCAATTCTACTTTTGGGAATTTATTCAAGAGACAACAAACATGTAACTACACATAACATTGACCCTTACATTAACAGTAGTATTATTTATATTATTTATAGTAGCCCAACACTAGGATATAGCAACACCAAGGATTTTTGTATGTTGATTATTTTTCCCTGCAACTTTGCCAAATTCATTTGTTATTATTAATATTTGTGGGGTTTTTTTTGGTGTAGTTTGGGTTTTCAAATGATCACCATTTGTAGATCATCTCATTTGTAAACAGTGATGATTGAACTTCTCATTTTCCTGTTTTGATGGCCTTCATTTCTCTCTATTGCCTTATTGCTCTGGCTAGGATTTCCAGCACTGTTGAGTAAAAGTGGTGAAAACGGGCATCCTTGTCATGTTTCAGGTTCTCCAATTCAGTATAATGTTAGCTGTTGACTTATTACAAATGGCATTTATCATATTGAGTTATGTTCACTCTATAATTTGTTCAAAATTTTTTCATGAAAAGATGCTGAATTATATCAAATGCCTTTTTACATCTGTTGAGATGATTATAATTTTTATTCTCTATTCTGTTGATGTAGTGTGTCATATTTACTGATTTGCATACATATTAAACTTTGAACCTCTGGGATGAATCTCACTTGATCATGGTGAATAATTTTTGTAATGTGATATTGGTTTCTGTTTGCTAGTATTAAGATGAGGAACTTTGCATCTATGTTCTTCAAGGATATTGACTTCTAGTATTGTATGTCTTTCCTTATCTGTTTTTGGTATCAGGGTAATGCTGGCCTTGTAGAATGTGTTTGGAAGCACTCCTTCATTTTCTGTTGTAGAAATAACATAAATAGAATTGGTATTAGTTCTTTAAAATGTTTGGTAGAACTCAGCAGTGAAGACAGCTGGTCCTTGGCTTGCTTTTTGATGAAATGCTTTTTATTACTGATTCAATCTTGTTACTACTTTGTTTAATTTTCTTTTCATGACTCAGGCTCAGTAAGAAGAATATGTTTATGAATTGCCCATATCTTCTAGGTAATAAAATTTGTTGGCATATAATTGTTTACAATAATCCCTAATGATCCTTTGTATTTCTGTGGTGTCAGTTTAAATGTGTCCCTTTTCATCTCTGATTTTATTTACTTGAGTCTTCTCTTTTTCTTTTTCTTAGTGCACCTAAGAGTTTGTCTATTTTGTTAATCTTTTCAAAGAACAAGCTCTTTAAAAAAATTTGTTGGATTAAGTTTTTAGTCTCCATTTATTCTTTTTTTTAAAAAAATTTATTTTTTAGTTGTAGGTGGACAGAATATCTTTATTTTATTTTTATGTGGTGCTCAGGATCGAACCCAGTGCCTCATGTGTGCTAGGCGAGCACGCTACCACTGTGCAATAACCCCAGCCTCCATTTATTCTTGCTTTGATTTTTAATAATTCTTCCACTAATTCTGGACTTTTTTTTCTTATTTGTCTAGTTACTTGAGAGGCATTAACAGGTTATTTATGATCTTTGCACTTTTTAATGTGCACATTGGTTGCTATAAACTTCCCTTTTCAAGCTACTTTTTCTGTGTCTCCAAGGTTTTTATATGTTGAATTTCCATTTTCTCTTGTTTTAAGAAAGATTTTAATTTCTTTGTCAATATCTAATGATCTGTTTATTATTCAAAACTAAGTTAAATTTTCACATATTTGTATGTGTGGTTAGCAAAGATACTTGATAGGATTTTAGTGTTTTAAAAATTTGTTTGGAGTTTGGCATAACTGGTGACCTGTCTGGGTGAATAGCATAAGCTGATGAGAAGAATGTACTCAGCAGCCATGGGATGGAGTGTTCTGTAAATGTCGGTTAGGTCCACTTGACCTGGGGTACAATTTCACTCTGCTGTCTGTTGATCTTATATCTGGATGATCGATTGTTGAAAATGGGTGTTAATACCCCTAGGTATTATTGTACTGGAGTCTCTCTCTCCCTGTAGGTCTGTGAATATTTGCTTTTTATATTTAGATGCACCAATTTGGGTGGATATATATTTAGAATTAGTATTTCATCTTGCTGAATTGACCCCTTTATCATTGGATAATGACTTTACTTTTCATTGGTATTGATTTAATGTCTGTTTTATCTTATATAAGTGCACTCCTGCTTTCTTTTGGATTCTATTAGCAGGGACTCTCTTATTCCCACTCTTCCCTTTTAGTACATTTGTGTCTTTAGAGGTGAAGTGAGTTTCTGATATATATATATTTGGTTCTTTTTTTGGTTCTGTCATGACATGTTTTTTAATTGGAGAAATTAATTAATTTACTTTCAAGGTAATTACTGACAGGTAAGTTCTTACTATAGTCTGGGCAGCTTTATTATAGTTCTTTTTTTTCTCACTCTCTTATAGTCTTACTTTGTGGTTAGGAGATTGCTTTTACAAAGTGTGTTTTGAATCCTGGCTTATTTATTTTGGTTTGTATATTATATATTTTTATTGTTAACATGACACAAAAATCTTTTAATTTTTATAAGCTGTTTTTAAATGACAGAAATTTAACATGACCTCTCTCTAATATACTAATACAGTCCATTCCTCCCCACATTTTGAAAAAAAATTCCTCCCCACATTATTTCATTTTGGTATTTTCTTGGTGCTAGGGATTGACCCCAAAGGCTCATGCATGCCTGCCTACCACACAATCTATTGTGAAGTTACTCTCCTAGCCTCTCCATTGTGCATCTTTCTATAGTGCCTATCTCTTAACATATTGATGTAGTTATTTTTATTTTTTTGGCTTTTAGTCTTCATACTAAATATATATTTTAGTCAGCTTTTTTGCTGATGTGACTAAAAGACCCAACCAGAACAATTGTAGAGGAAGAAAAGTTTGAGG
This sequence comes from Xerus rutilus, assembly GCA_028644305.1. Classification (NCBI taxonomy): domain Eukaryota; kingdom Metazoa; phylum Chordata; class Mammalia; order Rodentia; family Sciuridae; genus Xerus; species Xerus rutilus. The sequence continues at coordinate 89,093,635 of CM053401.1, read as the reverse complement.
GCTCACGGTTTTAGAGGTCTCAGTCCATAGACAGCCAGCTCCATTCCTCAGGACTTGAGGTGAGGCAGAACATCATGGTGGAAGAGTATAGTGGAGGAAAGTGGCTTATGTGATGATCAAGAAGCAGAGAGACTCCACTTAACTGATACAAAATATATACCCCAAGGCCATGGCCCCACAGACCTACTTCCTCCTGCCATGTTCTACCTGCCTTTAGTTACCACTCAATTAATCCCATCATGGGATTCATTAACTGATTTTGCTAAGACTCTCATAAATCATTTTTCCTCTAAGCCTTCTTGCATTGTCTCACACATGAGCTTTTGGGGGACACCTCACATCCAAATCATAACAATATATGAATAATTTATGTACCATATTTACAATATTAAAGCATTCTGTTTGTATAGTTGTTTTTACCATGAGTTTAATACTTTATCATACTTTCTTTCTACACATTTATATCTCTTTCATTCAGCTTAATGAATGTCATTTAATTTATATATTTATGTATTTATTTGGTACGGGGTCTTGCCATGTTGCCTAGGCTGATCTTGAACTTTTGGGCTCCTGTAATCCTGCTGCCTTACCCTCCCAAGTAGCTGAGACTATAGTGTGTCTGGCTGAAAACTTCCTTAATTTCTTTGTAAAATGGGTCTGGTGGAGATACATTCGCTCAGCTTTCACTTGTCTTGGATGTCTTCATGTCTTCTTCATTCCTGGAGGATACACTGGGTACAATAGTCTCAGTTTAAAGTTTATTTTCCTTCGGCACTGTGAAAAACTCATGCTACTTTCTCCTGGCTTTTAAGGGCTCTCGTGAGTAGTTTGTTTCCAGGCAAATTGGAACATCCTTAGGTGATCTTTCTTCTTGCAGTATTGAGTATCTTCTCTTTCCTTTCTCACTTTTGAGAATTTGATTATTAGATATCTTGGGGTATACTTGAGTTAAATATGACTTGTAACATTTGATTCTCCTGTATCTGGATATCTGTATCCTTCTCTAGATTGGGAAGTTTTCTGTTGTTATTTCTTTGAATAAGCTTTCTACCGCCTTTGGCCTCCTCCAGTCCTCCTTGAACCCAATAACCGGATATATGCTGTCTTAAAACTGCCCCACAGTTCCTGTAAGCTTTCTACTTTCCCGTTGTTCCTTTTTTTCTTCAGCTATGTTTTTCAGATAGTCTGTTCTTAGTCACATTAATTCCTCCTTCTGATTGATTTGAGCTGCTACTGATACCTCCCATCACTTTTTAATTTACTGATTGTATTTTTCAGCTCAATAATATGATTTTTAAAATTACTTTCACCTCTTTAAGTTTCTCCATTAGAGTACTGAATCATTTCTGCGTTTCCTTAAATTATTTATCTGAGAGTTTTCCCATATTGATTCCTATCTGGTCAGTGTCTGGTACCTATTTCTACTGTTAGGTGAGGTTGTCCCAAAAGCTCTGTATGCTTGTTGACATGACATGTAGTTGGGGCATTGAAGATTTAGGTATTTACTCCAGTCTTCCTAAACTGGCTTTGTTTGTGTTTGTTTTTCCATAAATTCTAAGCAGGCTAAGCCTATTGTCACTTCCACTATTTCAGCACTGGATGGCACTCAGGTTCCTGTGTGATGTGAGTCTGCTTGTGGTGTATTGTTAATATTTCAGCACTAGATGGCAAACCAAGTCTAGGTTTGGTCCAAATACACTGTTGGTCTGTTATGAATCAAGACAGTACTTCCTAGGGAGAATAGTCTGTCTCCCCAAGTTACTCCCTTGGGCCTGGGGTAGGTCTCGATCCCTCATTCAAAGTTATTAGCCTGTGGTCAGGCACCAAAGGATTCTGCTCCTCTCTGGGCAGAGTCACTTTGGATGGACCAGCCACCGGCTTCTGTGTTACACTTGTGACCACCAATGTTGTCAAGCTGTGTTGTGTCTGTCAAGATCACCACAGTACTTGGGAAATCCCAAGGCCCATGCTGCTATTGTGTGCCTACTATTGAGGTAGACCATGGTCCAAGACCATTGTAACCTGCCACAGATTATGCTGGCTGGAACAGAAATCTGATAGAATGGGACTCCTTGTCTTCCTCTGGCACTTGGGCTATTCTAGAAGTTCTTACCAGAGGCCGAGCTTACCATCCTGTCCTACCCTCAGCAAATGGGGTCTTGCTTTCTACTATGCTGCCCAGGGTTTGATTAGTGTCTGTGAAGGCATTTCCTTGGCCACCTATTCTGACACTATGCTGGATCATACCTGAGTCTCACAGCTGAATTCTGGGGTATTCCAAGTCCTGACACAGCTGATGCCAAAACAAGTCTGTCCCCCTGGGGTACAGGTCTCTGCCTGGTTCCAGGGTGGATCTAAAGCTCTCTGAAAGTACTGGCATGGGGATAGCTATGCTGTACAAGCTTGGAGGATAGGCAGTAGAGATAGTCCCTTTGCTGCCAAGATTCATGCTGACTTGGGTTACTCTTGAGTCTCACAGTTGCAAGGACCTGCAAAGCTGTGCCTCATGTTTGCTGCAAGGCTGAAAGTGATGCAGGATGAAACTGAAGTCTTTCCCGTTGGTCTCTATCTGATGCTGGGGCTATCTGATTCTAGAGGCTCCATCTGTGAGCTTGGGTCTGTGAACAGAGCTTTCACTTCCTAACAGGAGATGGGTCTTGCTACAGTGGGCCTAGCTCTGGACTCTGAGACAAACTCTGTGCTAGCTTTCCTAGTCTGTTCCCCAGTGATTGGAGTCTTGCTCCCCTGTCTGCCACCCAAAGATAGAAGAGGGGTGGTAGAGGTGGTAAGCTGCCTCTGGCCTAACACCACCCCAGTAGTTCAAAGAGCAGGTATTAGCTTGGGTAAGTGTTGTGGGGCTTTGCCCAGCACTGTGTTTTGCTGTTGTGTGCCTGACACTGGGCTTCGAGCCTAAGTCCTGGACTTTATTTCCTCTTATCCCCCTGGCAGGAGGCATGTCTATCTAAGTGGGGCTGCTTGGGGCTGTGGAGGGGCAATGAGGGCAACTCCTCCCTCCATCCTTTCTTTGGTGTATCTTTTCTTTTTGGTACATGAAAACAGGCACTATGGTCTCTAACCTGGTTTCTTGAGCTCTTAATTTGTGGATATGTAGATATTTAGCTTGGTGTGTCTGTGGGAGATGACTGGCAGGTCTTACCTAGATGCTATCTCACTCTGTATATTTTGTATATTGTCTATACCTTTGACATAGAAATCTATGATTGACCCTGAAGGCCTTTAGTTGTTTGCTCAGGGCTTTCAAAAATTTTTGTGCATAAGGAAATCACTGGAGTTCTTTTCTAAAAAATATTAATCTCAGCTGGATGTGGTGGTGCACAGCCTGTAATCCTAGCACTTTGGGTGGCTGAGACAGGAGAATTGCGAGTTCAAAGCCAGCCTCAGCAACAGTGAGGCACTAAGCAACTCAGACCCTGTCTCTACATAAAACACAAAATAGGGCTAGGGATGTGGCTTAGTGGTCGAGTACCCCTGAGTTCAATTCCCAGTACTCCCCCCCCAAATTAATTTCTGGGGCTTCCTTAGCTTCTATGATTCTGAGATGGGACCCAGTATGTTCTACCTTTAAAATAGACATCCTCAGTGACTTGAAAATAAAAGCTCCATGAGCAAATTTTTGCCACACGCACATCAGACAGAGCACTGATCTCCAGGATATATAAAGAGCTCAAAAAACTTAACACCAAAAAAACAAATAATCCAATCAATAAATGGGCTAAGGAGCTGAATAGAAACCTCTCAGAAGATGATGTAC
>CM053401.1:89052855-89089363 GCA_028644305.1 Xerus rutilus | reverse complement strand
TTCCTATTTGCCTCAACAAATGTTTTCAGTGAATAGTGTGTACAGCTTCTGATAATTTGTTTTTTTCTGTTATGTTTGCCAACATGTATTAAAATGCAACTTTTGGGAAAAAAAATAAAATAATTAAAAAAAATAAAAATAAAAAAAAAATAAAAGCTCCATGAACCATAATTTATGAACTACTGTGAAATCTCAGTTGTTCTGGGTAAGTTGTATAATGTATTTGAGCTTCAACTGGCTTATTTTTTCGCATTGGAATATAAGTTCCACCAGGTAAGTAGTTTTTGTCTATTTAGTTCACTGGTGTATCTGCAGAGTCTAGAACCATGCCTAACACATCAAAAGATATAATACATAGCTGAAAAAGGAATAAATGAACGAATAAATTTGTAAGTGAAGCCAATACCTGCTACATAGGATTGCTTTAAGGTTTAAATACCATAATGCATCTACTATCATCATATACTACAAACACTCAGTAAACACAAACTTTCTTTCCCTTGAAATTTGAATCATGGTACCCAAATTTTAGCTACAATTTCAGTGATGTTCTTATTTAAAACCATAATAATTATAATGATAAATCAATAGAAATGAATTTGCCAGTTCAATGGCACAAACATATGTTTTACCTTTAGTGGAAGGATTATCAAGATCAATCCACACTGCTTTTTTTTTTTTTTTTTTTTTTTACCAGAGAATCCATCATCATGGAAGGCCTAAGTTATTTCAACTGCTGTGCTAACTGTGAAAAAATATGTGGTAGGACAATATACTATTTACTGTTATAAATCAGACTCTGCGTAGAAGTGAGAATATTTATGAGGATGATGGGGAGGTGTTTAATTCTTAGAATTATCATGTTAAAATTTCATAAGGACAAAACTTATCTTACAAGTACAATAATACACAATGTTTATTTATACAACTCTTAATTTATATATTTTTTTCTGTCCAGGCCGCCTACTCCTACCTCACATTACCTTTGTTATGCAAATGAATTGGTTAGAGAAGTAGACAAAGCTTTGCAAAATTGTAAGTTTATTACATTATCAAAGAAATCCCATTTCTCATTAATATTAATCTGTTTAATTGGGCATTTAACTTTATACTCTGGGAGCTTTTGTGAAACAGTGTGGTCATTCAAAAAGTAATGGATACAATTATTTTGCTGGAAAATTACTGGACTGGTAATTTCTCAAAATAGAAAGCTAAAATTTAGCCTGAAGAGCTTTGAAAGCAAGACAGACAGAATTTCAGTACACCAAGTATATAGTATTAAAAAAACTCATAAGGTTGTTTCTTGTAGGAAGGTCAGAGTAATTAGTTTGCTGAATCATAAAAAATAAGATTCTAACATGTCAGCCATTTATCATGAGAAATTAGACCAAGTTTCCTCAGTTTGTCTGTTAACACTATGTTGAGATCAAGCCTAAATAGTGATGTACAGTGGGATAGATGGAACATTGTTTTTATTTATTTTTATTCATAAATAGTTATATATAGCATTCATATATAGTTATGTATATACTATTCATATACATATTCAGTATATTTATATATTTATAATAGTTATATATAACATTAGGATTCATTTTAACATAATTATAAGTGCATGGTATATAATTTGCTCTAATTCATTCCTCCTCCTCCCTCTCCCTTTTCCATCTCCTCTATTCTACTGATCCATTTATTTACATTTTTTTATAGTAGTGTCTTGTGGATATACATAGTGGTGAAATTCACTGTAGTATATTCTTATATGCACATTGGAAAGTTAGATTCATTCTACTGTTCTTTTATTATGCCATCTTTCCTCTCTCCCCATTAATCACCTTCTACTCCCCTGATCTTTCTTTAATTTTGATAGAATTCCCCTTGCTCATTTCTTTTCCCTCTTTCCTCTCTCTTTCTCCCTTCCTCCCTCTTTCCCATATTTCCCTTATTTTAGACTAGTTTCTACATCTCAGAGAAAACCTTTAACTTCCTGGATCTGGCCTTTTGGGGGCATTATAGTCTCCAGTTTCATCCATTTACCAGCAAATGACATAATTTGGTTCTTTTTTCTTATCCATTGTGTATATATACCACATTTTATTCACTTTCTTTATCCATTTGTTGAAGAATATCCTGGGTTCCATAGCCTGGGTATTGTGATTTGTGCCACTATAAACTTTGATATAGCTATATCCCTATAATATTCTGATTTTAGAACTTCTGGAAATATACTGAAGAGTGGGATAACTGGATCATATTGTGCTTCCATTTCTAGTTGTTTGAGGTATCTCCATACTGCTTTCCATTAATTTGCAATCTCACCAACAATGTATGAGTGAAACTTTTGTCCCATATCCTTGCCAATGCTTATTATTTTTATTCTTTTTTTAAAATATATTTGTTCTAAGAGGTATACATGATAGCGGAATACATTTTGATTCATTGTACACAGATGGAGCACAACTTTTCATTTCTCTGTTGTACATGATGTAGAATCACATCATATATGCAGTCATACATGAAGCTAGGGCTATGATGTCCATCTCATTCCACCATCTTTACTGCCCCCTGCCCACTTCCCCCCTCCCCTTTGACCAAACTTCCTCCATTCTTCCCATGTCCTCTTCCTCATTATAGATCAGCATCCACTTATCAGAGAGAACATGTGGCATTTGTGTTTTTGAGATTGACTTACTTCACTTAGCATGATATTCTCCAACTCCATCCAACTCCAATTGCAAATGCCATAATTTTATTGTCTTTTATTGCTGAGTAATATTCCATTCTGTATATATAGCACAGTTTCTTTATTCATTCATCTATTGAAGGGCATCTAGGTTGGTTCCACAGTTTAGCTATTATGAATTGAGCTGCTATAAACATTGACGTGTCTGCGTCACTGTAGTATGCTATTTTTAAGTCATTTGGGTATAGATTGAGGAGTGGGATAGCTGGGTCAAACGGTGGTTCCATTCCAAGTTTTCTAAGGATTCCCCATACTGCTTTCCAGATTGGTTGTACCAATTCACATTCCAACCAGCAATGTATGAGCGTGCCTTTTCCCCCCACATCCTCAACAACACTTATTGTTGTTTGTATTCTTGATAATTGCCATTCTGACTGGCGTGAAATGAAATCTTAGAGTAGTTTTGATTTGCATTTCTCTAATGGCTAGAGATGTTGAACATTTTTTCATATGTTTGTTGACCAATTGTATATCTACTTCTGAGAAGTGTCTGTTCAGCTCCTTAGCCCATTTATTGATTGGGTTGTTTGAGTTTTGGTGTTAAGTTTTTTTAGTTCTTTATATATCCTGGAGATTAGTGCTCTATTAGATGTGCGTGTAGCAAAGATTTGTTCCCATAATGTTGGCTCTCTTTTCACTTCATTGATTGTTTCTTTTGCTGAGAAGCAGCTTTTTGGTTTGAATCCATCCCATTTATTGATTCTTGACTTTACTTCTTGTGCTATAGGAGTCTTGTTAAGAAGTAAGGTCCTAAGCCAACATGATGAAGATTTGGGCCTACTTTTTCTTCCATTTGGTGTAAGGTCTCTTGTCTAATTCCCAGGTCCTTGATACACTTTGAGTTGAATTTTGTGCATGGTGAGAGATAGGGGTTTAGTTTCATTTTACTGCATATGGAATTCCAGTTTTCCTAGCACCATTTGTTGAAGAGACTATCATTTCTCCAATGTATGTGTTTGGCACCTTTGTCTAGTATAAGATAATTCTATTTAAGTGAGTTTTTCTCTGCATCTTCTATTCTGTACCATTGGTCTACACCAACTGGCATGGTGCCAGTACCATGCCTTTTTTGTTACTATATATAGCTTTGTAGTATAGTCTAAGGTCTGGTATTGTGATGCCTTCTGCTTCATTCTTCTTGCTAAGGATTGCTCTGGCTATTCTGGGTCTCTTATTCTTTCAAATGAATTTCATGATTGCCTTTTCTATTTCTATAAGGAATGATGTTGGGATTTTAATTGGAATCACATTGAATCTATATAGTGCTTTTGGTAGTATGGCCATTTTGACAATATTGATTCTGCCTATCAAGGACCATGGAATGTTTTTCCATCTTCTAAGGTCTTGTTCAATTTCTTTCTTTAGTGTCCTGTAGTTTTCATTGTAAAGTTTCATTGTAGTTTTCATTTTTTAAAAATTGATTTCCAATTATTTTATTTTATTTTTTGAGGCTATTGTGAATGAGGTAGTTTTCCTAATTTCTCTTTCAGAGGATTCATCACTGATGTATAGAAATACAATTGATTTATGGGTATTGATTTTATATCCTGCTACTTTGCTGAAGTCATTTATTAATTGTAGAAGTTTTCTGGTAGAATTTTTTTGGATTCTCTAAGCATAGAATTATGTTGTTGGCAATTAATGATAGTTTGAGTTCTTTCCTATTCACATCCCTTTAATTTCTTTCGTCTGTCTAATTGCTCTGGCTAGTGTTTCAAGGACTATGTTGAATAGTAGTGGTGAAAGAGGGCATCCCTGTCTTTTTCCAATTTTTAGAGGAAATGCTTCCAATTTTTCTCCATTTAGAATGATGTTGGCCTTGGATTTACAATAGATAGCTCTTATAATGTTGAGGTATGTTCCTACTATCCCTAGTTTTTATAGAGTTTTAAATATGAAAGGGTGCTGTATTTTGTCAAATGCTTTCTTTGCATCAATTGATACAATCATATGATTCTTTAAGTCTATTGATGTGATGAATTACGTTTATTGATTTCTATATGTTGAACCAAACTTGCATTGCTGGAATGAATCCCACTTGATCATGGTGCCCTATTCTTTTAATATGTTTTTGTATGCGATTTGCCAAAATTTTATTGAGAATTTTTGCATCTGTGTTCATCAGGGATATTGGTCTGAACTTTTTCCTCTTTGATGTCTCTCTGTCGGGTTTGGTATCAGGGTGATACTCACCTCAAAGAATGAGTTTGGAAGGGTTCCCTCATTTTCTATTTCATGAAATAGTTTGAGGAGTATTGGTATTATCTTCTTTGAAGGTCTTTAGAACTTGGCTAAGAATCCATCTGGTCCTGGGCTTTTCTTTGTTGGTAGGCTTTTGATGGCATCTTCTATTTCCTTGCTTGAAATTGATCTGTTTAAATTGTGTATGATCTCCTGGTTCAGTTTGGGTAGGTCATATGCCTCTAGAAATTTTTCAGTGTCTTCAGAGTTTTCTATTTTACTGCAGTATAGATTTTCAAAATAGTTTCTAATAATCCTCTGTATTTCAGTAGTTTCTGTCATGATATTTCCTTTTTCAACATGAATTTTAGTAATTTGGTTTTCTCTGTCCTTTTTGTTAGGGTGGCTAAGCATTTGTCAATTTTATGTATTTATTCAAAGAAATAGCTTTTTTGCTGTGTCAATTTTTTTGAATTATTTCTTTTGTTTCAATTTCAATTTCAATTATTTCCTCTCTGATTTTAATTATTTCCTGTCTTCTTCTTCTTTTGGTATTGGTTTGTTCCTTTTTTCTAGGGCTTTGAGATGTAGTGTCATGTAATTTATTTGTTGACCTTTTCTTCTTTTAATGAATGAGCTTAATGTGATGAAACTTTCCTCTTAGCACTGCCTTTGTAGTGTCCCAGAGATTTTGATATGTTTTATCGGAGTTCTCATTTACCTCTAAGAATTTTTTTTTTATCTCTTCCCTGATGTCTTCTGTTATCCATGCATCATTCAATAGTGTATTATTTAGTCTCCAGGTGTTGGAGTAGTTTCTATTTTTTAATCTGTCATTGATTTCTAATTTTATTACATTATGGACAGATAGGATGCAGGGTAGTATCTCTCTTTTTTTTATTTGCTAATACTTGCTTTGTGGCATAACATATGATCTCCTTTGGAGAAGGATCCATGTGCTGCTGAGAAAAAAGCATATTCACTCATTGATGGATGAAATACTCTGTTACATCTAAATTATTGATTGTCTTATTGAATTCTATGGTTTCTTTGTTTCATTTTTGTTTGGAAGATCTACCCACTTGTAAGAGAGCTGTGTTAAAGTCACCAAGTATTACTGTGTTATTGCCTATTTGATTCTTGTAGTTGAAAAGGGTTTGTTTGACATAAATAGATGCCCCATTGTTTGGGGCATAGATATTTATGATTGTTACATCTTGTTGATTGTATGATTCCCTTAAGTATGAAATGTCCTTCTTTATCCCTTTTCATTAAGTTTGGTTTGAAGTCTACTTTATCTGATATGAGGATGGAAAGTCCTTCTTGTTTATGTGGTCCATGTGAGTGATACTTTTTTCCCCATCCTTTCACTTTCAGTCTGTGGATGTCTTTTCCTGTGATATAAGTCTCTTAGAAGCAGCATATTGTTAGGTCTTTTTTTTTAAATTTTTAATCCAGTCTATCAGTTTGTGTCTTTTAATTGATGAGTTTAGGCCATTCACATTTAGGGTTATTATTGAAATAATAAACCTTGACTTGGTTTCTCCTTTGATTGGCCTTTCCTTTAGTGTAGTTTCTCTCTTTGTATATTTTCATTGTTGGTTTTCATTTTCTCCTCCTGGAATATTTTGTCGAGAATGCTGTGTAGTGCAAGCTTTCTTGCTGTAAATTCTTATAACTTGTTTATCATGGAAGGTTTTTATTTCATCATCAAATATGAAGCTCAATATTTGCTGGATATAAGATTCTTGGTTGGCATCCATTTTCTTTCAGAGCTTGGTATATGTTGCTCCATGATCTCCTGGCTTTTTAGGATCTGGTTGAAAAATCTGCTGAGATCTGAATTGGTCTCCCTCTATATGTAATCTGATTCCTCTCTCTTGTGGCCTTTAAAATTATATCCTTATTCTGTATGTTAGGCATTTTCATTATAATGTGACTTGGTGTAGATCTGTTGTAGTTTTGTACATTTGGTGTTTTGTATATGTTTGGGAAATTTTCTGATATTATTTCATTGTAAAGATTGTGCATTCTTTTGGTTTGAAATTCTGTGCCTTCTTCTATCCCAATAAATCTTAGATTTGATCTTTTGATGCTATCACATAATTCTTGTATGTTCTCTTCATGGTTTCTTGCCATCTTCACTGTATGGTCAACTTTATTTTCAAGATTGTATATTTTGTCTTCATTACCTGAGGTTCTGTCTTCCAAGTAATCTAGTCTGTTGGTGATGCTTTCTATCAAGTTTTTTAATTTGCTTTATTGTTTCCTTCATTTCAAGAATTTATGATTTTTTCATGATGTCTAGCTCTTTCTTAAAGTAACCTTTTGCTACCTGTATTTACTCCCTTATCTCTTTGTTGGTGTGATCTACGGTCGCCTTTATTTGCTCTCTTATCTCTTGTTGGAGTGATCAATTTTTGCCTGTATTTGCTTGCTTAAGTCATTCTTTGATTCACAGATCATTTTAGTTATGTTCATTCTGAATTCTTTCTCTGACATTTCATCAACTGTGCTGTTAATGGATTCTATTATTATAGTATCTTGGTTTATTTGGAGCACTTTCTTCCCTTGTTTTTTTCATATTGATTATGTATCTTCCTTTCTTGCAATGCTGAACTGAGGTATTGTGGTTTCTATGCCTATAATCTTATAGTGACACTACAGTTTACCTGTATCTCACCTTGGAGTTCATGTCCAGTCCCCAGCAGGTGTCCCTAGATGGACACTACTGCCACTAAAGATGGTAGTGGTGGTAGTGGAGGTGACTCAAGATGGCAGTGGGAGTGGTCCAAAATAGATGCACACACTTTCAGAGATGGGCTAAAGGGGTGGGACTTACAATGGCTTTGGGCTGATTGATCGGAGATGTAGCACTTTGGCTGGCTGCTGCCTCCAGGCCCTGTCTGTTGACCCAAGGTAGCGGCTAATACATGGGAAGAACTATGGGGATGGCTTCAGTGTTCAAGATGGATACAGGAAGGGAGCAATAGTGTGGATCCTCACTATGTGCAGGGGTGGTTCTGATCCTGAGCTCTCACACAGACCTTTGAGGGCAGTCTTGGGCCTGATCTTGGCCTGGACTCCCTCAGGGTTTCCAGTTGGTGGGTCTAGGCCTGGGATCCCACAGATCTGCAGGGGCTCTGATGCTGAACTAGGGGCCGTTGGGGGCCTCAGCCACAGGGGTCCCTGGAGGCAGTCCTTCATCCAGGCCTGGGTTCCCCTGTGGGTCAGCGGGTTGGTGGGTAGCAATCTTGGGCTTGACCTTGGCTGGGCTCCCATGGAGGTCCCTGAAGGTGGTCCTGGGCCTTGGCCTGTGCTTCCGCTGTTTGGCAGGGACTCTGGTGCAAAACTGGGTGTAGTCCTGAGCCTCACTTACACCTGGTCTCCTGCAGGGTCCCTGGAGGCAGTCCCTTCCATGGATCTGAATTCCTCTGTGATTGATGGCAAGGTGTCTCGGGTCTGCTCTTGGCTGGGCTCCCGCGGAGGTCCCTAAAGGTGGTTCTGAGCCTTGGCTTGTCTGTTATTTGTATTCTTGATAATTGCCCCTTTGACTAGGGTGAGATGAAATCTTAAGGGGGTTTTGATTTGTATTTCTTTGATTTCTAGAGATGTTGAACATTTTATTTATATATTCATTGGCCATTTGTATTTCTTCTTTTGGGAAGTGTCTAGTTCTTTTGCCCATTTATTAATTGGGTTATTTGACTTTCTAATCTTCAATATTTTGAGTTTTTTATATTTTTTGAATGCCCTGAGAAGCAAGGGGTGAAAAACTCCCATTCTGTAGGCGCTCTCTTCACACTCTTAGTTGTTTGTTTTCTTTGTTGTGTAGATGCTTTGTAGTTTGATGGTGACCACCTACTGATTTTTATATTTATTTCTTGTGTTTTAGGGGTCTTGCTAAAGAAGTTGGTTGCTGTACCAATATGGCCTACATTTTCTTCTAGTAGATACAGTGTTTCTAGTTTTATTCCTAGATCTTTGATATACTTTGAGTTGATTTTTGTGCAGGATGAGAGATAGGGGTCAAATTTCATTCTTCTATATATGGATTTCCAGTTTTCCTGGTACCATTTGTTAAAGAGGCTATCTTTCCTCCAGCATATGTTTTGGCACCTTTATCTGGTATCAGATAATTTATGTGGATATGTGTCTGTGTCTTCTGTTCTATTCCATTGGTCTTCATGTCTGTTTTGGTTCCAGTACCATGCTATTTTTTTTTACTATAGCTCTGTAGTATAATTTGAAGTCAGGTATTTTGATGCTTCTAGCATGGTTCTTCCTGTTCAGGATTGCTTTGGTTAATCTGGTCTTTTATTTTTCCAAATAAATTTTAGTGTTGCTTTTCTAGTTCTGTGAAGAATTTTGGCTTGACTTCCTCCTTTCCTGAAATCTGTTAGAAGCACATGATCAAAGTATTGTGTGAATAGCTAGCCCTGGATGCTGCCCATCAGGCAGGAGAGGCCCCTTTGGGTGGGTACTCTCACCCATGGAAGAGGCCCAGTGCTATGGGCTGAAATGTGGTCTGGTCAGCCCTTCAGTTTTTCATAACATTCTACCTCTTCCCTGGTCAGCACCATTATGGAAACCGTGTGCTTACTCAGTTTGTATATGAATGAGCCAGGCTAAACCACATGGATGAGTACTCAATCTTGACAGTAAACATGATTTAAATGAGTAGAGAGGCCTGCAGAATAGATGACCACATGAAACAGCACCTTCACAAAGGCACAGAGGTGGGCTCACTAGCATATGAGTTACAGGGAGTGGGAAGGAGTAAGAATAAGTGTATGGAAAGTGGGCTTATGACTGGGGGGGCATATTTCATTCAGAACTTAATGCTAGGTAAGAAATTTTAATAAAGGTCTAGGTAGTTCCTCAAAATGGACTGGGAAAACTAAAAAGTAGAATATATAGAAAGACCAATATAATACAATTATCATATTTCATGATAGAAACAATGAGAATATGACTTGAGAAGAAAAAGAAAAATTTAAAGAGCTATCCCAAATAAAGGTTTATTTTATCATTATTCGTGAAAATAGCAAGAGTTAGTAGTTCACATATCACCAATTCATAATCAACATGTACTATGTACCTTATTGTATTATTAGATCAGAATTTGCAAGTAGGATAGTGATAGTTGTCATTGGGATTGAGGAACTAAAATCCAATGTGATAAATGAATTCTGTTGGAGAAGTGGCCAGTGTGTAGAGGGTATAGTATTATTATATGTAATGTAGACCACAGAGAGGACAGCTTATGTGGAACTTTGGAAAAGAAGGAAAGGAAAGCAGACAATTTTTCTTTGCACTTCCAACACAATCCTTTGCCCCCAACGGGGCACAGCTCCCCGAGGCCTCCTCAGCTCTCAGACTTCTCATCCTGAAGGACTGTAGGTCACTCACTTGGAATCAAAACCTTACTACATTGGCAGCTGGGAGTTTGAATGGACTAGACTTGGCAACAAAACCATGGATATAATAAGGAAATAAAACTTCTGAAATGTATGACTCATATTAGTTTTATATAACTGAATGCCAAATATGAGTCTTAGGACATTTCTCAGAGGACATTTGTCAGGTCACTGCTAGATTCAATAGCTGGATGAGAAAATGTGCAAATCTCTGGGGTTTCTTTGTCCTGTCCTCTGGGCAGTAGCATCTAATGGAAGCTTCTGGTTTGTTATTTGGATGTTTGTTCATACATACAAAGGTTTAATGGGAGAAACAGGCAAATAAATGAGTACATGGGACAGGAGAGGGGTATCTGTGTACATGTGGAGAAGCAAGGGAGATAGTAAGGTTTCCTACAAAAATACAGACTTAAATGAAACACTTTTGGGTATAAATTAAGGGAAAGCCAGTTGGAGCTGATTAGGAAAAGAAAAAGAGATAAAGGTAAAGGAATTCTAGGCTCAGCACAGAGCTTGAAGCCAAATTGTACTTGGACATTTTATTAGTTCCCAAGAGATGTTTACAATATTATCAGTACATGTGAAAGGTCCTTTGCTCCCTGAAAGCTTTCTTTTATCTCTCAGTCAAAAGTAAGTGACTTGTGGCCCTAAGTGAAAGCTGACTATTTTAGACACTGTCTGAAGGAGAAGGGCTCCTTGAAACACTTGGTGTAACAGGTAATAGGACTGTACCCTCCAGGACAGTGGATGCATTGGTGACTCTGCAGTTTTACTAGGTTCACTGCTAATGAAGGAAGCCTCTTGAAGGAGGAGGAAGGACTTGGCATTCTCTGTGGATTCCTTCAGCCACCCTGGCTTTCTCTGTTTCAAAGGTGATATTGTTTACTGGGTGAGGAGGTGTGAGGTCCCTCACCAGTGGTTCAGCAAGGAGGCAGGGGCACTGAAAGGGAGTCTGCTGTCCAGTGGGAAATCCATGTGACTCTATTGTCCAAACAAAATGTCACTCAGCATCCGAGTCCAGAAATATCAATCGGCCATAAGAAGAACATCTATCTCAGGATCTTGTTATTTCTTCTTGGCTTAGTGTCAGATTTCTATTCAGTCTTTCTAAATAATAGTTATATGTATGAAAAATCAGAGTCTCACACCAGCATGAGGAGTCATTAAAAAAAAGAATCAATAAAGAAGAACCTAACGTTTTCTGTATGAGGAAACATAAGTGTGTTTAGTGAATAATTTAATTAGCTGATGGACAATTGCTGGCATTCTGCTAAAGTTTCGTTAGGTTTTCTCTGTTCAGCAGTGAAAGACGCAATAAATCCTTGATGGCAACTAGAAATATGATATTAAATGAAAAGTCGTCTTCAAAGTGTTTTGTGAGACTTTCCTTTGAGATGACAGTTGGTGATGCTGAGCTCTGCTCTCTGCAGGGTGTCCTTCATTCGGTACCCTCCACATCAAGCTTCCTATGGTATTTGTGAAGTGTCTCCAGGCACATAGTGTTTTCACACCATGCTCCTATTTTAACTTACTCCTATTTTCTAACTTATTCCATGTTTAACCAAACGTTTTTCATAAAACAATAAACAGAAGCTTATTCAAATCTTTATTTAAAAATCCCATAAATTCCTTACCATAGTTTTCTATAAAAGGGGGAGAGGCTGATATTTATTGCATGCCTACTGGGTGCAGAGGGAAATTCCTTCCTTCCTTCCTTCTTTCCTTCCTTCCCTCCCTCCCTCCTTCCCTCCCTCCCTCCCTCCCTCCCTCCCTCTCTCCCTCTTTCTCTTTCTTTCTTTGCTGGGGATTGAACCCAGGGCTTTGTGCATGCAAGATAAGCATTCTACCAACTGAGCTATATCCCTAGCCCCACATGTATATTTCTAATAAATTTTCAGAACAAACTCATGAGGTGCATATACTCAATTTAAGAAAGTAGATATTAAACCTGAAAGAGGTAAAACAATTGCACAAGGTCATAGAGTTCCTGCTGAGCAAGGATCTAAGCTTGGGTCTGCATGGTCCACAGTTCTTCCTCAATCTCTTATGCTCTGCTATTTATAAATAGGAGGGAATTCCAAATGTTAGGGTGCCATGAACACTCTAACTACAAAGAAAAATGTTTTTATATTTGTGTTTTGAGAAGCAACTTGATAACTAGCATTTCAAAATGATTAAAACAAATAGCACCACAAAACAAAGAAGCCACAAAACTCAGTTTAACATAAGTTTTCATTCTGTCTGTAAAATTCTGAGATCTGATATGTTAAGGGGAGATGGTTTTAAAATACCAACTAAAAGCAATGGGGCTTTAATTTCAGAAACAAAAAAATAAATGATGATATTCACTCCCACACAATACTTAAAGAAGGGAGAAATTTGTTTGAATCAATTAGTTTTCTCCACTAGGATTCATGTAATTATTTGGCATTTTGAAATCAGTTTTAGTAACTGATACTATGTTTAATAAGAATTGCAAATGCTAAAATTCCCCAAAGTAATTAAAGACATGTAAGAAAATTATATAAGAACTCTTGTGGGATGCTTTTCCCCTATCATGGATGATTAAATATTATACTAACCAGCACTTAAAAATATGGTAAAAACCCTGACTTGATTAATATGCAATGTACACATGGATCAAAATATCATACTGTATCCCATAAATACATGCAATTATGTGTCAAAAAAATTAAAAATTATGCAACATATTTTCCTACCACAAAAGGTATTTACTGAGTATTTAAGAGAAATGCCTTTTATAGCAAGACTACTCTGCAGTTAGCAAGAGGGAGAAGGTTCAGAAAAGCAAAGCAAAGGTGAAAATCAGCAACAGAATCTTAGCTCAGGAGCCAGGAACCCCACATAGGGGACAACCAAAACCAAAGGAAACAAAACAAGCTGCTTGACTTTACCTACAAAAGAATATTTAGTGCAAAATAAGCAAGTTCCCTAGGAAAATTTGAAGTAAGACAGGATTTAAACTGCAAATATCAAGACAGAATCCCTTAAAATCTAAGTGCTATGTTGAATCATGGGATCTTTTATTCCCAGGAGAGTCCTCTTCCCTTCTTTCCCTCTCCCCTCCTTTTCTTCCTTCTTAAGATGTTGGATGAAGATGGACTCATGGTATGTACAGAGATCCCAGAGGTCTTACTTGAAAAGCATTGGAGTTCTTATTTCTAGTTCAGATACGGGCTAACATGTTCCTTAGGCCACGAAAAGTTTGTTTTTGTGTCCTTTTCTGATCACTTGTTCATTTTTCTGTGAATGCTTTAGCTTTTGCAAAGGTTGCTATAATCAAGGAGTAAGAGAGAATGCCATTGATTCAGTTAAGGTAAATTTCTTGACAAAATCCAGGTGTTTTGTGCTTTTCAAGATTTAAAAAAATATAGAAACTATTACTTTTATTATTTCTTATTTGTAAAAGATTCAAAACTTAGGAAAGCAAAAGAAGGCAAATATCCATGATCCTACCACTCAAAGATAGTCCCTGTTAATACACTGAAATATTTATATATTTGTTCATTTTTTTTCTCTATTATTTATGTATAGACATCTATCTTCACATATATATCAACACTACTTTGTGCTAACTACTATTTTAGGATATAGAGGCTAGGGATGTGGCTCAGTGGTACAGTGCTTGCCTGGAATGCATGAGGTCCTGGGTTCAATCCCCAGCACTACAAAAGATAAATAAATACATACATAAATAAGGAGAAACAACAAAAAGAGTTAGTATACTGGAATATAATAATGAACAAAACAGATATAATCCATACTCTGTTTTTAGTATGTATTTTGGGTGAGGACACAGGCAGATAGATATTGACCAAATAAATATTCACACAAGTAGGTAATTCACACTGTAGTTTAGTTCTGTGAAGAGTTTGTCACGATAAATTATTATAAGAGAAAACTCTATCTTACCAGATCACTAGGAATCAGATAAGGATTCCTCACTAAAGGGGATTTGTGATGAGACATTAAGGCTGAAAAAAAAATAAGGAAATGAAGAAGAAGTGTGGAGTTAAAAAGAGGAGAGAGGAGAGTAAATTCCAGGCAGAGGAAGTGATCTATGCAGACTCTGAGGTGGGAAATAAGGAATGTGCGTTTGATGAACAAGCAAGTGTTAGAGATGCTGGAGGCCCCACCACGATGTCGAACAGGTACCAGGTGCCAGACCATAGTTTTTCATTTAGGTTGTATTATTGATTTGGTTTTTATAATTAAGATAATAGGAAGCTATCACATTGTTTAAACAAGGTACTTAAAAAGCTAACCTTGAATGCAAAACTGCCTAGGAGATTGGAAGGGAGGCCAACGTGGATTCCCGTGGAAAGGTTCAGTGGTTTTGGTAGTACGGGAGAGCTGGGTAGTAGTGGGGAAATCAAAAGATGGGAAGGCTTGAGAGACACCTCGAAGACTTTCAATTGGTTGGATGTGGGAAGTGAGAGAGTGTCCTAAGTGACCCCAAAGTTCTTGGCTTGTTTAATGCAACAGAAGGTAATTGCTGCTATAGGCAAGGTTTAAAGTAGTAAGGTTTGAAGGGAAGCTCAAACTGAGTTCAGTTTTGGGCATGCTTAATTTAATGCTTCAGACTTTTATGTTGAAAAATAGGTAAGAAGTTGAGTGTGGTAAATACATTTTGGGGTCCTGGGGGCTGGCTGAACTGAAGTTATAGGTTAAATAAAAATGAACTGCTGGGATCTCTCCTTTCCTCTTTGTTTCTCTTTCTTTTGTCAATTCCTCACTGAAAGTGATGGTACCCAAAAAGAATGTCTAATAAGTTTGTGATCTGATGCAATTTAATTTTTCCATAGCTGCTTCAAAAGATATTGCTGTTCCCTGGATATGGAAAGCTGAATATAGGACTAGGACAACCAAAGTTGTTTTTTAAAAATATTTTTGTCCCATGCTTACACTAAAGTTTGATCACCTACCTATGGTATAGAGAAAATAGCATGTATCAGTTAGGATTAGGTTCCATTCCATAAAACAGGGACTTGCACATACAAGGGGTTGTTTTTCTTCATGTGAATAGAGTCTAAGGATCGCTGTCTGGGCTCGGTATATTGGCTCCACAGTTAGCAGGGTTCTGGGTTTAGAATATGGCTTAGGATATTAAGGTCGTTTTATGGTCCATAATGGCTGCTGTGGTTTCAGCTGTCACATGTACATTCCTGAAAGAAAATATACAACAGAAGAAGGGCACTGTCCACTCAAATCTGTAAGGGAAGCTGAAACTATCCTTCAACAAGACACTGTGCCACCTGAAATATCTACTTTCCTCTTCTGTCAGTGAGGAAAGTGTGTATGTGTGTGTGTGAATGCAACTTGACCTCTCTGAACATGTGGAGACTAGGTTTAATTTCAAGATATGTTGTTAACAAGTTTTGTTACCTTTGCAAACTCCTCTATGAAGAATAAATGGTAGTGTTTTATAAATATTATTACAGTGTTACCTATCATTATTTCCAGTATGATTGGCTCTATAGGTACTTGAAAAATAGTTCAATCTTTGTTGAATTGAAAGGCTACTTGGATTTCAAAATTATGGTTCTATAAATATAAATTATTCTCTTAAATAGGTGAGCATTGCTTTCCCATAGCTATGCTAAAATACAATTTTGTATCTTCCTTTCTTTGTATTCTAAACATTGTCTCATATATCTATGTAATATTCATAGCCATCAATTTTAATGGCCGTATAATGCAACAAGATTATTTTGTAAATATGCTATTTCAGTAATTTATCTGAGGGAAGCAGAGGCCCCTTTTATCTTTGATTCATGCATTATTGTGTTATTTTACTACTCCAGAAAAGTATAAAGTATTACTGAAGGTAGGGAATTTTGTCTTATTCCTGGTTTTAAAGAGAGCTCTTGGTTTATTACTTAGTTTCTTTAAACTTTTATCTATAACACTTGTTAAATTTCAGTTTTTGGCATCTACTATGATGATTATTTAAATTTTAAATGTCAGCATAATACATTTTGTTAATGGATTTCTTATTAGATTTTTGTATTGCTAGTAGACCTTTATTCTGTTTGGTAGATAATTTCTTACTCATATCAAATACAGTATGAAATAATTTTATTTACAATTTAAATTTTATTTCAAGTTGATGTTAGTCTGTTGACTTATGGCATGATAATAGTAACATATATGTTATTTACCATGTGCTATTCACTTTGTAGTTTTTTCCCTAACCTCAACACTGGGAATACAGTTAGCTCCAATTTAAAGATGAGTTGGCTGAGACACTATCATAGTGGGATATTAAATTATTTACATAAAACAAATTGAGCAAATTCCTTTTCTAATGCTCTGGAACAACAGAATGTGGAAATGCACTGTTTCTTAAACACTTGAATGAACTCATACCACAAAACCAAATTCCTCCAGAACTTTTTCTGGAGACGATTCTTTTAAAATGACTTCAAGGTTATAGGTGGTTGTAGCCTCAGCCATTTGTTGCTGCTTCCTTATGGGTCTGTGTTGAGATGCTGACACTGGCTAAGATGCTCAAGGCTGCTGGATTTCTTGCAGGACATATGAGCACCACCTCTGCTTACTTCCCTTTCAGGGAACCACAGCTGGGGGCCCTGCAGTTGGGCAGTGGAATATGAGAGGAAGTGATAGGCACAATTTCTGTGGCTGCCTTGCACTGATCCCAATGACTTCCACAGTCATCTCGTCTGCCTGGCTGCAGGTGGATGAAGGATGCCCAAGTCACTGCCCAGAGAAAAGCTGCTCAGGAGTCAAACAGCCCACAAGAGGCTTGCTGTATAAAATATAAACCTGTATTGTTTTAAGCCAGTAAGATTTTCACATTGCTTGTTACAGCAGGTAACATTATTTGTCCTGATATATTTGGTTAAAAAAAAAGCTGTTTCTGAGAAAGTGGACATTTTATCTGCTTTTAAATTTATTAACAAGTTATAAATTTCTTAAAAGTCTTTGTATTGTTATAATTTTCTTTCTATAAAAAACAAAATGCCTTTCCCATTCCTAACTTTACTTATTTTTTGCCAGTATTTTTCTTTTCACTCTGCTACAGGGAAGTTAGTTTTAGTATTTTCATTATTATGCTTTAGTGTAGGTATAGAATGGTGTGTGTTTTTCCTATCCCTTTCTCCTTTCCTCCCTCCTATTTAAAGACATTTTCCTTGTGGAAGAATATTTGATCAATATTTTTAAATTTTCTAGTCTTGAGAAATATGTTCTTTATAATATTTTCCAATTTCAATAGAAGCTTATCAAGTTATTCCTGGTTTAATGTATTATTCAAGTGCTATATATTTTTCCATTATATTTCAGTGTGAATATCTTACAATTTCAATTAGTACTTGCTGGATTTTACTAAATTTATTCTTGTGTCATAGTTCCTATACTTAGGGATTATAGAGAGTTTTTGTTTTCACTTAACAAAAATAATTCTAAAAAAGAAAAAAAAGTTAAAAAAAAATATACTTCCTCCAGAAGCAGTGGGGCACACCTATAATCCCAGAGCCTCAGGAGACTGAGGTAGGGGGATCACGGGTTCAAAGCCAGCCTTAGCAACTTAGTAAGACCTTAAGCAACTTGTTGCGTACCTGTCTCAGAATATATAAAAGGCTGGAGATGTAGCTCAGTGAGTGTATCTGGGTTCAGTCTCTGATAACCTTCCACCAAAAATTGTGTGTGTGTGTGTGTGTGTGTGTGTATGTGTGTGTGTGCGTGTGTGTGTTAGATTGGTTTAATGAAGAAAAGGGTTACAAAATGAAGTTGAGCAAAGGGAGAGAGTTTCAATTATTTTTGTTATTCTGACTAATTATTTCATTCTTCCTTGAACACATAATAAAAATATCTAACTTCTTTAATGACATTTGATTAAAAAATAAGTTTAAAAGCAACCCAAGCTAATAACATTGATCCTTACTGTGTTAACTCTAGTAACCAGTGAACTAAAGTAATAGCACAGATCTGATTTTGTTCCTAGACTTTCCTATGGTGCAAAGATAGAGTCCATCAAGGAGGAATAGAAGAATCAATGTGAAAAAACTGTGAACTCTTGTAATATTTTAATGACATTTGAAATTTCTTCCAAAGTAATAAAACCATGGCTAAGAAATCCATTAACTTTTATGTTACTTAAAGTCAATGAATGTTTGAGAGCAAAATAATTTGCAGATATAACAGAACATTTTAGATTAAACCATTTTTTCAAGAGCATTAATACTAAATTAAAATACTGGCACAGTTTGATGTTTCTTTTTTAAAAATTTATTCTAATTGGGTATACATGACAGCAGGATACATTTTGATTCATTGTATACAATGGAGCACAATTTTTCATTTCTCTGGTTGTACACAACATAGAGTTACACCATATGTGCAGTCATACGTGTACCTAGGGCATTGTTGTCCATCTCATTCCACCATCTTTCCTGCCCCCATGTCCCCTCCCCTTAATCCCCTCCCCTTTGACCAAAGTTTCTCCATAAGGCAATCAAGTCTAGTAAATATGTTGTGACTCAAATAGAAAGATGTGGATGGAAAGAATATTTTGTGTTCTTTTGCAAACATGTTTACTTTCTAAAAGACTTTTTAAAAATTTCTTTCTTGACCTTCAGTCTTCATTCCCATTGTATACCCAACCCCTCTCATCCAAAGGTATTGATTTTATATCTGCTATTTTTAAATAGATATTTTTCGAGTACATGTCTTTAATTCTTTTGATTAAATAATATTACACCCTGGATCATGTCATTTCATGCTTTTGAAACCATCGCTGTGTAGCTCCACCCCTGCTGAGGATCCCTTCATGCTGTCTGTTCCTTTAAGTTTCCACAGTAAGGCGTGCTTTGTGTCCACAAGTTATCTAGCTCCTCCCCAGTAACGGCCACTGTTTCTTCACTTCTCAAAGCACTGCTCTTCCATGTTCCCATTGGGACCTATGCAAAGACTTTGTTGACATATAAAGCCCAGGAGTGGATCTGCTGAGTTAGTTAACCCCAAAGAAGTGCTACCATATTGCTTTCCTGATGGGCTATACCAGTTTACATACCCACAGGAATTTTGGGGAGGTGGATTTTTTTAAAATAAAATTAAAATTTTTTAAAAACATGCTTAAGAGTTTGTTTATATTTTGTAATTTTTTCTGACAATTTTGCCATTTTATATTTTTCTACAAATTTATCCATGTCATCTATTTATTAGAGTATATTTGTTATTTGTTCATCATTTCCTGGTTTTTCTTTTTTTTTGGCACCAAGGATTCTCAGCCCTTTTTAAAATTTTATTCAGAGACAGGGTCTCACTGGGTTGCATAGGGCCTCCCTAAGTTGCTGAGGCTGGCTTTGAACTTGCCTCCTGCCTCTGCCTCCAGAGTCACTGGGATTACAGGTGTGCACCACTGTTCCAGGCCATCATTTTCTTTTATTATTATATTTATGTTTAGTCCATAGTTAGTCCCCCTTTTCTATCTGCATTTCATGTTGTAATAAAATGACTATCACTATAGTATACTGATTTTAGTATTTTGGACAAATATTGAGGAGTGGCATGTATTGTGCTTCCATTCCTAGTCTTTTTTTTAAAATCTATTTTTAAAACAGAAGAATGCATTTCAAGTCTTGGTACACATATGGAGCACAATTTTCCATTTCTCTAGTTGTAAACAAGATAGAGTCACACCATTCATGTCTTCATACATGCACCTAGGGTAGTGATATCCATCTCATTCCACCATTTTTGCTACCACCATGCCCCCTCCCCTCCCCCACCTCCCCCCTACTCCAACCAACATTCCTCCATTCCTCCTATGTTCCCCACCCCCACCCCCTTTATGTATCAGCATCCACTATTCAGAGAGAACATTCAGCCTTTGGTTTTTTGGGATTGGCTTATTTCACTTAGGATGATGTTCTCCAGTTCCATCCATTTACCTGCAAATGCCATAATTTTATTTATTGTTGAATAATATTTCCTTGGGTTTATATACCACAGTTTCTTTATCCATTCATCTATTGAAGAGCATCTAGGTTACTTCCACAATTTAGTGATTGTGAATTGTGACACTGTAAATATTGAAGTGGCTGCATCACTGTAGTATGCTGTTTTTAAGTCTTTAGGGTATAGGCCAAGGAATGGGATAGCTGGGTCAAATGGTGGTTCCATTCCAACTTGTTTTAAAGAATCTCCATACTGCTTTCCAGATTGGTTGTACCAATTTGCAGTTCCACCAGCAATATCTGAGTGTGCCTTTTTCACCGCATCCTCGCCCGTACTTATTGTTGCTTGTATTCTTGATAACTGCCATTCTAACTGGTGTGAGATAAAATCTTAGTTGTGATTTGCATTTCCCTAATGGCTAGAGATGTTGAACATTTTTTCATATGTCTGTTGATTGATTGTATATCATCTTCTCAGAAGTGTCTGTTCAGCTCCTTAGCCCATTTATTGATTGGGTTGTTTGTTTCTTTGGTGTTAAGTTTTTTGAGTTTTTCTATATCCCGGAGATTGGTGCTCTATCTGATGTGCGTGTGGCAAAAATTTGCTCCCAGAACGTAGGCTCTCTGTTTACCTCATTCATTGATTCTGTTTCTGACAAGAAGCTTTTTAGTTTTAATCCCTCTTATTTATTGATTCTTGCTTTTATTTCTTGTGCTTTAGGAGTCTTGTTAA
This sequence comes from Xerus rutilus, assembly GCA_028644305.1. Classification (NCBI taxonomy): domain Eukaryota; kingdom Metazoa; phylum Chordata; class Mammalia; order Rodentia; family Sciuridae; genus Xerus; species Xerus rutilus. Next base: position 89,068,345 of record CM053401.1, on the reverse strand, counting down.
GGAAGTTGGGGCTTAATCCAACGTGATGAAGATTTGGACCTACTTTTTCTTCTATTAGGTGCAACGTCTCTGGTCTAATTCCTAGGTCCTTGATGAACTTTGAGTTGATTTTTGTGCATGGTGAGAGATAGAGGTTTAGTTTCATTTTGCTGCATATGGATTTCCAGTTTTCCCAGCACCATTTGTTGAAGAGGCTATCTTTTTTCCAATGTATGTTTTTGGCACCTTTGTCTAGTATGAGATAACTCTATGTGGGTTAGTCTCTGTGTCTTCTATTATATACCATTTTTCTACATGTCTATTTTGGTGCCGATACCATGCTGATTTTGTTACTAAAGCTTTGTAGTATAGTTTAAGGTCTGATATTATGATGCCTCCTGTTTTACTCTTCTTATTGAGGATTGCTTTGGCTATTCTGGGTCTTATATTTTTCCAAATAAATTTCATGATTGCCTTTTCTATTTCTGTAAGAAATGACATTGAGTTTTTAACTGGGATTGCATTGAATCTATATAGTGCTTTGGGTAGTATGGTCATTTTGACAATATTGATTCTTCCTGTCTAAGAGCACGGGAGATCTTTCCATCTTCTAAGATCATCTTCAATTTCTTTCTTTAGTGTCCTGTAGTTTTCACTGTAGAGTTCTTTCATCTCTCTTGTTAAATTTATTCTCAAATTATTTTATTTTTTGAGGCTATTGTGAATGGAGTAGTTTTTCTGATTTCTCTTTCAGAGGATACATTGCTGATGTATAGAAATGCATTTGATTTATGAGTGTTGGTTTTATATTGTGCAATTTTGCTGAATTCATTTATTCTAGAAGTTTTCTGGTGGAATTTTTTGGATCCTCTAAGTATAATATCATGTTGTGTGCAAATAATGATAGTTTGAGTTCTTCTTTTCCAATTCATATCCCTTTAATTTCTTTCATCTTTCTAATTGCTCTGGCTAGAGTTTCAAGGACTGTGTTGGATAGCAGTGGTGAAAGAGGGCATCCCTGTTTTGCTCCAGTTTTTAGAGGAAATGCTTCCAATTTTTCTCCATTTAGGATGATGTTGGCCTTGGGTTTAGCATAGATTGCTTTAACAATGTTGAGGTATGTTCCTATTATCCCTAGTTTTTCTAGTGTTTTAAACATGTATGAGTGCTGTATTTTGTCAAATGCTTTCTCTGCATCAATTGATGAAATGCTATGATTCCTACTTTAAGTCTATTGATGTGATGGATTACATTTATTGATTTCTGTATGTTGGAACCAACCCTGCATTGCTGGAATAAACCCAACATGATCATGGTGCACTATTTTTTAAATATGTTTTTGTATGCAATTTGCCAAAATTTTATTGAGAATTTTTGTATCTATATTAATCAGGGATATTGGTCTGAAATTTTCCTTCTTTGTTGTATCTCTGTCTGGTTTTGGTATCAGGGTGATACTGGCCTCAGAGAATGAATTTAGAAGGGTTCCCTCTTTTTCTATTTCATGGAATAATTTGAGGAGTATTGGAGTTAATTCTTCTTTGTAGGTCTTGTAGAACTCAGCTGAAAATCCATCTGGTCCAGGCTTTTCTTGGTTGGTAGGCATTTGATGGTGTCTTCTATTTCATTGCTTATAATTGATCTGTTTAAGTCATGAATGTCCTCCTGATTCAGTTTCGGCAGGTCATATGCTATTTTACTGGAGTGTAAATTTTCAAAACAGTTTCTAATAATCCTCTGTATTTCATGATATTTCCTTTTTCATCACAAATTTAGTAATTTGGGTTTTCTCTCTCCTTTTCATTAGGGTGGCTAAGCATTTGTCCATTTTATTTATTTGTTCAAAGAATCAGCTTTTGGTTTTGTCAATTTTTTGAATTGTTTCCTTTGTTTCAATTTCATTGATTTCAGCCCTGATTTTAATTATTTCCTGTCTTCTACTTTTTTTGGTGTTGGTTGTTGTTCTTTTTCTAGAGCTTTGAGATGTAGTGTCAAATCATTTATTTGTTAACATTTTCTTCTTTGAATAAATGAGCTTAATGCAATGCACTGCCTTCATAGTGTCCCAGAGATTTTGATATCTTGTATTGGAGTTCTTATTTACCTCTACGAATTTTTTTTTTATCTCTTCCCTAATGTATTCTGTTACCCATGCATCATTCAATAGCATATTATTTAGTCTCCAGGTGCTGGAGTAGCTTCTATTTTTTAATATGTCATTAATTTCTAATTTCATTCCATTATGGTCAGATAGAATGCAGAGTAGTATCTTTATTTTTTGTATTAGCTAATACTTGCTTTGTGGCATAACGTATAATCTATTTTGGAAAAGGATCCATATGCTGCTGAGAAAAAAGTGTATTTGCTTGTTGAAAGATGGAATATTCTATATAAGTCTATATTATTGATTGGTTAATTGAGTTATGTTGTCTCTTTTTTAGTTTTCATTTGCAAGTAACAAAAACTCCAGTCGTGAGAGAAATGTGTTAATATCACCCAGTGCTATTGTGTTGTGGTCTATTTGATTCTTGAAGTTGAGAAGGGTTTGTTTGACACACATAGATGCTCCATTGTTTGGGGCATAGATATTTAAGATTGTTATGTCATGATGTATGATTCCCTTAAGCAGTATGAAATGACCTTCTTTATTCCTTTTCACTAACTTTGGTTTGAAGTCCACTTTATCTGATATGAGGATGGAAATCCCTGCTTGTTTACATAGTCCATGTGAGTGATACATTTTCCCCCATCCTTTTACCTTCAATCTGTGAATATCTTTTTCTATGAGATGAGTCTCTTAGAGGAAGCATATTGTTGGATCTTTTTTTTTTTTTTTCATCCAACCCTCCAGTCTATCTATGTCTTTTAATTGATGAGGTTAGGCCATTGATATTCAGGGTTATTATTGAGACATTGTTTGTATTCCCAGACATTTTGGCTTATTCTTAGTTTTTAACTTGACTGGATTTTTCCTTTGATTGGCCTTTCCTTTAGTGTAGTTACTCTCTTTGCAGGTTTTCATTTCCTCCTCATGGAATATTTTGCCAAGTATGCTGTGTAGTGCAGGCTTTCTTGCTGTAAATTCTTTTAATTTTTGTTTATCTTGGAAGGTTTTATTTCATCATCAAATCTAAAACTTAATTTTGCTGGATATAACATTCTTGGTTGACATCTATTTTCTTTCAGTGCTCGGTATATGTTGTTCCAAGCTCTTCTATCTTTAAGGATCTGGGTTGACAAGTCTGCAGGGATCCTAATTGGTTCCTTCTATATATAATCTGATTTCTTTCTCTTGTGACTTTTAAGATTCTCTCCTTATTCTGTATACTAGGCATTTTCATTATGATGTGCCTTGGTGTAGATCTGTTGTAATTTTGTACTTTTGGTGTCCTCTACACCTTTTGTATTTGATTATCCAATTTGTTCTTCATGTTTGGAAAATTTTCTGATATTATTTAATTGAATAGATTGTTTATTCCTTTAGTTTGAAATTCTATGCCTTCCTCTATCCTGATAATTCTTAAGTTTGATCTTTTCATGTGATCCTATAATTCTTGGATGTTCTGCTCATGGTTTTTTACCATCTTCACTGTGTGGTCTACTCTGTTTTTAAGATTAAATATTTTTTCTTCATTGTCTGAGGTTCTGCTTCCAAGTGATCTAATCTGTTGGTGATTATTTCTATTAAGTTTTTAATTAGCTTATTGTTTCTTTCATTTTGATGATTTCTCTTTGGTTTTTTTTTTCAGAACTCTATCTCCTCATTAATTTTTTTGCTTCCTGTATTTGCCTATGTAGCTCTTTATCAAATGATCTTTTGCTGCCTGTGTTTGCACTATTATATCATTCTTTAATTCACAGAACATTTTAATTATGTACATCCTGAACTTATTCTCTGACATTTCTTCTGCTGTGCTGTCTATGGATTCTAATAATGTAATATCTTGGTTTGTTTAAGGCGCTTTCTTCCCTTGTTTTTTCATGTTGTTTGTGTGTCTTCCCTTCTAGCACTGCAGATCTGAGGTATTATAATTTTCATTGTATAGGCTTATAGATTCCGTACAGGGTTCCAATACCTCTCCTTTAATTGGGAGACCAATATTAACAGATATCAATTCAAACAATATATAATTTTAAACCAGGTAGCTCCTAATAGCTCCTAAATACATTTATGGCTTTGTCACAATATACAGAAATTATAAGTTCAATTAGTATCTACTGTATAAACAGTACATTTACAAAAGGGTCTACAGTTTCTGCTGGTGGACTAAAGAGAACTAGGGGTGGTGTGTAGGATGAGATGTTAGGGAGGTAGGAAATGAGGATATAAAGTTATTAGATCCTAGAAAGCATGAAAGAGGAATTCAAAAGTGGCTGGCTTGTAGTAGAAAAGAGAGAAAGAAATTTGGGAAAGACAAGTAAGTAGGAATAAAATAGAGTACAAAAAACAAGGAAACATAAAAATTAAGAAAAATAAAACATGTAAAGATGGAAGACATAAGACTATATAATACAACAGTAGTATACAAATCAGATATCCTGGTCTACAATAGCCTAATGCATCAAAAATACTTGGTTTCACAAGTGTTGGGGATGTGAGGGTGGGAATAGAGCAAGGGAGAGAATATAGAAAGGAAGAAAAGAGAAAAAAAATAATAGATGGAAAAATAAAAATAAAGAGTCTCAAGGTGAATAAAAAAGGATTGCTTCCTTTCTCATCCAGTAGGTGGAGTTTTCTGTTGCTTACTCATATCTCTCCCCTCAGGTTCAAGATAGTGAGGCAGGATTCTCACAATGGAGGTGTCTGCTTCAGAGACAGGGTGAAGGGCTGGGCTGGGTGGTGGCATTGGGTGATGTGTTCAGAGATATAGATCTGTGATGTGCTGTACAGAAGTAGAAGTTCGTCTCCTGATCCTTTCCTGTGTCCCTAGGTGTAGGTGAACAGGGGAGTTCCACCCTGGTAGATGTAGGTCCACACAAGAGCAGCGGCCAGAGGTCCTGAGTGGGAGCCAAGGTTCTGTGTGGGAGCAACAGCTAGGATTCCTGTGTAGGTGGGTGACCTGAGGTCCTGTGCGGGTGTGTGGGCCCTGGAGTCTGGGATCCTGTGTGGGAGCAGGTCTTACACTGCTGATTGGCCAGGGTCCTGTGCAAACACTGGGGCCTGGTGACTCATGTGGGCACGTGAGTGAAATTCCTGCATGGAGGCAGCTGTCAGGGGTCCTCTAATAACTCACAGAGAAACAGTGTTTCCACTACTTTAAACCCCAGTCCTGGAGAGACTAGGACCACCACGTCCGTCTAGGCCACCATCTTGGATCCAGCCCATTCCTAGTCTTTTGAGGAATATCCATACTGCTTTCCAAAGTGGTTGTACTAATTTGTAGTCTCAGCAATAATATATAAGGATACCTTTCCCTGCCCATCCTTTCCAGCATTTATTATTATTTATAATTTTGATAATCATCATTCTGACTGGAGTGAGATATAATTACAATGTAGTTTTGATCTGCATTTCTCTGTTAGAGATGTCAAATATATTTTGATATATTTGTTGACCATTTGTATTTCTTATTTTTTGAAGTCTGTTTATATCTTTTGTCCATATATTAATTGGGGTTTTATTGGTGTTACGTTTTTTGAATTATTTCTATATTCTGGACATTATATTTTCTGTCTAAGAAGCAGGTGGCAAAGATCTTTCCCCATTCTGTAGGCTATCTTCATGTCTTTAATTGTTTCTTTTGCTGTGCAGAAGCATTTTAATTTGATGCTGTCCCACTTACTGGTTCTTGGTTCTATTTCTTTTGTTTTAGGAGTTTTGTTAAGAATGTTGACACATCCACCAATATTGCAATGTTGAGTGTTGTCTTCTAGCAGTTGCAAAGTTTCTGGTCTAATTCCTAAGTCTTTAATTCATTTTGATTTGACTTTTGTGAGGGTGAAAGCTATGGATCAAGTTTCACTATGTATGGATTTATAGGTTTCCCAGTACCATTTGTTGAAGAGGCTATTTTTCTCCAATGTGTGTTTTAGTACCTTCGTCTGGTATCAGATAACTGTATTTATGTGAGTTTGTCTTTGGGTCTTAAATTGTATTCCATTGGTCTTCATGTCTGTTTGGGTGCCTGTGCCATGCTGTTTTTGTTGCTATTGCTCTGTAGTGTAATTTCAGGTATGGTATTGCTATGCCAGAATTGCTGCTCTTGCTCAGAATTGTTTTGGTTCTTCTAGGTCTCTTATTCTTCCCAATGAATCCAAGGACTGTTTTTTTCTAGTTCTTTGAAAAATGTTATCAGTATTTTAATGGACATTACATAGAATCTGTACATTGCTTTTTGTAGTGTGGTTATTTTGACAATATTCTGCCTATACAAGAATATTGGAGATCTTTCCTTCTAAGGTCTTTTTCAATTTCTTTCTTTGGTGTTCTGTAGTTTTCATTGTCTTTGCCCAACTTTATTCATTTAAGATGACATCCTCCAGGTTGTCACAAATGACAGTGTTTTCTTTTATGTATTCTACATGTATACTACATTTTCCCTAATCATCCAATGATGGACACCTTTGTTAATTCCAAATCTTAGTGATTGTGAATATGCCACGGTGAACAAGGAGTTGCAGACATCTCTTTAACATGCTAGTTTCATTTCCTCTGGATGTATACACCATAATGGGATCACCAGGATCACATGGTAATTCTTTAAAAAAAATTTTTTTTTGGTACCAAGGATTGAACTCAGGGGTACTTGAGCACTGAGCCACATCCTCAGCCCTATTTTATTTTATTTAGGGTCTCACTGAGTTGCTTAGCACCTCACCATTGCTGAAGCTGCCTTTGAACTTGTGATTCTCCTGTCTCAGCCTCCCAAAGTGCTGGGAACTTTTTAAAATTTTGAGGAATCTTTATCCTATTTTCTATAGTTACTGCAGTAATTTAAAATTTTCCCATATCCTTGGAAATATTTATCTTTCATTTTTTTAAGAAAACAACCATCCTTACAAGTGTGAGGTATTACCTCATTGTATTTTTTCCTTTAAATTTATCTGTGTGGTGGGGGAAAGGCTGGAGATTGAAATAGGCCTCAATCATGCTCTACCACTGAGCTATTTCTCCAACTCTAATTTAAATTTATTTCTTAACTAATACATAAAAACCCACATTAGCTGGGCATAGTGGTGCATGCCCATAATCCCAGTGCTTAGAAAGACTGAGGCAGGAGGATTGTAAGTTTGAGGCCAGCCTTGTCAACTTAGTGAGATCCTGTCTCAAAATTAAAAACATAAAAAGTAAAAAAGGCTGGGAATGTAGCTGGGTAGTAAAATGAGTAAAACTTGGTTCAATGTCCAGTATAAAAAAATTACACATATTGAATATTAATGGGGTACCATGTAATGTTTTATACATGTATAGACCATGTGACGTTTAAATCAGGATAAACATCTACTCCTCAAACATAATTGATTTTTGACTCCTTTATAGACAGTGCTGCCACTGGGACTGGGTATGAACTATTAGTACTGGTGGGGCAGCTTCTGTTCAGGCTTCGGGAATGTACAGAGGTGGCCAATCCTTTACCAAAGCAGCTCAATAGTAGTGTCTTCTTACATGAATGAAGATAATGGGATTTTCTTTCTCTCTGGAGTTTCCTGTCAGGAATGGCTACTGGGTACCTCAGTGGCAAAAGAAGCTGGTCTCTTCTGTGGACCAGCCTGTTGTCAGGTACATTTGCTTCTGCTGCATGGAAGGTACCAATAGCCTTTGCCTTTATTCTTTGTTCCTAGCTGTCTCCTGGTGTGTCAAATATACCAGTCATATTTTTCCAGGTGAATAATCTCAATGTTTTTCTACTCTGTTGCTATAGATTATTTAGTGGGTGTTTGAGACCTCTTTAGAGCTATTTTGGCTTGCAAAACTGTCTATATTTCATTTTATTTTTGGAGAATGTTAAGTCAGCTTTCCATTACCATAACAAAATGCCTAATAAAAACAGAGGAATATTTAGTTTGGTTTTTAGTCCATGGTTAGCTGGCTCCATTTATTCTGAGCCTGGGCTCAGGTAGAACATGGTGGGAGAGTGTGGTGGAGCAGAGCTGCTTACATCATGGCCATTGGGAAGCAGAAAGAAAGAGGAGAAAAAGGGGGCAAATGGGGCCAGGGACAATATATATCCTTCTAGGGCATACCCGCAGTGACGCACCTGTTCCAACTAGGCCCCACCTCCTATAATTTCTACCACCTCCAACAAATTAATCCATCCATGGATTAATCCATTGATGCAGTCAGAACTCTCATGATCCATTCGCTTCCTATAGAATCTCACCTCAGGACATTGCCGTATTTGGAATCAAGCTTTCAATGCAAGAGCCTTTGGGGGACATTCTAGGTCCACTCTTTAACAAGGAATGAAGGCTAATATCTCCAAGTCTATCATCTTGGTAATGTTGACCTCTCAATCTAGCCATCATTTTAACTTGTGTCTCCCCATTCAATCTTAATTTTTAAAATTTAAATTTGTGTGGCTCTTATAAATAATTTGCCTTTAATCTTGTATGAATATAGGTAGATTTATCATCTATACATTTATTGTCATAATTTTCACACTCAGTCTCTCTTGTGCTGTCTGATTTTATTGTCTCATGTATTACTATTCAGTTTTATTATCTGGACAGTTTGTTGGTTTTTCATTTTCTTTTTTTATTAGAAATATATTCAATTTTTAATTCTACCAGTGATTAATAGCTATAGCTTCCCACAAATTTTCATATATAATCATTATCAAACACCCATGCTGTGACATTTATTTCAAACCAAGTCAAGAAATGCAGCATGTTTATTTCCTATTTTTTAATAAATCTGGTTTCCTAGTTTTTTCTAGATTTTATAAATTTATTCTGGAGCAAAGAATTTTGTCATTTGCATATATGAATTAACAATCAAGCTATTTCTCAAAAATTTTTTTTGATACCGGAGATTGAACTCAGGGATACTCTGACCACTGAGGCACATCCTCAGCCTTATTTTGTGTTTTATTTAGAGACAGGGTCTCACTGAGTTGCTTAGTGCCTCACGGTTGCTGAGGCTGGCTTTGAACTAGTGATTCTCCTGTCTCAGCCTCCCTAAGTGCTGGGATTACAGGTGTGTGCCACATTGTGCCTGGCTCAATCATGTTTTAATCATCACTTTTGTTTATCTTATCAGTCTTTTTCCCATAAGTGGTTATTTCTTTAATTTAATTGGCCTTTGTGTTCTATTAGCTTAATAGTTAATTGATACTGTTATTCAAGTATTTACCAATCACTATTCTAAATATTCCATGTGCATTGGCCAATATCACTCCCCTTATAGTATGTGCATGTATAAATATGTACTTATGAATCCCACCATTATGTACAACTATAATGCACAGATAAAAATGTGGAAACAATAGTTCATATGCATTATCTTATGTAAACATTAATACTGTTATGGGTGTGATAAAATAACAAATTTTACAGATGAGAAAATTGTGGTTCAAGAGAGTGAGCAACTTGTGGAATCTCATGAAGCTACTGATGAAATCAAGATTTAACCTCAGGCTACTGTCAATCTAAAATCTGTGGCCTTAATCTGCACAGCAATGGCTTTGAGCTGTGGTAATTTTGCTCTTACAGGTAACAATTAGCAGTGTCAGAAGAGGAGACAATTTTGCTTGTCATCATTGAAGAACAGATGGTGTGTTTCTGGGATCTATTGTGTTCCAGTGATGCTGCTAAACATCTTAAAATGCATGGGACAACCTCCACAACAAAGGATCATCCTGCCTAAAATGTAACATTTTTCTGTCAGTATTTCCTTCTCATTTCTGTCTTCATCATTATAAAGTGTGCTATCTCTTGCATCCAAAACACAATTTCTTTTAGCTTGGGCTGTTGCATTATAGTTCATTGATACAATGTCGTCTTGAATCGTGTTGATAAGATTAAGAAAAGATGGGCTCAAATGTTATGTTATTTATCGAAGGAACTTTTTAAATATTTTTGCCACTTTGAGTGTGAGATATTGCTCATTCTCATTTCCCTTAAGAGTAATCTCTGAATTCATTTATTATGATTTATGTTCTTCCTCTGTGAATTGTTTATTCATACTTTCCCTCAATTTCCTTTTCTTCTGTTGTTGAATATTTTATTAAAACACATTAATTGTACATATTAATGGATTTACTGTGACATTTTCATACATGTGTATAGGATGCACTGATAATGTCCCTTCATTTTTGTTTCACCTCCACTTTCCATCCCCTCAGCATAGTTCCTAGTGATTTTGCTAATAATCACTGTTCTGTTTTTAGGTTGACCTCCTCTCCCCTCCCCCACAGACAAGAAAGAATATGCAATTCTTGCCTTTCTGTGTCTGGCTTATTTTCTTCAACATGATGTCCTTCAACTCCATCCAGATGCTACAAATGACAGAATGTTGTTATTCTTTGTGGCTGAATAATACTCCATTGTTTATTGTATCATATTTTCTTTTATTGGCTTATCTGTCGATTGGCACTTAGGCTGTTTCCATATTTTAGTTAATGTGAAGAGTGCTACAATAAGTATGGGTATGTAGGTATCCTTTTGTATGCTGCCTTTGTTTCTTTTGGATCTATATCCAGGAGAGGGATATCTGGATTTTATGGTAGCTGTATTTTTACTTTTTGTTCAGAAACTTCCATATTGTTCTCCATAGTGGCTGTACTAATTTACATTCCCAGCAGCAGTGTCTAAGAGTTACATTTTTCCTACATCTTCACCAGCATTTGTTATTTTCTGTTTTCTTAGAATGATCATTCTAAGGTGAGATAGTATCTTATTGTAGTTTTGAAATGCATTTCTCTGATAGCCAAAGATACTGAGCATTTTTTTTCATATATTTGTTAGCCATTTGTATTTTTTCTTTTGAAAAGTATCTAGCCAGGTCATTTGCCTATTTTTAAATTGGATTAATCCATTTAGGTGTTTGAGTTTTTATGTATTCTGAATATTAACCCTGTGACAGATGAAATCTGGGAAATATTTTCTCTTTTTCTGTAGATTGTATTTTCACTTTGTTCATCACTTCCTTTGCTACACAGAAGCTTTTCAGTTTGCTGTAATTCCACTTGTCAATTTTTGCTTCCTGTGCTTCTAAAGTCCTACCCAGAAAATCAATATCTGTGTCTGCATCTTGAAGTGTTTTCTTATGACTTCCTCTGGTGGTTTCAGAGATTTTGGTCTCACATTAAGGTCTTTGATCCATTTTGACTTGATTTATCTACAGGATGAGGGATGAGAGTCAGGCTTCAAATTTCTATTGTGAATATCTCATTTTCCTAGCATTATTTGTTGGAAAGGCTATTCATTCTTTGATGTGTGGATTTATTTCTGCGATCTCTCCTTCTATTGGTCTTTTTAAAAAATGCCAATATCATGCTGTTTTAGTAACTATGGATCTATATGTTGTATGTCTTGAAATCAGGTGTTGTTGTACCTCTAGCTTTGTTCATTTGTCTCAAGAAGTTTTGGCTATTTGGAATCTTTTGTGCTTCCATGTGAACTTTACTATGTTTTTTTTTTTTTGGTAGTTTTGTGAAGAATGTCATCCATATATCATAGGAATTATATTGAATCTGTAGATTGCTTTTTGTACAATTAATATATTTAAATAATACTTAATCTTATAATATATGAAAATGGGAGGTCTTTCCATCTTTTAGTGTCTTTTCAACTTTACTTATCAGTGTTTTATAATTTTTCTGGTAGAGGACTTTCATTTACTTAGTTTAATTTATTCCTATGTATTTTTTGTGTGAGGATTGGTTTCATGATTTTTTTTTTCTCAGCAAAATCATTATTGGTATGTAGAAAGCTATTGATTTTAATATGTTGATTTAATATGTTGATTCTGCTACTTGAGTGAATTTGCTTATCAATTCTAATAGTCTTTTGGTGGAATCTTCAGGTTTTTCTCTGTAACCATATTATCTACCAACAAGGACAATTTAAGACTTCCTCCTTTATATTTGTTGCCTTTTCTTTCTTTTGCCTCATTTCTCTGGCTAACATGTCAGGTACTATATTGAATAGGACTAGTGGACAGCCTTACTTTGTGCCTGATCTTACAGGAAACGTTTTTATGTTTGCCTTTTTCAGCATGACGTTGGCTGTGGGCTTGTCATATATAGCCTTCATCCCATTGAAGTGTAGTCTTTTTACACCTAATTTATTCAGGGGTTTTATCAAGAGGGGATGTTGAATTTTATCAAATGTTTTTCTGCATCTATTGAGATGATCATTAATTTTAGTCCTTTGTTCATTTATGTGATATATATTACATTTATTGTTTGTATAGGTTGAGCCATCCATGCAACCCTGGAATGTAAAGAACTAGATCATGGTGGATAAATTTTTTTTGATGTACTATTAAACTTAATGTATATATTTGGCATTTTATTTTTGATCTATGTTCATTGTGTTCATTATGGATATTAATCTATAGATTTTTTTTAAACTGTGTCCTTGTCAGTTTTTGGTATCATGATAATGCTGGTTTCATTGAATGAGTTTGGAAGGGCTCTCTTCCTTTCAATTCAATGGAATAGTTTTAAGACTTGCCATTAGTTCTTTTTTTTATTATTTATTAGCTCCAATCAATTATACATGACAGTAGAAAGCTCTTCAATTCATTGTACACAAATGGAGCAGAATTTTTCACTTCTCTGGTTGTGTATGAAATAGAGTCACACCATTTGGGTAATTATACATGTACCTAGGGTAATGATGTCTGTCTCATTCCACCGTCTTTCCTACCCTTTTGCCCCCACCCCTTCTCCCCTTTGCCCCATCCAAAGTTCCTTCACTCATTCCATGCCCCCCGCCCAGGAGCATTAGCATCCACTTATCAAAGAAAACATTCAGTCCCTGTTTTTGAGATTAGATTATTTTACTTAGCATGATATTCTCCAACTCCATTCATTTACCTGCAAATGCCATAATTTTATTATCTGTTAATGCTGAGTAATATTATGTTGTATATATATCCCACAGTTTCTTTATCCATTTATCTATTGAAGGGCATCTAGGTTGGTGCCACAGTTTAGCAATTGTGAACTGTGCTGCTGTAAACATTGAAGTGGCTGCATCACTGTAGTATGGTGTTTTTAAGTCTTTAGGGTAAGACAAGGAATGAGATAGCTGGGTCAATGGTGGCTCCATTCCAAGTTTCCTAAGGAATCTCCATATGGCTTTCCAGATTGGTTGTACCAATTTGCAGTCCCACTAGCAATGTATGAGTGTGCCTTTTCCCTCACATCCTTGCCAACACTTATTATTGCTTGTATTCTTGATGACTACATTCTGACTGGAGTGAGATGAAATCTTAGAGTAGTTTTCATTTGCATTTCTCTAATTATTAGAGAAGTGGAACGTTTTTTCATATATTTGTTGATTGATTATATATCCTTGTCTGAGAAGTGTCTGTTCAGCTCCTTAGCCCATTAATTTGCTTCCCACATGTAGGCTCTCTATTCACCTCAGTGATTGTTTCTTTTGCTGAGAAGAAGCTTTTTAGTTTGAATCCATCCCATTTATTGATTCTTGATTTTATTTCTTTCTCTTTAGGAGTCTTGTTAAGGAAGTCAGGGCCTAATCTGACATGATGAAGATTTGGGCCTACTTTTTCTTTTATTAGGCATAGAATCTTTGGTCTAATTCCTAGGTCCTTGATCCACTTTGAGTTGAGTTTTTTGCATGGTGAGAAATAAGAGTTTAGTTTCACTTTGCTGCATATGGATTTCTAGTTTTCCCAGCAACATTTGTTGAAGAGGCTATCTTTTTGCCAACGTATGTTTCTGGTACCTTTGTCTAGTATGAGATAACTATAAAAAATTAGGAAAACTACGCCATTCACGATAACTTCAAAAAAAACCCAAAAACTTGGGAATCAATTTAACAAAAGGGGTGAAAGACCTTTACAATGAAAACTACAAAACACTAAAGAAAGAAATTGAGGATTAGAAGATGGTAAGAACTCTCATGCTCTTTGATAGGAAGAATTATTGTCAAAATGGCCCTACTACCCAAAGTGCTATACAGATTCAATGTGATTCCACATAAAATCCCAATGTCATTTCTTATAGAAATAGAAAAGGCAATTATAAAATTCATTTGGAAAAATAAGAAACCCAGAATAGCCAAAGCAATCCTGAGCAAGAAGAGTGAAGCAGGAGGCATCACAATACCAGACCTTAAACTATACTACAAAGCTATAGTAACAAAAATGGCATGGTATTGTCACCAAAATAGACATGTAGACCAATGGTACAGAATAGAAGACACAGAGCTATTAGTTCTTTAAAGGTTTGATAGAATTTATCAGTGAAGGCATCTGGGCCGGGGCTTTTCTTTTTTGGGAGGCTTTTTATTACTGATTCAGTTTTGTTGCTTGCTATTCGTCTATTCAGGTTTTTTATATCATTTTGTTTCAATTTTGGTAGGTGATATGTTTTCAGAAATTCATCCATTTCTTCTAGATTTTCTATTTTTTTTGCACATGGTTTTTGAAAATAATACCTAATGATCCTTTGAATTTCTGAGCTATCAATTATAATGTTTCATTTTCATCTCTAACTTTATTTCAGTCTTCTCAGTCTAGCTGAAGGTTTGTCAATTTGATTTATCTTTTCAAAGATCCAACTCTTTGCTTCATAGATTTTTTGCATTGCTTTATTCTTCCCTATTTTACTTATTTCTGATCTGGTCTTTATTATTTCCTTGTACTAATTTTGGATTTGGTTTCTTCTTCATTTTCTATGTCCTTGAGATATATCATTAGGATGCTTATTTGACATCTATTTTTTAAAAAAAGTATACACCCATTGCTGTAAATTTATTACTGCTTTTGTTGTATAGTATAGGTTTTTGTATGTTGTATTGTCATTTTTGTCTATTTCAAGAAATTTTTTAATTTCCCTCTGACATCCTCAATGACTCACAGGTTCATTAAAAAGTGTGTTGTTCAATCTCTATATATTTGTATAATTTCTAAAGTTTGTTACAGGCTTTTTATTTTATTCAGTTATGATCAGAAAAGATATAGTATATGATTTCAGGTTTTTTATTGATTTGTTAAAACTTGTTTGGCTAAGATTTAAGCATTTGTCTGGATAATTGATCCATTGATGACAGTGAGATATTGAAATCCTCCATGGTTATTGTATTGGAGCCTATCTGTTCCTTTAGGTCTAATAGTGTTTGTTTTATAAAATTGGGTACTCTCACCTCAGTACACATAAATGTAAAATCATTATATCTTCTTTTTTTTTTTTTTTTATTATTTTATTTTTTTCCCAAAAGTTGCATTTTAATACATGTTGGCAAACATAACAGAAAAAAACAAATTATCAGAAGCTGTACACACTATTCACTGAAAACATTTGTTGAGGCAAATAGAAAAAAATTGTTACAATCATAATTTTTCTAACTTTGCACAAAATTATAAGCAGATTAC
>CM053401.1:88998817-89052355 GCA_028644305.1 Xerus rutilus | reverse complement strand
AAAATTCCTGCGTGGGATGTTGAGCTGAAGAATGATGCCAGGAAGTTGGCTGGAAAACGGCGCCTCCACCACTTCCAGCCTTGGTCCCTAAGAGCCTAGCGCAGAGTGGACTGTCTACGCCGCCATCTTGGAACCGCCCCCCCTCATTATATCTTCTTGTTCAATTGATCCCTTGTTCATTATATAGTCACTTGTTTATATGGTCTGTTTTTGTCTTAAAGTTTATTTTGTCATATATACAGGTAGCAACTCTTGCTTACTTTAGTTTCCATTTGCTTGGACTATCATTTTCCAACCTTTCACTTTCAGTCTGTGTCTGTCTTTATTGGTGAAGTGAGTTTCTTATAGGAAAAATGTTGTTCTTCTTTTTTTAATCCATTTGGTCAGTATGTTTCTTTTAATTGGAGAACATGATTCATTTACATCCAAGATTATTACTGATTGGCAAGGACTGAGTCCTGTCATTTTGTTAGTTTTCTTCTAGTTGCTCTAAATAGTCTTTATCCTTTTCTTTCTCTCATTTCTTTTTGTGGTTTGATGCTTTACTGTATAGATAATATTTGGGATTGTTTTCTAGTTTGCTTTTGTATATCTGCTCTTTTAGTGGGATTTATACTTTTACCTGATGTCATGATCATAGTTATCTTTCAGTTCTAAATGTAAAACTCAAGCAGTTTTTTATAAGACTGATCTGGTGGCATGAGTTCCCCATTTTGGCATATGTTGGAAGGTCTTTATTTCATTTCTGAAGGATAGCTTGCTAGATATAGTATTTTTGGCTGTTAGTTATTTTCTTTTAAAACTTGAAATATATCATTCCGTGCCTACCAGGTTTGTAAAGTTTCTGCTGAAAATTTTTGTGTTAGTCTAATGGGGTTACCCTTAAATGTGACTTGGGCTTTTCTCAGATTTTTAAGTTCTTTCTTGGTTCTGTGTTTTGACATTTTGACTATAATATGCTATGGTAATAATATTTGCTGGTCATGTCTATTTGGAGTTCTACTGGCCTCCTGTATATGGATGTCCTTGTCTTTTCCAAGATTAGGGAAGTTTCTGCTATTATTGAATAGGTTTTCTGTGCTCTTAACCTCTAATTTCACCCTGTTGGACATGCCAGTGATGTGGAGTTGAATCATTTAATGAACCACCTTTTCAAGGTGTCTCAAAATACTTTGAATCCTCCCTTCATACTGTTTGTGTTGTTGTTCTTAAATGTGGTATTTTGAAATATCTTCCTTCAGGTGTCAATATTCTTTGTTTCTTCTTGATCTAGTCTGTTGCTGAAGAGTTCAACTGACTTTTTGTTTGTTTGTTTGTTTGATTTATAGAGCTCTTTATTTCCAAGTTGTTTGGTTCTTTTTTAGAAACTTTGTGAGATTTCTCATTCACATCTTGCATTGTTTTCCAATTTTGTTTGTTTATCCACATTATCATGGATCTCATTAAGCTTTTTTGGTAACCATTCTTTTAAATTATTTTTTAGACATTTTATGCATTTCTGTATATTTGGCATCTGTGACTAGAGAGTTACTTATTGCTTTGTTTTTTCATATTTCTTGTGCTCCTATATTAAGATTTGTACATCCAATAGAATGGATATTTCTATCACTTTAACAGGATGGCCTTCTTAGTGGCTTTTTTCTGAAGATGTGTCTTAGGGTATCAGCTTTTTATGCAATGTTGAGTTTATTTCCAGTTCCATACAATGTAATTGCTTTATACTTTCTTTAGTTTTTGTGAATTTGGGCATAGCATATATTGTGTCAGAGAGGCACACTGTCTCTGTAGGTCATGCAAGAATGAGGATATTCTAGCAGTTCAGGCAAGTGTGGTATAGACAATAGAGTGCACCCTATATTGTTACTCCTGCACATGAATTGGTCACCACTATTGGGTAATGGCAGTGTTGGTATTAAATCTGTTACTTGTAAGGGTCCCTAGTACTAGCAGTACCTGTAATAGTGAGGTGTCTAAAACTCTTGTCCTCTGACTAGATAGGTGTATGGGCCCACATGCTTCATGCAGAGTGGTGGGGGCAAGAATTACAGAACCCCTCTGTGGTATTTACACCAAGTCTTGTCAGCAGTGCAAGATCAGAGAAGTTGTGGCCAGTCGATGGACCTGCAGCAGTAATTGTTGTTTTCCTCTCTGTTTTGAGTGTTGGCATGTCCACCTAGGGATGGGGCCTTAGACCTCCTAAGTCATGCATGCCTAGGGATGGGTTGACAGCCAGGGATTTATTTCCCCAATTAATTCAACTGTAGTGCCTGCTAGGAATTGAGTAGGAGCAGAACGTGGCTGGCACTAGAAAAACTTTCTCGACCTTCTTAGACTGCATGGCTTTGTGGGTAGGTTAGCAGTGGAATCACAAAGTTCTTTCCTTACCCTATTAGTGACGGGCACCTGTTGATGGAGGTGAGGGTGAAGAATGGTGGGCATCCCATGGGTAACTGCCTCTGGTCCTGGCACTGGGGTGAAATCATTTGTTCACCTATCCAAACCCTTGGCCTCAGAAGGCAGGATCCTGATTCTCTGGTTGCTATAGATGGTGTCCTTTCCTTTCCCTCACATGTTGTAATACTCATCCCCTATGGGGCAGTGCTCTTAGCAGTTTTGTGTCAGTCACTCTACCTAGCTAAGTTAGGTTCTTGAGGTAGCTAACCACTGAGTATAGTAGAATGTCTGTGGCCCCCAAGATGTGAAAATGCAGGATTTTCTGACCCCTAGAACAGATAAAATTCAGATAATAAGTCCTTCTCAAGATGGCTCCTGCCTACAGCATTCTGGGTGTTCACTGGGATATGATTCCCTTTTCCAAAGCCAGGATACTACACCAATTTCAGGTTGCTTATCTAGTCAAACTGTAATCCTGTATGGGTTTTGAAACCTCCTAGTAGCTAGGATTGCCAGTATTCATACTGACAGAATTTGCTGGGATTCTTTCATCCTTAGTCCTGTTCCGGGGAGACTCCTCCTTCCCCTGCAGGTGCTACAGGTACCAGATGTTGTGTTTCTCTTACTATGCTGTTGTCTCAAGTCTTTGGATATCACAATGTTTTCACTTTTTTTTTTCCAGTTGATATCCAGTGTTCTCCTCTGACCACTTACCTCAATATGCGATTATAAACCTATTGCTTTGGTTCTTTTTTGTGAAGGAGCAGGAGAGGACTAGGCGCCTCTATTCAACCATGCTTCCCACCATTTTCTATTAGATTTTTAAAATGATTTATATAAATTTGTGTCATCTAGTCTGAATTTTTCTTTCAGTTGAGCTGTGCACCTAATTTTCATTTTTCTTAGGAAGGTTTTAAATTTTAATATGGTCAAATTGATTTCTTTTTAACTAAAAATGATTCTTTAATCCTATGTTGTGAAGACAGTTATTCTGAATCATTACATGTTGACTCAATTATGAGGTATGAAATTCATCTAGATTTCATTTTTGTTATGCAATGAAATCTAGTTTTATCTATTTCTATGTAAAATAGAGAATATACTTTTATTATATATTAATATGTACACTTAACTCTTCCACCCCATATGATACCAATGTCTCAATATGAATAGATGTGTTTCTTAGGAATCTATTCAAATTCATTGTCTTTTTATGTATTTCTATGCAAATAGAAAGTCATTTAATCTCTCTGGGTCTCAAATTCTTAAGGGAGACATTTCAATAAAATGATTCGATTCTAAAGTTTAAGAACTCAAAGAAAATCTTATCTTTCTCAGGAAATATCAATGTAGATGCTGACAATATGAACCTGTATTAACTTGTCAAACTTGTAACCTGAATGTCTTTCCATAAAGGAGACAAAACAAAAGCATTGTGCGTTTTTCATTTTAGCCTTTTCAGCTTGGGATTCCGACTATAAAGTAACTCCAATATAGTTCAATGATCTAAATACACCAACCATGTAGAGATTGGCCTTAGTGTTTTTAGATCCAATTTGACAAACTACATGTTACTTATAGATATCATACTGTAATTATAAAAATTATAGGTAACTTAAACCCAAATTAAAAGAAAGCTATACCAATAATGGGTCATGTTAGACATTAGAACAGCAAAAACTACCAAGAGTAAGGAGCAATATTACATAGAAGGGTTAAGTCACCAAGAAGTTGTCATAATCTTAAATGTGTATACCTAATAACAGCTTCACAATTAAAAACAAAACAACAGAAATAAAGTCATAATTATGTTTGGAGATGTTGACAGTTTTTTCTCAGTACTGGTAGAAAAATAAGAATATTGAAGAGCATTCTGTATCAACCAACTTCACTTTGCTGTAGAACACTTCATCCAGCAGCAAAGCACACATTCCTTCTAGTACATTTGAAACATTCGTACTGAACCATACAAAGCTAATTTTTTAACCATGATGGAGTCAAACTGGAAATAAAAGATATTTAGAAAAGCCTCTAAATATTTGGAAAGTTTACAAGATACTTACACATAACTAATCCATCTAAGTCGTCACATGGGAAATTACAAAACACTTAAGTGAATGTGAAAATCCAGCATAACAATTTGTTGAATGAATTTAAGGTAGTGCTTTCAGGAAAATTTGTGACATTAAGTAATCATATTTAAAAAGTCAAAAGGAATCATTTAATGTCTCACTTTAATAAACCAGAAAGAAAATTAAACCCAAGTTAGGCAGATGAAAGAAAATAGGACCATTAGTATACATTATAAAGACAGGAGGAAAAAAACACTAACATGCCAACTAATTTTAAAATATATCCTGATTTCAAAGTGAAAAAAATGAGTAGCTTTAAATATATATATGATATTCATAGATTGGGATTTATCTAGCATCAGGAACAATGCCCTAGTTTTGGGTTCTGCAAAATAAACACTAGAAGCCTGAACCAGAAAGATCACTGACCTGGGAGATCCAAGAGCACAAGGATCAAAGGGGCCAGCTGTTTCAAAGATTGGGGTGAGTATAGAAGTCAGTAATGCCAGGGGAGGGCAGTCTCTTCCCTGTGTGCCCAAGAATTCTTCCAAATGAAGAGAGAATCAGACATTCATCCAGGGACATTCCCTGAGTCTTGTGTAAATATGATTATTTTTCATTGTTTGAGTGTGGCAATTACAGGTGCTTTATTGGGCTAGGTAGTATAGTAAAATCTTCATGTAGTTTAGGGAAATTAAGAGGAGAAAATAAACCTCACTTTCAACTTTTTAAAAAAATACCAAATGAAAGACGTTAGACTAGGATTATCATTTATAAATGTGCCATTATTTGAGATAAATTCAATATATAAATCATAAAAATAGACAAATTAGAGGTTCTTAAGAATATGTGATTATCTTAAATAATAATTCTTCAGAATTCCTTTAAATAGTAAATGCCTCATTAAGGTCTTAAATACTCTGGCCAAATTTGATTTCTATGCCTATTTTTAAGTACTTGTAATGTGAAGTTTATATGTACAGAGCTTTTGTCTTTATCTAGAATGAATAAGCTGCCACATGTGCTAATGGAGAATTAAAGTTGACAGAGCTTACTGACAACCTTAGAGTGATTTTGGAAGTAATCCAAGAGTTATTATCCTGACTTCAACAGAAAAAAACTTATGCCTTTGGAGAAAAACAAATTACAGGATTTATAACCATTCCAAAATTACTATCATAAAATATAGGTACTACTGAGTAGACACACATTGTATATTTTAAAAATGAATAAATTGATCCAGTTAAATATGTACTGCACACATCTCATAATTTAATTAATCCAAGCAGTCCAGAACTGCCATTTAATCAAATGTTTCATGCTTTATAAAACTAATGTGCTCCAAGGATTGTCATATCCTATAAAACCATAAATTATTTTAAGATAAATCTGACTTTTTCAAATAATTGATGAAAACTTTTATAATTTTTAATTTAAATTGTTGCATTTCCTTCATAGGTTTAACAGTGTTCTACAAGATATCGGTAAGTACATTAGCTCTTCCTTATTTTCAGTGCCATTATCTTGTAATGTCTAGCTGCTTCCGTGAACGTCACACTTGCTGAATGAGAATTAGAACTAAATAATGTGAAGAGTGTTATATATGGTAAAAAGAGCACGGTGTTTTTATTAGTAAGTAATGATTTGCATAGATGAAATAAGAAGGCAAAGTGTTGCATGTGCTTAGTATACATCCATTTATTAATGCATATGCCAGAGATCGCATCATACTATGTATTTGGAAAAGTCATTAACAAAGCAGTTGCCTAAGAGTTTAACACAAATTAGCCAATCTCACTGGTCTGGGTGTTTTCACACCCAGTAGCAGAATGGTTCTGAGAAAGATGACACTACTCAATCCTGTTCTTTAACATATTAGGCCAACTGGTTTACAAAACAATCGATGTAATAGGTTCTTATTTCTGCATGTGTAGGTAGTCCACTAACAGTTATGACCATAAATTACAATTAGTACTCTGTAACCAAGGAGTTAGGCACAGACTCTAAAAAGGCAAATCTTAAAAATCCAGAAAATGCAATATTCATAAGCTATTTCATAATCAAAAAACATTGTTGGGATATCAATGTACTGAGCTCTGTTGTTTTCCTATTATATCTGATGCATTTGGGACTTATAAATAACAAAGTGAATAAATTGCTTAAATTTTTGCATTTTGTCCTTTCACTAAATAGATGAATACATGAATTTTGGCTTCAGTGCAATATATAGTAATGCTGCATTCAGTATAAATCATTGAGGTTTTTTTTTTGATAAAATAAACATTTAACCGATTATAGTCATAACTGTCAGAGGGAAATTACTAACAGTACAGTTACTTATCACAGGTAAAGAAACAAACCTTCCGTATCATTTCTAAACCATTAAGCCTATGACTTTCCAAAGAATGAATTATGGTAAAGCTGAGACATAATGCTATGTGGCAAATGCATCAACTTACCTTTTTTACATATGTGATGTGACCTTGGCAGTTTTAAAGAACATAGTTTTGTCAATATATCAAACGTTAACAAACTATTTAGCATTGCTTTATGTAAGTTTGCTTTAATAGCATTTCTTCACAGTGATATTTCAGAAAGGTTGGAAACTGGTCAGCATAAAATATTTCCCACCTTTTCTATTTTAATTTGTATGCAAAAATCTTCACAATATATCTGCAACTATAAAATTACAAATACTTTCTAGAAGTCACTGCATTTCTAGTCATGGTAGAAAAGGGTATTCACTCCGATGAATGAGGTAAGGCTAAAACAGAAGTTGAGTGACAAATGCTTTCTGATATGGGCAATATGAACTAATGTAACAAAGATAACTAATGGACAAACAAAAAGACTTTTGTTTTCATTTGTTTCATGGCTAAGAAATGGGTAATGAGATGAAATAAACATTTAAAGAGAATCTTGATATTTCACTTTACATCATAATTTTGGCACTTCATGGAACATTGATTTCCCAAAGACCAGAACTGGTATAAAAGTTCAGCAGGTTTTGCACATACCTTGTAGACACTGTACGTGAGTACTGGCAAACAGTGAAACGTAGTGAAATAAACATTCCCGTGTATTTGCACATGCATGCAGCAGTCAAACAATGAGAGTTTATGGATTCTCAAAGATATTTCAGTATTTGTTTCAAGCACTCTCTTCAGTAGATCTTGTTTCAGATTTAAGTCTTACAAACTCTTTAGCAACATCATCGCTGGTCCTCTGAGAGAGTATTCTAAGGATAGTCAAACCAGTTTCATCCATGGAGATATTTTTCAAAAGAGGATACCAAGCCCCATAGCTTCCTTTTTCTGCTATGTTCTGTAGTTGAATTACTGTCATTCCAATAATTCGATCTTCTCGGGCAAAGCAGTAATCCTTAACTGAGAGGTGAAGTTCGTAAGCCCCTGGGCGGTTTTCATTACCTAGAATGCTGCGTGAATTAAAAATACAAATGGAATAGATTTTACTTATAGTTGTAAAATACTAACATTGTACACATTGCTTGAAAGGTTATGGTGGCAAATACAGAAGCAATGTATTTTACCCATGGCTCTTTAGGTTTTACTTAAGATTTTCCATAATATCTATGACAGTAACCTAACTTATTTTTTCTTTCTCTAGATAGAAAAAATTATGCTTTACTGCCTTAATGTTAAGCATGGTGAAAGAAATGAGAAGTAAAATGTTGTGTTGTTTCATTATTAAAAAGCAAGATTCCACATGTCCTCATTGATAAAGACTGTGGCTAGGATGGAGTTGCTAGGGGTTTGGGGAGCTAGGTCAGGGTGAGGAGTACTCTTGGAGGAATCTCTATGCTAATTCAACATCAGCAACTATTATCTTTTCTTTACCTGAGGCTCCTGGATAAGCCATTATATCTAGGAAGCCTTTTCTCAGGGGAATAATGGTGCTGAATTGGATATAAATCTCCAGAGTAAATCGTTCCAGCAGAGTCTGGTGCTTCAATGCCAATTCCTTCCTACAGTTAGGACTGTCAAGTGTGTAGCTGAGGATGGCCTCTATTAGCAGCAAGCTACGACAACTTGTCACTGTAGAACTGAATAGTTTGAAGAAGGTTGAGTGGAGATATGCTAAAATAGTCTTCTTCCACCCATTATTTTAATTCATTCACAGATGTTCTTAACTTTTTAATGAATGCACATCTCTCTGTTGGCAGTACCAGCTTCCAAACTCCTTTTTCCAGGTGATATTTTTCTGATGAAATGTTTTGCAGAGTCAAATTTTGTCTCCAGGTGACATTGATAACTAAACTGTGCACTTATTTTAGAGACAATCTGAATGCGAAAGAAATTGGTAGTCTGATGGGTAAGAACAGAAGAACAAAATCTGATAGCTGTCATATCTCTGTGGACATTAAAATGCTGCCTTTCCAAGAATAAGGGTCTTGGTAACTCAGTGTTCATGTCTATTCCTTTGCACAATCCAAGTAATTTTTAGAAAACTTGTGTAATTTGGAAGAACAGATAGGTGGAATACTATGAGCTGGTTTATTACTAGGAATTATTGTGATTGATCTATTGGAATCTTGATACATATTGTAGAATAGTGAGTTTTAAGAAAGTGAGGAGTTCAGAGCATGGAATTATTAAAAGCACATGAAAATCCAAAAGACCCAACCAGAAAATCAAACCAGTAAGAAACTATTTGGGTATATGGAAATTTCTAGGGCTTTGTCCTAGGTCCCCTTCTCTATTACTAGGTTAGCACATTTAGATTTATGGAATTACATAATTTCTATAGAAAGATAATTCTAAAACTATACCCAACTGGGGATTTGACCTCTCAGGTGTCTAATAGGCATCTCCAAAGCACAATCCTTGATGTCATGTCCTCTCCCTATTTCCCCATTTTAGTAAATTACCATTTCCCCAGATGCTCATGCCAAGAATCCTAGGGTTGTTCTTGTTTTAGTCAGTGTCAGGTGTCTTTGTCTCACCTGGATCCACTCTCCATCTTTCTCTTTTAACTTTGCAATAGAATGCTGACCTATAGGGCTACAGTGATAGGGTTTTTTCTTGTTCTGGCTTCCAGTTGGCCAAAGTGAAGCCCCATTAGGGATCAGAAACATTGAAAGTGAAGTCAGAGTCTTACTTCTTTGGTTTCTTGGATGTGAGGCTGACTCGAGTAGGCTGTTTCTGTCCATGGAAGGTTCCTGCTTGGAACTTTCACTTTCCTGGTGTTACTAATGGCCTAATGGCTCTTCCTCTCCTTCCTTCAGGAGGTGTAGATAGCCCCAAATCCCATTGCTAGAGTCCATAGTTCCCTATACTCACATATTTGCAAATTCCTTTTTAGGTAAGCCTATCATGAATTATCTTAAATTGAATGTTCCTGGGAATATGACATACTCTCACATTCTACCTCCAGTTCATGCAAGAATATACTTCCAACATGTGTCTAGAACTTTTCTACTTCTTTCCATTTTTTTTTTTTTTTTTTTTTTTACTACCCTGAAGTAGTCAATATTATTGCTTGCCTGGATAACACTTTACTAATCACAATAGCCTTCTAATTGAACTTTACCTGCTTGGTCTTGCTTCCTTGTAATTGTTCCTTTACACAACAGAATAATCATTTACAGATACAAGTTCAATATTCATCCCTTCATCTGAAAACCCTCCAAAAGGTCTTCTCATGGATTGACAATTGCAAACCCTTCTGTGAAGTGGTACCCGCACCCTCACCACCTCTCTTAATTCATCTCACTCTTACACACTCTATTTCTTAAATATGCCATGCTTGCTCCTGTCTGAGACTCCTTGCATTAGCTCTTTCACTTGGCCTGAAATATTCTGGACTCTCTTTCCTATAGGACTTTTTTTCAGGATTCAGTGAAGCTTCCCTGACCACTGGATTGAAGAAACAATTCACAGTACTTATTACATAGTTCTCTGCATAGTGTTTGCTACCATATGACAAGATCACAAAATAATCACAAAACAAAAATAACATGATTTTTTATCCGTAACTTACATGTAACAGAAGGTCTTTGTCTTGTATCCAATAGCTACATATTGCCTGATACACAGTCACTGAACAAAGGGCACTAGAATAGGCTTTCTTCATTTGTAACACACGGAATGCTTATTATACCTAGAGGCTTTACTTTACAATAGCTATTGGCTGGTTGAATAAATAAGTGAGGTTTATGACTTACAACTGAAATGTTTCATTGTACTTTGGTGACCATGTGTTGCTTTTTGTCTTTGTGCCTTGTTTTCTCTTCTTGTCTCCAAGGTTGGGACCCAGTAGGCAAACTTCCACAAAGGGGCGGAACATGGCTGAGGTCTGCCAGTTTAGGTCATTAATAGCAATCACTAAAATCCAAAAGGGAGAAGGGAAGGGATTATGATATGCTAGCAAATAAGTGTGTGGAAACTTAGCTTCCTCCATTTGGTTCTTATGCTAATTTTTATTCTAAAAAATTGGTTTACAAAGTCACAAGTTTCATCTGATGGTTTCCTAATCCCATTAACGAGAAAATGACCTTGAAGAAAAAACAATTTACTCTCCAAAATGCACACTCGATGGGACTTTCAGCTCTTAGCTGTGTGGCATTGGCATGGTGAAAAATTAGGTACAATTGACATGGCCTCTGTTACTAATGAAAAGTCAGCATTCCTTGTTAGGTAAAACCATGGTGTTTTTCATGTTAAAATTAAGATATGTTCATGAAATATTTATAATATGTATAGGAAATAGATAAAATTCCAATTTTAGTTCTCTGAGTGACTGACAATATTTTGTGTGCATATTTTCAACATTTAAGTACAAAAACAATAGCTTTATTTTTCAAAGTGAATCACTGACATTTAATTCATTATTTTCTAAGTGCAAATATATTCCACTGTACGGATATTACAGCCTATACTTAACCAGTCACTTTAAACACTTGGGCTGTTTCCTAATTTCAGGCAATTTTAAATGAACTTTCTTTTTTTAAAAAATATTTTTTTAGTTGTAGATGGACACAGTATCTTTATTTATTTTTATGTGGTGCTGAGGCTCGAGCCCAGTGCCTCACGCATACAAGGCAAGCGCTCTACCACTGAGCCACAACCCCAGCCCCTAAATGAACATTCTTATTTGTAAACTTTTGCTTGTGCTTTGATAATATCATTAGGAAAATGTCTTAGAATTGCTAATACAAAAAATACTTTATATGTATGTCCCTTCATCTGTATTCCTATCAGTAATCTGTTTCTTTTAAAATATAAGATACATTATGTAAAACAATTTTGAAATATATCAGGATATTGTGAGTTTGATCATGAGTATGTATATTGAGTAAAATGTTAACTCAAATTTCACCTTTTAAATAATTCCTGCATTGAGACCGCTTTTATAACGTAAAACTAATAGATTAAGACACATATTAGTTCAAAAAAAGTTGTTGAAAATCACAGAAAGAAAAATAAGTTAGTAGGTTCTTATTATTCACATAATATACTTTACATTTAACTTTGAGAGGTTATGGAGCCAATCATAGTACTAATTTCTAATGAATATCATAATACCAACCACAGAATATACCCAGTTTGGAAATTTAGATACCCACGTATTTAAACCATTCAGATGTTTTAAATAAAAGTTTATGTTTTCTAAAGAGATTGAGCATGACCTATAGTTTAAAAACTAGATACAAGAAAAATTGTATTTTCATGTTATTGCTGTGGATGTTTAATAGGTCATTTAATTTATCTGAATATGAACCTTACCTTTTACAGTGACTTTATGCTCTCCAGTTCCTGGGGTGGAAGTGACATCCACGTGAACAGATATCTGACCTACTGCATCTTTGGAGGAGCGACCTATGAGTAAGCAGAAGTTTACTGGCCTGGAATTTCAAACTATTTATTGGGCATCTACATTCTATGCAGGAGTGAAAATATTTTATTGGAAGTAAATGGTTCTTTCCATTAATAGATCATAATAGGTATATATAAACATCCTACACGGGTTTGGGTATAATTATACCTAGCCCATGGAACTAAAATTTCATAGGGTCTGCAAAATTCATAGCACACGTTATGTCTATTACATGAACTTGCAATTGCTTTACTTTGAACTTAATAAAGTTCTAGTCACTGCTTATATACAAGGATGCATCATTGCTTTTCATTCTTTTAAAAACTTTTCTATGATTTGACAGACCATAGTGGTAGGGACCTAAAGATGAATTTGTAGAGCACCTGCTTTCATGAAGGCCAGGAAGACCAAATAAAAAAAGTTATTGGAATATGGTAAATGTATAATAGATATATTTGCAATGTGTATACAGGCACAAATAAGAATAGTTAACTCCATGCAGGGGAAGATTAGTCCAGAGTTAAACATGTTGTATTGGAAAATATCTGTGATTTAGTGTCAGATAAATTTGAATTCAAATCATACTTATGCCACTACAGGTTCTTTGATCCCATATAATTTACTACATTCTTCAGTCTTAGTTTTCTCATTTGAAAAATGAGGATGACACCAGCCTCCAACATACACATTTTTTCCCCCAAGGCACATGTACTAATTATTAATCTTACCTTTGTCTTACCGCCTAAAAAGATTTATAATGGTCATTCTATTCGGTATATATAAAGTTGCCACATTTTTTCTATGACCTGGAATATCATAGCACTAACTACAAAGTAAATGTTCAATGTATACATGCTTGAAATTGAATCACAAAGATGTTTGCAAATATTTAATATTAAAACACATGAATATATTACAAGTTAAACATTCTTTAATTGTTTCCAATTTATCATGAATTAGTAGCTTACTTATACAAGATTATTCATATAATGAGTGGAATATCTTTGTCAGTTATAAAATTTTGATTTTGTACCTTAGCTTGTAACCCTTTATATCCTCATTTACAATGTGTGAGATTAACGAGAATCTTATTTTCATGAGAAATATTCTAATAAGATGGTTAATTCCTAAAACTGAAAACAAAAGATTCTGAAAGTCTTTAGGTTTCTAACTTTAGAAAACCATCAGGATTTGAGTCAGAAACTTTCAACAAGACCTGCAGAGAAGCAGTTCACCCTAGGGCCTCCTTCCACCATCACAGCCATTTGATAATAGAGATTAGAAAGCAGTCACTCTGGGCATAAGTAAATGGGCTGGTTATTCTCTGCTGGAAGGTGGGGAAGGAAAAGGGGAAATGTTCCCTTTTCCTGAAGGGAAGAAAACTGGAATTGCAGGCAAGATGGTAATTCTGTTACTGGATTGGTGGTCTACTTAGACTTTGATTTGAGCAGAGTCAAATGAGTGAAACACCACCCCTGAGTGTGCCCAGACTACTATCTAAAGTCCATAATTGCTAAGAATGGAGGATGGTTCCTGAATGGGCTTGATTGCTAGAGCTGGAGATGAAAGAGGGAAAAGGCAATTGTGTGCTATATTCTTGTCAGGGATGGCCAGGCTGGGTGGGGCAGAGGCAGGCACCTCAGAGGACTGTGGTGTGCTGACACCACAGGAGGCTGAGAAGGGATAAGTGGTCAAGTATAGAGCCTTGGGAGAGCCCATCAAAACCTAGTGAAGCTATTTGGAAGTAAGTCTCACACCAGCTGCTCCAGGGAGATCTTCTTCCTTAAAAGCAATGATCTAAGACACAGATAACGACCTTTGGCCCCTAAAGGTTGCCATCAAAGTTTAAATAGAGTTATCTGACCTTTTCTTCTTTCCTTCCTTCCCAACACCAGGAAGACCACCCAGGAGGAGGAGGAGGAAAGGTATACATACATCAGAGAAGATCACACCTTACTCCTTTTCTCCTGGAGTCACTGTTTTAGCCTGCTTTTAGGACAGAAGAGGAAAGCTCAGGTGTAAAGGAGGATGAAACCAATAAAACCCAAATTTTCTAGTGTTTCAAACAACAGTATAAACCCATATTATGATATTAGTAAGGAAAGTGTCTCCTCTGTAGAAAGTAGGGCTCCCAAGAGAGAATTGATAGTAATCTTTGGAATAGTTCCACATTGCTGAATTGGTGATATCCTTAGGACATGGAGTCTTCCTATTCAAGAACACAATGAGTGTATCTTCTCATTATTCAATTCTTTTTTTGTGTACTTTGGAAACATTTCTTTTTTAAAAAAATTTTTAGTTGTTGATGGATCTTTATTTTATTCATTTATTATTTATATGTGGTGCTGTGGATCGAACCCAATGCCTCGTGCATGCTAGGCAAACACTCTACCACTGAGCTACAGCCCCAGCTCCTGGAAACATTTCTTAATGTAGCTATTATGCTCTTTTAAAAGTCTAGTTATCACATTTTAAATTGGTCTAATTTTCTTTACAACCTATAATAGGAAAGCTAATAATTTGCTACCTTAATTTTTTTTGAGTCAACTGAGTTTTTAATGAAAGATTTTCACTTAGTCCTTTGAGGTATGCAAGTACAATCATATTTTCAATAAAAGCAACAATTCGTTAGTATTGCTTGCTTTGGCTATTTTATTGGCTTGTACTTCTATGGTTGTAATGCATGATACTGTTAAAAGTGGATAGATTTGTTATCCTCCACTGGGCTTTCTAAATTTGTTTTCTATCTGGTCCATCCTGCTCTCTGCCCTCAGAGACTAATCTATATGAACAATCAATGGTGTCCTCTATTTTAGTATCCAGTTTGTAGGCCAGATAGTCTCTGTCCTCTGGAAGCCCCCTTTTGCTGGCTGAATCCTGCAACCAAATTTTCCTCAGGCAGCCCTTTTAGGTGACATTCTCTTTTCTGACCCTGGTAACTTCTTCCCTTCTTCTTTTACTTTTGTCATAGGAGGTTAGTCTACTGTTCCTTCTGGTTTTCTAATATCCTGCCCATGCCTTTTGTATCTAGTTCCTTCATTAAATTCTCTTCCAATTTGGGTGTGCCATCTGATTCCTGTTGGGATAGGAGTTAATGTCCTGATTGGAGTTAATGTCATTGATTTTCTCATATCAGAAATGCTTCTAGTATTTCCTCAATATGTTTTGAGGATCAGTGAGCTAATATTTGGTGGATTGGAAGGGCTTAAAATATGGTTATTATAAGTGCCACAGTGGAGGAAATGCCTAGGGATGGTCTTGAAGGTTGAATTGGAATTCATGTTGTAGACAAAGCAAACAGAAGAAATAGTGTACACAAATATGTAGATGAATAGAGCATAAAGGTATGTCCTCAAAATTGCAAAGAATTCAGTATGGATGGAGTTAGATGCAGGCAAGTGGAAATGCTAGAAAGTTGAACTCATCCTAGAGCTGATGAAAAATTAAGTTTCTAGTCATGAGATTATCATCAGGGATTTTAAGAAATCCTCTCACCTGTATAAAAGATGGATCATTCTTTTCACTACATTTTCTTCTGCAAAGCTTCACAGTTGCATCTCACTAAAGATCAAACCTTAAAATCCAACCTTTGACTAGGATGCCTTTAGTTACCTTTTATTCCCTCCACACTGCTGGCACCTGCTGCTGTCACTGAACTAATTCTTCAAAACCTCCCATTTTAATTAAAAAAAAAAAAACCTCTGCATGTTTAGAACATTTTCTATGAACATTTTCATTAACCTATGAAGCCCTGTCCAAATAGCTGTATTATTAAATTCTTGCATTTTTATATTATAAATCTTTAGTTATATTCTTTTGATTGCCTCATACTATATAACATGGTACAAAGAGTTGTGATAATGGAACAAGACTGCCCTGAGTATGTTTTCTGTTTCTCACTAACAGTTAATTAAAACTGTGTGGACTTTCATTTTCTTATTTTTAAATGAAGAGAAAACCACATATATAGCAGCATTATCATAAGGATGAAAGATAATTTTTTTAAAAAATGTGGATTATATGCTCATAAAAGCTGTCCAATAAATGGAATGTTTTTAATACTTAAATCCCTTAAAGATTCATGAATAATGCCACTTAAGAAAGTTATATAAAACTCCCATGAATATTATGGTTTCTAAATCAAAAACCATAATATAAACTCTTTGAGGGGACTAGAGTTTTCCTCAACAACTTTGTAATTCTTTTATCTCTAAAATTTCCTTTGTTGAGTACAATAAAGATGTCATATTTTTAAGGACCCTCAAGTGGGAAAAGCCCCTCCCCTCACCGTCATAAAACTTATCAATCCTGTCAAATATATTTTCTTGATAGTTTTTTAAAACTAATTGCAAGGGTTAGCAAGAAAAGTCCTTTAAATACAGAAAATGCATACAGCTTGTGGATTTTATCAGAGAAAAGATAAGTGCCAATGAAGACTTGAACCTTTACATACTTGGTAGAAATGCAGAGTCATTACAAAAAACAGTATGGAGTTTACTTAAGAAATTAAAAATAGAGCTATAGTACAATTTAGCAATCCTATTGCTGGCCATATAGCCAAAGGAAATGAAATCAATCCATCAAAAAGACATCAGAACTCCTCTGTTCACTGAAGCACTGTTTACAATACCAGGAAATAGAGACAACCTAAGTGTTCAACAGCTGAATGGACAGAAAATGCACATATACACCATGGAATACCATTCAGCCATAAAAAGAATGAAATACTGTCATTTGCAACAACAAATTGAGGGATCATTTTGTTAGGTAAAATAAGCCAGGCACAGAAAGACAAGTACTGCATGACTTCACTCATGTGGAATTTTAGAATGTTGGTCTCTTACAAATTGAGAATGGTAGTTTCCAGAGGCTGGGGAGAGTAGGGGAGAGGAAGGCAGAAAGGTAGATCAATGGAGACAGAGATAGGAACAAGATGAGGCAATCAATTTTTATACATATATATATACACATATATATTATCAATTTATTTTACATATATATAAAATGAAAAGACTATAATGAGATACCATCTGACCTCAGAATGGCTATTATCAAAAAGAAAAAAATGCTGGTGAGGAGGAGAAAAAGTAACTCTTATACCCTGATACTGGGAATGTAAATCAGTGTAGCCATTATGGAGAAAAGTATGGAGGTTCTTCAACAAACTAAAAATACATCTACCATATGATCCATCTATCCCAGTTCTGGGTATATATCCAAAGGAAATGAAATCAGTATACAAACGGGACACTTGATGCCCATACTTACTACAGCACTTTTCACAGTAGCTAAGGTGTAGAATCAGCGTAGGTGTCTTTATCAACAGATGAATGGATAAAGAAAATGTGGTATATATACAAAGTGGGGTTTTATTCAGTCATAAGAAAAATTAAAACCTGTCACTTGCAGCAGAATTGATGGAACTAGAGGACATTATGCTAAATGAAATAGCCAGATACAGAAAGACAATTACCACATGTTCTTTCATATGTGCAATCCCGAAGTATTCAACCTCAAAGTAGGGTAGAGATTGTGAGGGATATGTGGGGGGAAGGTAGAATAAAAGTGGTTGAAATCGATAAGTATATTCTGTAAAAATGTATGGAAATATCACACTGAACTGATTTTGTAGGTTTAATTAATATGTTTTAGTAAAAATCACAAAAATGAAACATTGAACAGCTAAATAAATGTGCCTAAAGGCCTGGGGACATAGCTCCATGGTAATGTTTGCCTAGTACACACAATGCCCTGGGGTTGATCCCTAGTACTGGAGGAAAAAATGTGACTAGACCCTTTTAAAATGTAGCCTTTAAATACATAGAATCCTAAGTTTTTTCCAGTATGCTGCTTTGTAGTTTTTCACTTGTATATTCTATGTATGTTGTGTGCATTTTTCTAAAGAGAGAGAGAGAGCTGCATGGGGACCGGTTTGTAAAATGTCACACTTGTGTAGTCAGCAGTGACTGAACACTTCTGAAACTTCCTGAGTGGAAACATTCACTAGATTTCCAAAACATACATTTCTTTTTCCAAAATGAAAATGTGAACTTTACTGCTCAGTTGAGAGAAATATAGTTATGAGGAGTGGCTGCTTTCAATACCTCAACAGTAGAATTAGGTGTGTGATAGTTTAATGATCATTATGAGTAAATCAACTGGTTAAAAGTTCATCATTCTGATTGCTTAAGGGTCATGCTATTTAGAACTGCCATTTTAGAACTATGTGTTGGTGCTTTTGTGGCCTGGTGTTTATGTCTCTCTCTAGTGCCCATGTTAGGTCCAGTGTTGTAGTTGACTGTGCACATTTTCCTCCATAGCCATGTACTCTAGCACCAGGAAACTTCTATTACAAGCTCCAGTGAGTTCCCTTATCTATGGGTTCACTTTGCAGTTTTAGTTATCTGTGGTCTGCAGTAACCTAAAAAATACTAGATCAATAATTCCAGAAAGAAACAGTTCATAACGTTTAAATAATGATTACATCATGCAATCATAACATTTGTTTTATTTTGAATTATTACT
This sequence comes from Xerus rutilus, assembly GCA_028644305.1. Lineage (NCBI taxonomy): Eukaryota > Metazoa > Chordata > Mammalia > Rodentia > Sciuridae > Xerus > Xerus rutilus. The sequence goes on along the minus strand of CM053401.1, from coordinate 89,033,528 downwards.
ATCTTACTGTCCCCAATTTAAAAATTCAGCTTAATCCTAGGTACTTGTAGGAAAATATGGTACCCACAGGATTCAATGCTGTCCAGATTCAGACATCCACCAGAAGGATTTGAACATATCCTCCATGAAGAAGGGGAGGGAATACTGTAATAATTTGTACTTCTTATCTCTAAGACAATTATTATGTATTCTATTAGTATATATTGAGTGACCAACTAAATATTTGCTAATTTAATATGAAGAAATCTTCATTTCATGAGATCTCTCTATATGCCTGAATTTCAGCTCCCACATTTTAAGGTATTTCCCAAAAACAACTTGAAGTTTCAGTTACCAAGATATATTAATAGGTACAAACTTCATAGACTGTCTTTTAGTATAAAAATCACTATGTAAATCACAGGTAAGCATCATTTTCAGTGACCAATCATATCACTTCTTTTAAAGTTGTCAGTCATTGTGTATCTATGCAGTTCACACAGACAAGGTAAGTAGTTGTGTTGCCACCTTATTTCCCAGTTATAAACCCATACATTTTACAAACATGGATAAATGCAAGAGGGAAATGACTCGAAAAGAGCAAAGTGCCACAAAGAAATAAAAAGTGATAGTTCTGGAATGCAATTTTTATAGAATATCAATAGTTAATAGAAGAAATTATTGACCCTGAGGATGTTGACTCTGTTACACTGGCAGAGTCTCTAGATAAGCAACTAAAACTTAGTGAAGTTGAGTCCACTGACATAAATGGGAAAAAGATGAAGATATTCTAATAGAAATGATGTCAGAGAAAATCCTTACATTAAAAGGCCTCTCAGAACTATCATGCTAAATGAAATAGGTGGCGAGGAGGGAAAAGGGGAGGTTCCGTGGATTGGACATGGCAGAGTGGTGGGAGAGGTGGGAAAAAGGAAGAGTAGAATGAATGGGACATAACTTTCCTGTGTTCATATATGAATACATGACCAGTGTAACTCCACGTCATGTACAACCACAAAAATGGGAAGTTATACTCCATGTATAGATATATATGATATGTCAAAATACATTTTACTATTATGTATAACTAAAAAAAATTAAAAAAAATAAAAGACCTCTCAGATATGTTACAGATGGGGACAGAGCTCACTGGTAGAGCACTTGCCCAGTATATATACACCAAGCCCCAAGTTTATCTCCAGCACTACAGAAACAAAACAAGAAACCCAAAGAGATAACAACAAAAGCAGAAAGGATAGAAAGTTTGTAACTATGCCAAACTTAGGAAGTAATATGACAACCCACCAAGGCACAGAGAAGATGCTTGTTCTTTATACAATTGTCATTCAAATACTCTTGGTAAGATTAAAACACTTTAATTCCTAATCTTTCTAATGATTTAAGTTATAGTATACTGTGTATTAATTTTAGGACATTTTGATTTCCCCATGCACTTATAACTGACATAAGTTTGGTGTTTGTTTCTGACAAGATATTTATAAAGGTCATGGTAGAGTCATAATTTTTCCTATTAGCTTATTAATATTGCTGTGCAGTTTCAGTCTATAGTTTTTATTATAGTCTTCCATTACTATGCAAACTGACAACTGTACATTTATTTTAGTGGGTTCATTTAATGCTTTTGCAGATGCTAAAACTATAGAAGTTGTTTAAATCAGTCAGACATGAATAACGTATGCTAGACTATGCAATACATTTTACCTCTCATCTGGAGAGGTAGGATTGTCTAGCATGTGTGTATGCTGCAATGTATCAACCATCCTGGGATAAAAATGGAATGAGACAAGGTAAATTTGAAGTATGTACACAGTGATTTGCTAAAGTAAATATAACATGAAAGATATTTCTATTTCTCAAATTACTGAATATAAGTATCTATGGTGCTCTTTTTTCATGTATTTAACAATTTTTTAATGAATAAAATGAAAACTGGGAAACTATGCTCATTATAATCTTTTCTATCTAAGTCAATAAAAATTAGACTAGGTATATCTGAAATCACGATATGGGTATCTAGAATGTGTCCTTTGTCAAAACATTACTGGGTCATGAGTACTTCAAGAATGAACAATGCTTATGTGAGTTAACATTGGCAAAGGGTGGGGAGCTGGAGGAACCAATTGTCTACTTTATTTGAAGTCCTTTCAGAAGGGCATCTTTTGAGGATAGAAAGGTCCTGCTTGCTATCAGATTTTGATGCAGCATAGAATAAGCTCCTTAATAGAGTTTTTCACCTATCATAATTTTAGTATACTTTGTGAGGTGATTGATCTCATAAACATTTTATAATAATTATCCACATAATAAACTTGATAATTATCCTCAAGTTCTCAATTAGCATCCTTTAAAATATCATAGTTTCTCAAATGACCTCTACAGGTTAAACACATTGCATAAGCCTCTGACAAAGAAGTTTCAATCTGTTCTCATGGACTTTTTCTGGGAACCGAGGAAGATGACAGTTCTGATATCAGAATCACTGAAATCTCTGCCCTACAGCTTCTCCAGGTTTAGGTCCAGTATACTGTGTAGGAGTGAACCTCTGTCCAGTTCTACAAATCATTAGTTCTATACATCAAATATGGGAAGTGAATACAACAGAAAGAGACAACATTTTTATTTCCTTTTATTCTTTGTTATACTTTCCTACTAATTCTTCCCTGATCTTTGCTCATTGTCTTTATTTACTAAAAATATATTTGCAGGGATTCATGGGTTAACATGGCTACACTATGTGAGTACTTGCGTGTACCAGACACTGTGCCAACTGCTTTGGGTAGAAGATCTTGCTTTGTTATTATATGGTATTAAGCACATTTTACAGACAGTGAGACTGCATCCCAGGTGTTTATTACCTGTTAAAGTTAACAAAGGGCAAAACCTATCTGATCTTGAATCTCTGACTTATATTGTGTATACAATGTTATGATCCTTATTGAATAACTTCATTTTTTTCCACATCAAGGGAGACGAAAAGCAAACAAACCACCTAGCTTTTCCTTCTATGTCATTTAAAATCTTGAATTAATACACAGGACATAAAATCAAAGATAAAAAGCACACTGCTTTAGACAGTGTCTAGATATCTTAAGATATTTTTATGACAACATTTAGCTGACATTTGCAATTATTATATTTTAAACTCCTCATTTTCATCCAAATATTTGAATTAACTTAGCCTTATTAGACTTTGTTTCATAGCTCTCCAAGCTTTATCCTTAAATACTTTCTTGCTGCTTTAATATGATTGCATCTCCCTGGCTACAGTGTGTGGAAGCTTATTGCTTAAAAATTAATCAGTAGTTAATAAGACTTAAGTGTCAAATCTTTTAAGTAAGTCACTATGCTCATTAGGGTATATTTTAGAACTTCTTTGAAAAGTTTATCTTTCCTACTTGAGGTATTTTAAGATTGAAAACACATTATTTTTGAATTAAAGAATGCTGAAGGAACCTTGGAAATGACATTTTGATCCAATCTCTTGTTTTAGACATAAAGAAGTTGAGGTTAAGCATGTTGAACAAGTCCCCATATCTAGGCAGAATTCAGTAACAGGTCTCATTTTAGTTTAAGGATTTTTTTCCCCCCTGACAAATAAGCTTGTCTCTTGAAAGGTCTTTTGAAATCCATACAGTGGGAGAGGCTGCCAAAAAACAGGATTCGGAAAGTAGGTAGCATGTGGAGGTGGTCAATCACTGGACACTTGACAGTTACAAAAAAAAAAAATCAGAAACTCAAATTTTCAACCATGCTAGTATCTGAAAACTGTTTCTAACATATCTAGTAGTATCTATTTTACCTGACTCAGTGTCTCTTCCAAAAACTACTCATGTATCATGAGTACTAGCAAACACCCTTGCCAGGGAGAAGTAGGATAAGAAGGGTTATGTTAACATGGCAGTGTGCATTCCCATCAGGCATTATAGGCAGAAGGAGACTTGCAGATGGTGCGTATGGAAGGAAGAGAGCTTGAGAATACATTTTTCCTCCTTGCCAGTCACTGAAGTCAATGTGTATAGAAGTGGGAGCAAACTAGTACGGATGAGTGGAGTCAGGCTCTGCACCCGTACCCCTAGCTTCACGCCAATGGATCTGTTAGGAGTTAAGAAGTGAGCAAGGGTAATCCAGGCTACTTCTGTGTTAAAAAATCTGAATAGATATTCTAATTTGAGGATGAGCAAATATAAAAATAAGAGTCTTCTGAAATAATTTAAAACACAAGAAAAAGGTAACAGCATCTCTCTGGAAATGCTATTCCTGAAGAAGCCAGAATTAAAAAATGGAATCATAATCAAAATTTCTTGAGCTGAAAATATTTAATTTTAGAAAAAATCAAATTAGTTTCAGAAAAATTAATAAAGTACAAATTACACCAATGTATGAGTAGGTGAAATGATTAGATTTCAAGGACAATGGTAAAATGTCCTATCAGAATGTAATAAATACCAAGAAAATGGAGAGGATTCCAGCTGGCCTGCAATTTTCCTTACAACAAAATTCAGAAGGAAATAGAATGATGCCTATGGAGTTAAGAAGGAGAATTTTAAATCCAGCCAGTTGTTTCTTATGTGTAAATGCAACAAAGTCATTTTCAAAGATTTAAGATCCTAGGAAATTTTAATACATTTCCAGAGAAAATGACTCAGACCTAAGACTGAAGATTTTAAGTTGCAAAAATGAATGGCATGGGTATTGGTACATTTAATATGAGTATATGCTGTACTATAACTACCAGGGGTTTATCAGATGGACACGTATCACCTATTGGACTTGAGTTTATGAGGGCAAAGACAGTCCTAGCTTCATATTTCAGGTGCCTAGCTCTGCACCTGGCACAATGAAGGAGCTCCATAAAACAGGTGACAGTACAGAGCTAATGTGTAGGTGCTCAAAAGAGATGAACTCTTTAACAGAAGAGTGTCTTTGAAAATTTTGTTCTTTTGGTTTTAATAATGAACCTCAATGAATATCTTCCTTAACTAAATGAGTATTGATCTTTGCCTGGCTTCTATTATACATAGGTATGTATTTCTCTCTTGAAATATAATAGCCGTAGGGGTAAATTGGCATTTGCAGAAAAAAATGTGCATACAAATGTATATTTAAAAACAGTCCTTTGAATAAATGCTGATGGAGTCTAAAATTTGTTTTGAAGCAGGTCAGAGATACTCATGGTAATCCTTTAATTATAGAAGTTTGTGGTTATGGGTATTAGCTGAGCTCTATTGAATATGGTATCCAAAATAGGATGGGAAGACATCAGCAATAACCAGAGAAGAACAAAAACATATCTTGGAAAGTTTTTAAATGACATGGGAATTATACAAAAATTGATCTAAAATTCGCCTGAGGTATTGACACTATGTGATGTTTTATGAGAGGAAATAGAAAAATATGAAAATTATTAAGTCTGATTAAGAATTAAAAGAGGAAAGCAATATAACAATTAATCAACAACCATGCTTCAGCAAGTCCATTCAGGGAACTACTTTATTAGTAAAACAGCTGAAGCACCAGAAAATTGAGGTGGACGTTTTACCCCATTTTAGTTTTCTTCAAGAACTTTTCTGGTGTTGCAATATATTATTTGCTTTTAGTTTGTCTCTCCAACCAAAACATAAGCTCCATGGGGAAATGATCTTTGCTATGATATAAATGTTTAAAGAGCAGTTAAAAGAATGCCTTGTTCATTGTTCATGCTCAATATATATTTGTAAATATACCAAGTTATAAAATTTTAAATAAATATTAGGAATAATATTTAAAAGATAAATTTTAAATAATAACCAGTAATGATAAACTGATTTTATAATTCTGGAATTTTATCATTATTTACATCTCTATTTTGGCAAATATTAAAAGTGGTAAAAGATTATGGACAGTCAAGAACCCAAAAATACGCCTCCCTAGTCCCTTTCTCTGATATCATGGATTTAGAAATTATATTTGAAATTGTATTTTTTTTTTTTTTTTTGGTACCGGGGATTGAACTCATGGGCACTCGACCCCTGAGCCACATCCCCAGCCCTATTTTTTTGTGTTTTATGTAGAGACAGGGTCTCACTGAGTTGCTTAGTGCCTCGCCATTGCTGAGGCTGGCTTTGAACTTGCGATTCTCCTGTCTCAGCCTCCCTAAGTGCTGGGATTACAAGCATGAGCCACCGTGCCCAGCTTGAAATTGTATTTTCAAACCACACATATTATGTATTCATAAATATCATAATTTTGGACTTTAAAATGTTTATAGATGGTATTATTCTATGGCTTGCTATACTTCACCTAAGTGGTTTAGAACTTCATTGTGTTAAATACACATTGCTTTAGTTCACTCATTTTAAACTACATAGGATAACAATATGAATAGGTGTTAAAAACTTATTTCTAATAGTTTCTATAAAGAAACTATTCTTTTGTTTTCTATGTAAATAATTATGTTGCCTGCTTATAAGGATAATTTTTCTTTCTTTTTCAGTTCTTGGTTCTTAAGTAAAAATGACAATAATCTCACTAATTTTGTGTGTTTTTAACCTTGAGATAAACATGCCATGGAGAACACAAAGGATCCCAGTAAATAATTCATGGAACTTCAAATATTCTAAATGAAATACTGGTAGAAAATAGAACTGTCTGACCAGGCAGAGATTATAACAATAAAAGGTTAAAACACAGCCCTAATAAATATCACCAAAAATTATCTCACATTCTGAAAAGGCATTTGATAAGTTCTGATGATAACTCATGATAAAAGTTTAGATTATGTAGATTTGGAGGATGTTATCTAAATATGATAAAGCCCATTTAAAAATAGCAACCAATATCATACTCACATGTAAATCATTAGAAATTTCCTTTTAAAATAGAGAAAATAAGGCTCTAAAAAATAATACTCTAGTATGAAAATGTATAGAAAATAGAGTATGAATCTTGCAAATGATGACTTTTGCAATCAATTTTGCAACAATATACTCATATAAAAAACTAGCAAATGAAAAGTTTAATAAGGTTTTTTATCTTAAGAGATAATTTTGAGTGGCCATATATTATTCTCAAATAAAAAAATAAATAAAAAATATATACTAAAATAAACCTAATTAAAAATGTGATAAAACCATGAAAATCGATTCAGGCAATGTTTGTCTCTGAAGTTAAGATAAAAATACCTTAAGAATGTTACATATTTACATGCTTAGTTATGGGATTACTGCAATTCTGTCAGAACTCCTATGTTTTGGAAATAGAGAAAGATGATAACTAAGAGCAAGAGCCTCTGGTGATCAGTTCTCCACAGGAAAACCAAGTTGAACAACTATTAACACAACAGATCACCTTCACAAAACCTAAATAAGTGAGAGACTAAAGTGCCTGTTTTTATATTTCAAAACCTACTGGAAAAGATGGCAAAAAAAAAAAAAAAAGATGCCTCTATGATGCCTCTTCCCCAACTCCAAGCCACTCAGCATGGAGAAAGATGTAGTTAAGTCCAGGCCTTGAAATGGACACTACCAGGCCTGTTGTCATGAAACTCATGAGGACAATGTCCCACAACCCCTACTTCCAGGTCAATACCCACAGACTGAAACACTGGAACTGGGTTAGGCCAGGCGGCTGATGGCTTTTACCACCCTTCTTTCCACCTTAGGTGACGGGGGGAGCAGGGCATGAGAGCTAGCACATGACTTTGTCTTAGAGCCCTGTGCATGATTTGCTGCTGAGAGACCCAGCACCCATAGAAGTAAACACCACATTACAAGCCTAGAACACACAGGTTCAATGCTCTAAAAGAATCTTTAGAAATGAACACAGTTGGAAAAGATCAAGGTCTCGACTTGAAAATACACTTCAGGAAAATTAAAAATGTGATAGAAAGCATCAATAGCAGGATGCCAAACAGAAGAAGGAATTAGTGATCTTGAAGACGGGCTACTTGAAAATACAGAAAAAAAGAATGAAGAGGAATGAAGAAAGCTTATAGGCAATTTGGTACAATATTTAAAGAGTACATATTTGAGTTACTGAGGTTCTAGGACCAAGAATGCCAAGGGGGTAGAAAAGTCTTTCAAAAATAACAGAAAACTTCACAACAAAAGATTAAATATCCAGATATGGCAAAGTCAAAAGTCACCAATCAAATTTAATTCAACCAAGTCTACCCAAGGATATCTTATAATCAAGCTTCTAAAGGTGAAAGAAGATTTTCAAGGTTGCTAGAGAAAAGAAATAACATATAAAGGTGTTGAAATTTGCCTTATGCTAGACTTTCTCAGCAGAAGTCAGTGGCATGAGATTTTTCTAGTACTGAAAGAAAAGCCAACACACAAAAAATTATAGCCAGCAAAGCCATCCTTTACTAATGAGGGAGGGATAAAGACATTCCCAGACAAATTAAAGTTGAGAGAATATATCTCCACAATATTCTTTTTTTTTTTTTTGGTACTGGAGATTGAACTCAGGGGCACTCGACCACTGAGCAACATTCCCAGCCCTATTTTGTGTTTTATGTAGAGACAGAGTCTCATTGAGTTGCTTAGTGCCTTGCCATTGCTGAGGCTGGCTTTGAACTTGCGATTCTCCTGTCTCAGCCTCCCTAAGTGCTGGGATTACAGGCTTGCACCACCATGCCTGGTTTACAATATTTGTTCTAAAAGTACTAAAAGAAAGTTCTTCAAACTGAAATAAACATTAATAAGAAAACATAGAAAGGTAGAGGCATACAATTCATTGTTAAAAATAATACAAAGATTAGGGAGGCTGAGACAGGAGGATCGCGAGTTCAAAGCCAGCCTCAGCAATGGCGAGGCGCTAAGCAACTCAGTGAGACCCTGTCTCTACATAAAACACAAAAAAGGGCTGGGGATGTGGCTCAGTGGTCGAGTGCCCCTGAGTTCAATCCCCAGTACCAAAAAAAAAAAAAAAAAAAAAAAATAATACAAAGAATGTTCTAGTATTGGTAAATGTGGTGCATAAAGCATTCATATCTGCATTCATTTTAATAAAATATATTAATATGTTAAAAGAAATCAGAATAATGTAAAAATGGTATCAAAAATCAAAATGTGGAAAAGAATGGAATACCACTGGAGAGTTTTCTCATAAATATATTTTCTCTTGCTCTATTATTTGTGTTCTTTATAATTATGTTAATTTTCTATCATTTCAAAATAGCTTGCTATAATCAAAATATTTTTGTAAGGCTCATGGTAACTCCAAAGCAAAAATATACAACAGACAAACCAAAAAGAAGAAGGAATCAAAACATAGTTTCAGAGGAATTCACAGCCACAAAGGAAGATGGTCAGGGTGGGTGGAGCAAAGAACTATGATAAAACTATAAAACAAGCCACATAATGGCTATAGTCAGATCTTACCTATCAGTAACTATATTAAATAAATATGATTATAAAATAGTACCTGAATAGATTAAAAAAGAGGAATCATATACATCTTACTCAAAAGAAACTCACTTTATTTCTAAGGATACACAAAGAGAAAGTGAAGGTTTACAGTAAGACATTCCAAATAAACAGAATCCGAATGAAAGCAGAAATAATCATTCTTATCAGATAAAATAGACTTTAAATCAAAAGTAGTAAAAAGAGACAAGGAAGATTACATAATATTAAAGGAATGATTCAGCAAGAGGAAATGACAACTTTTTATATACTTGCACCCAAACTGGAGTACCCAAATATATAAAGCAAATATTAATATACCTAAAGGGAGAGAAATAAGACTTTACTACAGTATCATGTGTGGACTTCAACACACCACTTTCACAATAGATCATTCAACCATAAAATCAACAAAGAAATTGCATCCAAGAACAAATGCATATAACATATCTATAAAACATTTCATCCAACAACTTCTAAATACATATTTTCTTATCAGTACTTGGGACATGATCCAGAATAAATGATAGGACCTCCCGAAATCTGATCAAATTAAAAACTTAAATAATGTCAAGTATCATTTCTTACCACAATATTATGAAGTTGGATATCAGAAACAAGAAAAAATTTGAAGCTATACAAATGAAATTAAATAATTTACTTTTGAACAACCAATGGATCAAGGAAGAAATCAAGAAGGAAATTTTTAAAATTCTTAAAACAAATGGAGACACAACATACAAAAACCTACTGAATACAGCAAAAGCAATATTATAAGGGACATTTATAGCAATTGGTGTTCATATTTTAAAAAGCAGAATGACTTAAAATAAACCTATCATTGCATCTAAAGAAACTAGGAAAACAACAAAGAACAAACCAAACTCCAAGTTAGAAGAAGGAAAGAAATAAGAGATCAAAGCAGAAAGAAAAGGAACCTAAAAAATACAAAATATTGACAAATAAGTTGGGTTTTTGAAAAGATAGACTGAGATAGACTGACAATGAAAAGGTTAGAGATGACTCAAAAAATCAGAAATAAAATGGGACACATTGCAACTGATACCACAGAAATAATTTCTAATTATTGCTTATCTTAGGAACTATTATAAGTTGATAATCTAGAAAAAAATGAACAAATTCCTAGACACACATACCTTAATAAGATTATATCATAAAGAAATAGAAAATCTGAATAAATGAATAACAAACAATGAGATTGAATCAGTAATAAAAAGTCTTCCATCAAAGAAAAGCCCGTGACTAAATGGTTTCACCGCTGAGTTCTACCAAACATTTGAAGAACTAATTTTTCTGAAATCATTCCTAAAAATAAAAGAATTCTTCTACATATTTCTATAAGGCCACTACTACCATTATACCAAAAATTGATAAAGATAAAAAACTAGGTCAATATCCTTCTTGAGCATAAATGCAAAATTTCCAGCACACTGAATCACGAAACACATTGCAAAAATTACTATGATCAAGTAGATTCCAAGGATTCAAGGAGGGATCAATATATGCAAACCAACAAACATGGTATACCACATCAACAGAATAAAGGTCAAAAACCATTTAGTCATCTCTATGGGTACAAGAAAGGCATTTAATAAAATTCAACACCCCTTTATGACAAGAATGTTGAACAAATTAGTAATAGATGTAACATACCTCAAAATAATAAAGACCATTTATAAAAAGTCAACAGCTGGCATTATACTAAACAGGGAAAAGCCTAAAGCTTTTTCTCTAAGATCTGAAACAAGACAAGGACACATATTTTCACAACTTTTATTCAGTGTAATTCTGTAAGGGCTAACCAGAGTAATCAAGCAAGGGAAAAAAATAAAGGGCATCCAAATTGGAAAAGAAGTGAAATCACTCTTTGCAGGTGACATGATCCTATACAGAGATACCCTGCCCCAAAATTGTTAGAACTAAAAATTCAGGAAAGTTTCAGAATTCAAAAATCGGTATTGCTATATGACAACAGAAAATTATGTGAAACAGAACAATGAATCAATCTCATTTAAAATAGCTACAAAACAAAAGTACCTAGGAATTTAACATGAAAGATTTCTACAAGGAAAATTATAAAACACTGATGAAAGAAGTCAAAGAGGACACACACAATGGGGGACATCCTGTGTCCATGGATTAGAGCAGTCAATATTTTTAAAATGTCCATACTGTCCCAAATGAGTTACAAATTCAATGCAATTCCTATTCAAAATACCAAATGAATTCTTCACAGAACTAGAAAAAAAATCCTAAAATGTATATGGAGTCACACACAAAAACCCAAAGCCAAAGCCAAAGTCATCTTGATCCAAAAGAATGAAGTAGAAGGCATTAAAACAACCTGGCTTCAAAACACAAAACAAAGCTGTAGTTATCAAAACAACATTGTATTAACATAAAAAAAGACACAGAGCATTGAAACAGAATGGAATTCCTACAAGTAAGCCTATACATCTGCAGCAAGTTGACTTCTGACAAAGCTGCTAACATGCATTGGACAAAGGACAATCTTGTCTATAAATAGTGCTGGGAAACTTGGATATCCATACACCGAAGAATGACACTAGGTCCCTATCTCTCACCAGTTATGAACATCAACTAAAATGATTAAAGAATTAAATATAAAACCTGAAATTATAAAAGCAGTAGAATAAGCAAAAATGCTTTAGGACATGGGAATAAGCAAAGGTATTTTGGATAAGTCCCCCAAAGCACAGAAATCAAGAGCAAAAAGACAAATGGAATCACATCAAACCATACAGCTTCTGCACAGCAAACAAAGTCATCAGAGTGAAAGTGAAGACACAACCAACAGAATGGTAAAAAAAAAAAAAGTTGCAAACTATACATCTGAGAAGGAGTTGATATCCACAATATGTAAGGAACTCCATAAACTCAACAACCAAACTCCAGGATAACCCAACTGAAAAACTGGCAATTACTGGTGAGCATGTGAAGAAAAGGTTGGAATGTTCATTTTTATACACATAAAACTAAATGGAAGGTACTCAAAAGAGTAAAAACAAAACTACTCTATGATCCAGCAGTCAAACTACTGACTCTATGTCTAAAGGAAGTGCTATCTCTATGCTGAGGTCCTCCCACATCTACTGCAGCATTAATCACAATAGTCAAGGAATGGAAACAACCTGAGTACCCACTGATGGATGGGTCCATAGAGAAAATGTGGTATGTGCGCACAATAGAATATGTTCAGTCACGAGAAGAATGAAATCTTGTCATTCAAGGTCATACATCAAATGAAATAAGGCACGGAAAGGCAAATACCACATGATCTCACTCATGTGGAATCCAAGAACAGTGATCTCATAGCAGTTGAGAGTAGAATGGTGGCTACCAGACACCAGAGAGCAGGGGTCTGGGAGTGGGAAAATGCAGATCAGTGGAGTTACAATTAGTTACAATCTAAGTTTCAATTAGATAGGAGCAAGCAGCTCTGGTATGCTACTGCACAGTAGTATGATGATAGATAATGATAACTCTATATTTCAAAAAGCTCAAGATGGGATGTTGACAATAAAAAACTGACAAATGTTTGAGGAGATAAATGTTTAACATAATTTAAACATTGTGCAATGTACATATGTATCAAACAATTCATGGTATCCCATTAATATGGAGAATTTTATGTTTTTTTGTATTGATTTAAAAAATGTAAATAGAATCCCTTTGTAATAAAATCAAAAGCCCATTTGGAAATGCATTGAGAATATTAACTGAGAACATTAAAAACAGATCTTTTAAAAGTTGCTAAAATTATTTTTAGAAAGAAATGACCATGCCAGGGGCAGTGACACATGCCTATAATTCCATCGGCTTGGGAGGCTGAGGAAGGAGGTTCGTGAGTTCAAAGGCAGCCTCTGCAATTTAGTGAGGCCCTAAGCAACTCAGTGAGACCCTATCTTTAAATAAAATACAAAAAAAAGGTAAGGATGTGGCTCAGTGGTTAACTTCCCTTGAGTTCAATCTCTAGTACAAAAAAAAAAAAAAAGAAATGAACATGTTAATGAAATACTAAAACATTCATTAAAAAACAAATTAATCCTGGAAGGTAAATAGTTAAGTAGACTGAAATAGCCCAGATCAGAATTCCAATACACTTAAAATATCAATGACAAAGAAATTAGTGAGAAATAACAGGATTTCAATAAATTGTTACAATTTAATGAACAATAAATTGTTCTAATTGGTTACTATTTTAGGGAAATAGTTTAATATCTTCATGATATACACCAAAATTAACTTTTAATTTACTAGAATTTAAGTTGAAAAATGAAACTATGAAAACAAATTGTCATATGATATCTTTATGTGGAAAAACTTTAACAGTAAAGAAATCATAAATGCATTTTAAACACTTGTAGTTCAGTAGCCATTCTGTGAAAAATTTAAAGTTAATTCATGCAGGGGGAAAAGGTTTGCAACAGATTGTTAGAGATAGAAACCTACTGCCATTAATTTATAAAAAAAGATGAATACACTTGGAAAAATAAACTCTTAAGATGCCAGTAAATAAATGATCAAATAATAGGTAATTCTCAAAGAGTAAACCAGTTAACAAATGTGGAAAATATTTAGGTCTAACTATTTTTTTTTGTAATCAAATTAATGCATATTGAAATAAGATGCCTAGCATTGTCTATCATGTTATCCCATATTTCAAACAAATTCATTCATCTAATGCTAGAATTTAGTGGAAAATCTAACACTTTAGTCTACTATAAGGAAGGGAAACTGGAACAACTAGTTAGGTGGAAAACAAGTTGGATATTACACATTGTCCAATCCTCAGAACCTAGTCCCATTTATAAAATTCCATTAAAATTATAATTTTAGATACAGAAAAAGGCTATATAGAACAATGTGTGTTATTTAAATTCTCATAAAAATGGAAAGCCTAAGTACTACATACATAAGAAATCAATAAATTATGAAATATCCATGGGATTGGAGATAGCAACTGCAAACATGACGTTCGTCAATAATATGTGAAATCATTATGTTGAAATGTTACATGTAAGAGCTACACACTTGTACATAAACCTTCTAAAATATTCAAAATGTAAGATGAAATTGCAAGAAAAACTTTTTTTGAGCATTCTTTTCCCTTTTTATACTACTCTGGCTATTTTCCAACATGAATGTATTATCTTTATAATTAAAAATAAAATAAGTACAGTTCAAACATTTTAAAACTTTGTCAAGACCAGAATTTAATGCTGGCTAAAGCACAAAAGTTATCAATAAAGATTTTTAACTCAGATAATTGTTACAATATATTCATATACTATTTCAGAAGAATTGGGTCAAGTGATTACACGTTCCTTTAGAGATTAATTCAGATCTTTTAAAAACTCAAATAGTCTATACATTAACCTTCTGAATTTAGATATTATTTCTCATATTTAATCAGTATATATATCCTATATAATGCAGCAGTACGAAACTTCCCAAAGGCAGATTCTACCCAGCTACTCTTCCTGAAATCAAGGGCTATTGCTGCTTTGAGTGGAAATGACAGATTCCCTAATTGTAGGCTTTAGATGTTATTTCCCCATCAGTCTTTAACTTTGTAATGGCCCTTTCTACAAGCCTTCATTAGTTCAATTACTATCCTATCTCCAAGTTGCACCATCTCTTCAGCTGCCCCAGTCCTTCCACTCTGCATTGTTCACCACCACCTGGAGCCACTGTTTTCTTAGCCACACCACCCACTTTGTCAATGTTCTGCTCTGTTGTGTATTCCCACGTTGTTTGTACAGACCAAATCTTCTTGTACCATGAATTTACACCAAGACTAGAATAATTTCAATGTTAGAAAGTACTACCTTCAAATTTTAATAATATCCATTATTTACCAAGTTGGTGGGATAATTACTAGGAAAATATTGTTAACTGGAAAACAATTTTCAGAGTTTCAACATAATCATGAAGCAGCATGCATAGAAAGTGAGAGCTTAGTCTCTCCAATATGCTGCCTGAGTCTGAATCCAGGCTCTGCCACATGTTAGCTGGATAACCCTGGGGGAGTTGCTTATTCTCTGTTTCAATTTCCTCACCTGTAAAATAGGAATAATAGTACTTGCCTTGTTCGACTGCTATAAAAATTAAATGAGTTGTTACCTATGAAGAACTTAAAAATTATATCACATATAGAAAGTCCTCCATAAATGTATTACTTTTATGGTGGTTTATTAAAAAATTTAAACCATTCCTTCCCTTGAACAAAGCAATTTCTTTTCTATAAACTGGTCTTATAGAAAACTTGCACAAATACACAAAGATATATGCCTAACATTTTACAATGGTTAAAAAACTAGACAACCTATATGTTAATAAGTAGTAAAACAGTGAGCACATCATGATATGAAGTACTGTGAATCCACACTAAGAGAGTGAAGGAAATCTAAGACATAAAGCAATGTATTAAAATATAACAAATGCTATGTACATTACCAATTTGGGAAGAAAGAATACTGTGGAAGTTTTATATATGTATGAATAAAGTTCTGGGAGAATAAATATGAACATATACAAAGATAGAGTTGACAATGAATCAGCTCTTGCCTCTCACACTTTTGTACTGGCTGAATTGTTTCTGCTGGCATCCATTTGTTAAATAAATGCTTAAATATACCAGGAAAGAACCAGATAATCAGAGCAAGGAAATGGAGATGACAAGTTCAAGTTCAGACCACCGATATTAAACCCTGTGCTTTTCCTATCTAGAAGGGTACAGAGTTCCTCCATGAGACTAATTCCCTTTGACCAGGATGTTATCCACCCCACCAAGCAGATATTATGTTCAAATTGCTGAATGCAGCAAGTGAGCAAGTAATTGACAGTGTTGTGAGGAAATTTGCTAATGTGCTTTGATGGGTGGATTGAGCATTGTCCAGAGTGATCTGATAATAGGTACGTAGGTGATGGCAGAAGCCAGAACTGACTTCCCTCCAGTAATCAATCAAAAGTGCTCACCCAGCAGAATGCCCAAGCAGCAGCAGGGAAGAAAAAACAAAAGAAATCAGCTGTTTGTGGGCAACAATTCAAGTGGACCTAAAAGATGACTGACTACCTTACCAGAAATGGGTCCCTGGCTCAGAGCATACCACTGAAATTTTATTTAATAGGTAAGATTTTATTGAAGAAAAAATCCTGAACAAATTAGAAGTTTATGTTAAAAGAGTCAAATGTAACTCTCACCAGCACTCTGCAGGAGGTGAGCATCCACAAATTCGTTACTTTGCAGACAAGGCAATGGAGCTTGGTAATAAACTGCTCTGACCTTTTAATCAGGAACTGTTCTAATCCAACATAATTTAGGAAGGACAGCATAACAAGATAAAGAAATTGTAATGGACAGAAGAATAACATTTATCAGAAGAAAAATAGAGAATAGATGTGGCTCTACTTCCTGTAGATAGAATGAATATAGATCTTTAAAAGAATATATTGTAAGAAACCCTCTGTTTCCTTTTATTTTCCCTTTATTAGTCTGTTTTGTTATTGATCATTGCACAGTACTAAGACTTTGGAATCTAGAATATGTAAAAATATAGACGAAAAATAAATGTAAGAAACATGATTTCTTCCTGTATTATGTTAAGCATACCACATAAGTAGGTATTATGGGAAATAAAAAAGTCCTAAATGAATATGTTTTATTCATGTCTCCAGAGAAATAGAATATATACACATATAACTGTACCAGAAGATATTGCTTTGTAATTTGCAAGACTTGGGTTTGAATCTGGATTTTACCATTTACTAGCTGTTGCCTTGGGGAATCATTTTGACATCTGAGACTTAGTTTCTTCCACTGTGGAACTGAGATGATCACATTCCCTTCATGAGATTATGAGGACAAAGTGAAATAACCCTGGCTAATGTCACTGTCAAAAATATTGTTTTGATTTGAATAAAATAATCTATTTGATTTTTAAAACCTGTTTTATATTTATAGGAAACTTAAATGCCTGTATATGTGGTTTTAAGAGAAAGTATCTGGAATACATCAATTTCTTGACTTAAGCTAAGTGTTGGGTTTGATTAAACAGAATAATTTAGTCATCTACTTATATGGTAAAGCTTATTTTCTCCCCCGTATTTTGAATTTCATCTGATACATGGAGAAAAATTGGCATTATTTTAAAAAATGCAAGAACACATAATTTTGAGACTTTAAGGTTTGAAGTAAACCCACAAATACAAAAACAACTGTCTGAAGCCATAAGGGAAAAAAGCATAAAAAAAAAAAAGATCTCAGAAATAACTTCCAAAGATCCTTTCTTTACAACTACTGTCACAAACTTCATAAGTTCATATGGTGCTAAGGGATGCCCAGATAGGGAATAGCATTAAAAATATTTTCTCTTTCTAAAGAAAATGTTGAACTCAACTCTGAAAAGAGCAAATGTGCACAGAGAAAAGATATGAAACAGTGTTCTGAAGCAGTTTAAACGCTAGCTTCTAGTTATTTTTGTGTCTTAGTACATCACTGTGTCGTATAGCTAGGTCCTAACTTGAGACTTGCCAGCATTCTTCCAATTCATTTTCCTCTTTGCTTAAACTGTCAGAGCCCACCAGTGATTCCATTTATAATGCAGGATTTGCCACTAACTAGGACTACTCCACTTCAAAGTTAGTGAAGCTTAATGTATAATTTTTAAAAATTTAAGTAAATCTGGAAATTAAGGTAGATGTCAAATTCTATCTTCTCTGATACCTCCATATGGAAATATCTCTGATAAAACTTTAAATAAAGTTCTATTATATACAACTTCATTTAAAATAAAGTTGTAAATATTTTCTACTTTGATTTTAGTTATTTCTATAAAATTCATTTATGATTCAGTAAATTTTAATTTCCCCAAAACAAGGTTTGTGATAAAGTCGTCTGTATAATCCCTTTGCCTAACCCTGCATCTTAAACTCAAGGTGGGCTCAATGATGGAGCATGGTAAAGAGCTTAAGAACACAGTTTTTGAGGTTGGATGCCTGGAGCTGGAACTTTAGCTCTCATATTAGCATGTAACTTTGAACAGTTTCTGAATTTTCTTAACCCTTACTTTCCCACTTGACAAAGAGGATAAAAATAGTTTTACCTCATTATGGCAAGGATTGGACAATGTAAAGCACATAGTATAGGGCCTGGCACATAGTAAGCACTAAAATAGTCATGGCTAACATTGTCTCTGGGGTACATTCAATCAAAAAACCAATATGTTCAGAATTCTGAGCTTGGGTAAGGCATTTGCATAGCTGAAATTTACTTTTTTTTTTTTTAATTAAAGCTGATAGCAAAACAAGTTTAATTCCCTAGGTTCTCACAAATGATTTTCTGGGTTCAAATAATACTTTTTAGTGAGATAAAATCTTTGAAGTAATCTACTGATCAAATCTGTAGCACATGCATTTTCAGTTTGTTTTTTAAACATATTTCTTCAAATTGGAAATGTGAATGGAAATTCAAAATGGAAATGCAAAACTTTACAAAAAAACCCAAGATGATGATTTAACACTATCAGAGAAATGTAATCTAGAGTCTGGAAAGGCTTCCATGACTTCTAGTGACTCTGCCAGTAACAATAAAATGTTGCTTATTAAATGTGCTTCTCTTTTTATAATTTAACAAAGTATCAAATAATTAGCCAAAGACAGTTTTTGTTTTATTTACCAACATCCTTTCACAAGGATAGTGAAATGGGGGCCTAGCAATGCTGTGCAGTGTTTTCACATACTTAATTTTTGCTTTCCAAAGTAGTACAGAGAATGCTCTGCCCAGGGTTTGACAGCCAGCCCTCATCTATTCTCCCTGTCTGCAAAGACCTGTTATCAATTCTTGCAGGCAGCTTTGGTCCAGTGTCCATGAATAATGCTTTTGCTTAGAGGCAATACTTACGAATTTTGCCTGTTAAGAGAGGAAAGGAGCACATTGCTTCCAAAGCATTTAAGCCATGGAGTAATACAGGTTTGACAAGTTCCTGCTGTGTCATAGCAACATTCTAGTTGATGAAATCCAGGACTCATTCATTCATTTATTCATTAGGCATACATCAAACATTTACTAGGCACCTAAATCTCTAGCACTAAAAATCATAGTAGTTGGTGATTCATGACTCTTGCTGTATATTAGAAACACCAAAAAACTAAAACATGTGTGGACCCCATCCCAGCCAATTATGAGAATATGTGGGGTGGAGCTCAAGAATCTGCATTTTTTTTAAAGTTCTGCAGGTGGTATAAATATGTACCCAAGGCTGTAATCTATAGGGATAGTTCCTTAGGTTAAAGGGTCCCAAGCAAAATATAAAAATCTTTTCATAAGAGCCTGTATGCTCACGAAGGGGCAGAGCTATAGACAGACAATTAGATTCAGTAGGATCAGTGCTATGATGGAAAACACAGGGGGCTCCATAGGAGGAGCACTTCACTTAGACTGTGTATGGTGTGGGAGGCAGGAGATGGATCAGAGTGCTGGGGTAGGCATCCCAGGGACTTGGCTCTGGAGCAGGAGTTCCAAAACAAATTTCAATAATCCCACTTTGCACTGTTGAAGCCGACACTTCCCCAACATTGACCCATCTTGGATGTTATGCACACTAGGGCCAAGTGTGCTGCCTGGCTAGGAGGAATCAGTTTGGCCCTCCACTGGGACTATATTCTGTTTCCTGGTGCTTCCTATGGATTCCTTCTTCCCTAGCTTCACCACCCAGCAAGTGCTGGGTCTTGTGTCTCAGGCAGTGAGTGAATCCTAACCCCTAGCTGGGGACAAACACCAGGATAAGTTCTCCTGCTGATGTACTGTCCTTTGGAGATGAGGAAATTATTCAAAAGAGAACAAAGCTGGTTTTGATTTAGGTAGGCCTGAGTCCAAATGGCTTATTAGGCTTGTCTGTATGTGTACACATGTATTAATCATAGGGAGAACTCTTTTGCTCATGCAATTATAATGACATTCTTCTTCAATGGCCTTTCAAACAACAACTAAAAAGCCTCCAGGACATTGCTGGCACAGTTCTGCTCTGTTCTGGCATTAGAAGGAAGTGTTCAGATGGAAATATTATGCTACCAGACATAACATGGTCTTAGGAGGAATTGCTAACTTCAGACATGAAAAGATCCAAGGAGTTTGCCCTTACAAGAGTGGCCTCTTTCTGGAAACCATATTTAGGACTGGATCTTCTTTTGGGGAATCTGAGAATTCCTCAAGAAGGTGAACCCCTTGAGGATAGAGATCTGTGATCCCTATCAAAGTGTTCATAAGCAATTCTGCACTTCACTTAGGGGTTGCAGGTGTGACCTTTTCTTGATTTAATAAATGCATTTCTAAATTTTTAGTTGTTTTTCTTAATTGAAACTGACTTATATGTGTTAGATGTATTTTAGCTCATTTATATGATGGAAATTATATACTGTAACTTGTATTTTTACATATTTTTAAGGAACATGTAAAAACTTTGTGTTATGTTATTGGAAAAAAAAACAGGTCACACCATGATATGGTAAACACAATGCCAAGATGTGGATGAAAATGGGAGCCAGCTGGACCAGTGGAAGATTAAGAAAAGACATATTCCATAAAGAGATGGGCGTTGGTTCAGGTCTCAGATCCACAAGCTGATGCTTAAAGCATCAGACAGATCAAAGGTCTGAAAATCTAAATATGAGACATACTTAGCCAGAAGAGATCCAGAGATCTGCAAATAAGTGGGAGTGAACGTTTAGATTTTGGTAGTGAAGACACTGGAAAGGTTACATTTAGAAAGTCAGAGAGACCTAATTAGAATAAGGTATATTCTATTCTTGTATAATTTTATCAAAATGGATTCTACTGTCAGGTATAACTAAAAAGAACAAATAAAAAGGTCAATAACAAAAAATCATAATAAAGACAGAGAAAAGAGCTAAGCTCAGGAGTGAGCTTTGACAAGTCTATCTGGATGGAAGTTCATCATCCTGTGGAGTGGCTTACGGTGGTGATGGCCATAAATCTGCACTGGAAATACTAGCCATATACAGAAAATCTTGTTGCTAAGAATTAATGTAAGGCTACAACATGTTCCTGGCAAGTAATTTCATTCTTTTTTTTTTGGTACCTGGGATTGAACTCTGGGGTACTTGACCACTGAGCCACATCTCCAGCTCTATTTGTGTTTTATGTAGAGACAGGGTCTCACTGAGTTGCTTAGCACCTCACCATTGCTGAGGCTGGCTTTGAACTCATGATTCTCCTGTGTCAGCTTCCCAAAGTGCTGGGATTACAGGTGTGGGCCACCATGCCCAGCTAGCAATTTCATTCTTAAATGATAATCAGTTTAAGAATATCTCACTATACAGAATAAACATGCTTTTTAAAAGTTGCCAGTTAAATTATTTTCTGAGTATAAAATATTTTTCTTACTGAAAATTTAAGAATCTGGGCTGGGGTTTTGGCCCAGTGGTGGAGCACTTGCCTAGCATGTGTGAGGCACTGGGTTCTATCCTCAGCACCACATAAAAAAAGTAATAAATAAAATAGAGTTAAAAAGAACATTTATGAATCTATTCCTTTAAAATGCATACAATATGATAGAGGAGTGTCACATTTAATAGAATTCTGGGAAGATGGCCCACATGTGGCAGCCTAATTTTTGTATCTTTCCAAATCCATATAAAGGCATAACTACTTAGTAAAACTAAAATATGAGGAAAACATTTGCCATTAAACAGGTGCTGAGGTGATTACATTCAATAATGCAGGAAAAACTACAAGTGGCCTGAGGTCTGTGTAACTGGTATCCATGTGGAAGGGAAGCAAGGGGGACAGAGAAAGGACTGAAGGGGCAGGGACTTGCTGGTCGCTATGAAGTTTCCACACTGATTACTCCCATTTTCTCACCTAAGGGATGGAACTTTAGTCGTCTCTGGACCCAATAGCCATTTTTCAGGAACACAGAAGGATATGTTGAATCACACTTTCTATATTTAAAATGTCATGTAGAGAGGAGCCATGCTTAATTATGAAAATCCAGGATACTGGAGATTACAATCCAGCAACCCATGTTCTTGAAAAGATAGGTTGTAAAGAAAAGAAAGGGATGGGGAAGGAGCTTATACGTTGAAAGGATGTAGACATCAAATTAAGAAGTAAGCAGGAAGAAACTACAATGTCCAAGGATCCACTCCTGGTCTTTAAACTATGAAGAAATGCAAGAAAGGTGACCATAAAAGTCAGGATAGGAGGGCAGGTGGGGGTTGTGGCTGAGATGGGGCATGTGGAGGAACTTCTGGGGTAGCTTGCAAAGTTCCCTTTGTTATCTTTTGGTGATCCTTACTTTTATTTTATGTGGCTCTGTGTTCTGTGCTATATTTTACAATAAAGATAAAAAGATAATACAACCTCAAAAATGTCAAAATACTAAAATATGCTTGTCCTTTATTTTGCAAAAAAGATGAAATACTTAAGAATAATATCTATTGACAATATCATCTCAAAATAAAAATATTATTCTACCTACTTGATGCAGCACTGTAGTGACCTCTTACCAGATATCCCTATGTCTCATTTCTATGGAAAGGTGGTGACGGATGAGGATTTCTCCTATTCCTAATTTGCTCTAACTCCATTTCACTTTCAGCTCAGTGAAATTAATCTATTGTTCTCATGGAAAACTAGAAACAATTGTGTTTATTACCATGAGTTGTGTGTTAATGAGCTATTACATTAATTAAAGTGTTTCAGAAATAAAGTTATCCCCTCTACCTCTAGGCTGAGAAGCTCCATGGAAACCACCTACAGGTTTGTTTCCTTTGGATGCCTTCTTGGTCCTTGGAGGCCAATGAAGGGCTAATCTCTTCTCAACAGATGCTAATTGATGGAGAAAGAGTTGCCTGTTGAATTTAAGCCAGGATAAACCAACCAAGAAAAGACCTAGTAAGGAGGGTAAGGATGGAGGGAGCTTGCTACGGGATCACAGGGCGAAATGAAGCACAGGAGATTCTAAGTAAATCCTTCCATTCTCCTCAGATGTGGCTGTGGGTGGGGAAAGCAAGAAATCACTGCCGCAGATTGCAGAGATCAGGTGATTCTATCCCTATTTCTTTACTTTTGCCCACTTCCGCTTCTCCAATTTGAAATGGAACAGTGTATTAAGTGAATGGTGGTATCCCTGGGATGGTACCTGGATGATTTTTCTTCCTTCTGCTTGTTGCTAAGTTCACTGCCAACACACCTTGATGAGTATAAACAGATGTCTGTACCACTCAACCATGCCCCAAAGTGAAAGAGCAGACTGTAAATATGCAGAAAGAGTTTCTCTCTGTGATCACCAAAACTTTAATACTTTTTCTAGCTGATGCCAGTGGAAGTTAATTTTTTTTATTAGCTGCCTATGAAAAACATAAACATAAATAAGGCAATTGCTATACCACTTTGCCCACTTTCTACATCTTTCTTTTCTCTATGCTGATGACCATGTAAGTCTTATCAAAGCTAGGTCTCTGCTCCCCAGTATCTTCTCAGTCCATGGTAGCATCAGGGCACTCTCCTTCCACTAAATATTCTGATATGTCTGGCTTGGATTTTAAGTAATCTTATTTGTGGCTCATTTTCCCAGGATACTTATTTCCTCCTTGACTAGAGACCATGTTTTAGTACCCTCTGGATTACCCTCTGGATTCCCTGGCATATACACCCTCAAAAAATTTGACTAATTTTACTCATGTTCATTACATGATATAGCAAGTACTCTTTGGAACCAAAATATTGCAAGGAAGAATTTATTTCTTCCTAAATTAAATTAGTTCACTCTAATTTAATTTAACCCCTTAGACTGTAAGTTACCTGAGAGTAGTGACTTAAGTATTGAATACTGTGTCACCAACATCTTAGAAGAGTGCTTGGTCTATGATAAGCACTCAGCTAACATTGGTCTCATGAATGAATAAATAATCTAAGGAGTTATCTTCAGGTACAAAAGAGGTGGTTTTTCCAAAGAGAAAGAAGTAGTTCTTTTGTATAAGAGACAAGCAAACACCGATAAGGTGAGAGTGATGTTCTTCAATTCAGAAATGTTATCAGTAAACACCTGAAAAACAAGGCACCACAGAAGTGGATGGTAAGTATGCAGATGTTGCAGTGAGTGTGCATCCAGCAACACAGAAGCACCTGGACAAATCCATCTAAAGGTATCCTCAAATCCTTCAATCTGCTCGATCTCACCTTGTTCCCAAATTGGACCTTTGTTTCACATCCCCCCTTCCCCCTGGGCTTCTCCCTCAAATTCTGAAGACAGCCTGATAATTCCTGTCTCTTAGCCTTTGGTGATGCAATCTTATGTTCACGGAAGTTCCCCAAGTCATATGCCTACTTTAGAATCCCTCCCTAGATTGGCCTTTTCCATACTGTGTTCCCTGGGTAATGACTCTATTCTTTTGGAATTTAGGGATATCCCACTCTAATTGCTAAAGAGATAAATGAATAGTCCAGGGCCTGCCATGCTCTCAACAAATAAGTGCTACCTTGAAATTATCTTCTTCTTGCCCCTCATTTGTTTATTATGGCCTCATGAATTTCAGTATCTACGAGTTTGAAGTAGAAATGGTGTCCAGTATTTTCTTTGTTCCAAAGTACCTAATAGAATAAGGGTTTAATGAATGATCATATATATCTGTTGTTATACCTAGGGAATTTCTTCCTAAACACAAATAAAAATTATCTCAAAAGCAAGAGAAGTTCACTTTTCTAGGCCCTCTAATTTTAACAGCATAGATACTTATAGTTCTCTTCAAGTTTACTTGCAAGGATGGGGCGGGGGGAGTAAGTGTGCGAAGATGACCATATTTTTCTTCATATTGTAAGAAAAGAACCAGATGTTCTTCATGTCCACAAAGGATAGAAACATGATAGCATAAGCTTAACAAATACTCAGAAAATTTGTATAATGTACAGATGAGTTTTTGACTGGGTAAATGACTAAACATGAAAATTGGAAACAGTGCACAAAACCATGTATTTTGGGTGGTTTAAGCCTTTGACTATGTAGGAACAATTGGTCTCGTGTTTCCTGTGGTATCTGTATTCATTATGATCAAATATCATTGGAGAGTCTTATTATTCAAAACTTGGACATTCATATTTAAGTTAGAGAAAAGATTCTTACTTTTTATGCTATTTGCAGATAAAATAATAATAATTTCAAGGAGATATTGAGAAAATACAGATTACATTACAGGTTTTAGGAGATACAATGCTAAATAAAAAATCAAGGAAAGGGCACCAAATGCAGAGAAAATTGTTCAGGCTTTATCTTTTATTGATTTGTAGCCCTGAATCTGGCATAAACACTCATGTTTAACAGAAAACATGCTGGATATAGACTCTTAAAATAGAGATTCACATCTTAATCACTAGTGATGAGACTTTGATTCTTTAACTTCTTAGAATCCCATTAATAAGATATGAATGTTTCTCTAGCTGGGTGTAGTGGTACACACCTGTAATCCTAGCACTTTGGGAGGCTGACACAGGAGAATCATGAGTTCAAAGCCAGCCTCAGCAATGGCGAGGCGCTAAGCAACTCAGTGAGACCCTGTCTCTACATAAAACACAAAATAGGACTGAGGATGTGGCTCAGGGGTCGAGTACCCCTGAGTTCAATCCCTGGTACCAAAAAAAAAAAAAGATATGAATGTTTCTCTACCTATGCTTTTCTGATCAAGTAATATAATGAATACGAATATATTTGATAATTTAACATCCACTATTACTGCAAGATATTATTATTATGAGAAGGATTAAGCAGGAAGATGTGAGATGATGATAATAGTATTATTTTATTTTTACTTATATATCATTTATATTGCTTCTTACAATAGCACAATTACTTATTATTTTCTCTGTGGTTGTTGAGAACTAGAGATTTTTAAATGAATAAAACCAATTGCTATAGTTTGAATCTTAAATGTTCCGCAAAGACCTATGTATTAAAGACTTGGTCACCAGCCTATGGCACTTTTGGACAATGGTAGAACCTTTAGGAGGTGGGACATAGTGGAAAAAGTGAGGTCATTGGGAGCATGACCTTGAAGGGCATTTTGGAACTGCAGCCCTTTCCTGTCTCTCTCTTTGCTTCCCAGCTACCCTGAGGTGAGCACCTTGCTCCAGCACACATTCCCTGGCAAGATATATGGCTATTGCTAAAGACCCAACATTTTCTCTTTATAAACTTATTGTCTCAGGCATTTTGTCATAGGGATGGAAAGCTTACTAACAGGCCAACAAATACCTCTGCCATCATTTTTAAAGGAAAACAACTTCCTGTTTCAAACACATGCATATTTGTGTATCAATACAGTCAACATTTACTGAGTGCCTGGTAAATGACATGCTGTGTAAAGGATTTTACATTTTAAGCTTTAGGAGCTTAAAGTAGTATCTGACAATGGAACAATTCATTGCTCTAGAGCTAGAGGGACAAATTCAGGATAGTAAAAATTACATAATCAAATCAATATAAATGGATTCATGATTCAGGCAAGATGGCAGCCAAATAGATTCCTCCATCAATTGTCCCCTCACAAACACACCAATATGATCAGTTACTCAAACAAACTAGCTTTACAAAAGGTAAGTAAATCAAGTGACAAACTAGAGTGCCTACTTTTAAAATTTAAAAGAATGATGTGACATACTGAAGAAAACAGGAAGGAAAGAAGTTTCTTGCCTTAGTTCTCCAACATCACAAGCACCCAGCATGTAGAAAGACACCCACAACTGGTGAGAGAGAATTAAATCTAAGCCTTAGACTTGAAATGTGGTACCAGACTTACCACGGTAAAACCAAGTGCTGGGCAAAACCCCTTAACCCCTAATGCCAGGAAATACAGTGGACCTAGCTGGTGGAACTACCTGATGCCAGATGGCTGACTTCTATCCCTACCCTGTGCTAATCTCTGGTGGCTGAGCAGGGAGCAAGACTTGACCTACTAGGGAGCAAGGTAAAAAGCTTTCATAGGGCTTTGTCTTAGAGCTAAGACCCAGCCTACTGCAGTGAAACTCAACTGGAGTCTGGTAGAAACTGAATGCCCTCTAAACAGGCCAGATGGAGCCTCTAGATAGGACCTGGCATCAGATGGAGACCTGTGCACTGGTGGGACACACTCAAGTTGGTTTGCTACATTGGATATCATGTTTCCAACACATGCGATTTGGGGGGGGGGTGGCATTTCATATTCAAACCATAGCTGGCAAGGGGTTGATATTCAAGAGTGTATAAGGAACTCCAAACACTTAGTCACATGAGGAAGAAGACACAAATGCAAAATATCCCCCCAAAACAATAAGTAAATAAAACAAGAAGACAAAAACAAGCAAATAACCCTATTAGAAACTGGGCAATAAACCTAAACAGACATTTTTCAAAAGACATACAAATGACCATATAGTACCTAAAAAATGCTCAACATCATTAATCATCAGGGAATGCAATTAAAAACCATCATGAGATACCACCTCATCCCAGCAATAATATCTATCACCAAAAAAGTTAAAGATAAAAAGTGCTGATGAGCATGGGGGGGAAAGGGAATGCTTGCACACTGCTGGTGGAAATGTAAACTAGTATGGCCAGTATGTAAAACAGCATGGAGGTTCCTCAAAATTCTAAAAATAGAACTACCATGTGATCCATAAAGCTCACTACTATATGGTTATATCTCCAAAGGAAATGAAATCTGTCCAAGGGACACCTGAAATCCCACTTTCACTACAGCACTTTTCTCAATAGCCAAGAAATGGAAACAACTAAAATGTCCACTAACTGATGAATGGATAAAGAAAATGTAGTACAAATCATCAACGGAACACCATCCAGGTATCAACACAAATGAAATCCTGTTATTGTGAATATAGGTGAAACTGAAGATAATTAAATGAAATGAAATAAACCAGATATAGAAAGACAACTACCACATGACCTCATCCATGTGGGATCCAAAAACATTGATCTCATAAGCAACTGACAGTAGAATGATGGCTACTAGAGACTAGTGAGAGTAGATTGTGGTAGAGAATTAGAGGGTTTCATCAATGTGCACTGAGTTACAATTAGAAAGGTGTAAGAAGTCCTGGTGTTTGGGCACACACATGTAATCCCAGCAGTTCAGGAGGCTGAGCCAGGAGGATTGGGAGTTCAAAGCCAGAAACTTAAAAGACCCTAAGCAACTTAGTGAGGCCCTGTCTCAAAATAATAAAAGAGAGGGAGGGGGCGCTGGGGATGTAGCTCAGTGGTTAAGTGCTCCTGAGTTCAATCCCTAGTGTGTGAGCCTGTGCACACACACACACACATATACAAAGGAGTTCTGGTGTGCTATTGCACAATAAGTGACTATAGATAATAATGTACATTTTAAAAACTAGAAGAAATGATTTAAGTTTTTGTTATAAAGAAGTTATTAATGTTTGAGAAGATAGATATGTTTAATCTGATTTAAACATTACATATGTGTATATGTATCAAAACATTATATGGAACCTCATTATGTACAATTCTTATGTTTTATGCATCAGTTAAGTAAAAAAACAGTCTTAGTTTTTATAACTCAAACTTTAAAGTATCTGAGCTAACTCAGGATAAATTAAATTCATAGAACTTTTAATGACTATTTCCCCAGTTCTTTTTCCTTCAGCTTCAACAGAACTTATATGCACCTACATCATGTGTGCTATGCCTGGATATGCCTCTGCACTCAAGTCCTGGTCAAGTGTTCCATCTAAATTTCTAAGATCCCAATGCTATATCATAGAATCTTAGAATTGAGAAGAATCTTAGAGGTTAAACTCTTCTATTTATTACTGGATTTCTTTGTATGATTGCCTGGAAAATGTTATCCAGTCTTAGCTTGACTACTTTCCATCATGTAAGTATTGCTGTCCAAAAAGACATTCCATTCCTTTACTAGATGGTCCAATGGCTAGTGCATTTTTCCCTACTATTAAGACAAAATCTATATCCCTGAAATACATCTAATGCCTCAATTTAAAAAAAAAGTATTATTGTGCTTCATGAAAATTATATTCAACTGTAAAATGGTTTATATTTTTGGATTCATGTAATTGTATTTATATAATTCAAAATGAAAATTCAATATAATGTATTTGCTTTTCTAACACTTGAAATTTACATGGTTGTGGTCTGTGATATCTCTGACACCATGTGTTTATACACTATTTACTAATGTACTTGCTCAATATTTTGAGTTTTTAGTATGTGTCAGGCAATAGGTGTCTGGCAATAGTTTAACAGACCATAGAAAGATCAAAATCCTATTCTTTATTGTAGTGATTACAACAGTGGGGTTTCTCTTATGCCCTTCTGCAATGCCTTGGGGACTGAGATGATGCTCTATGCTTGAAGATCTTCCCTGCCCTTCTATGTCTTCCCCAGACACATCTGTGAGAGTCATAAGCAGAAGAACCAAATCTCTTGGCTAAGTAAGATGAACCCCTTCTGTGTACAGGAGCTCTGGCCTGGAGCTGTGGAAATGTGTCTTTCTACCAGAAAACCCTGGGTCCTAAAAATGGATCTAAAAAGAAAGATCTTTTTGACTAGCCATTTTTTTTTTTTTTTGGTACCAGGGATTGAACTCAGGGGTACTTAACCACTGAGTCACATCCTCAGTCCTATTTTGTGTTTTATTTAGAGATAGGGTCTCACTGAGTTGCTTAGCACCTCGCTGTTGCTGAGGCTGGCTTTGAACTCATGAGTCTCCTATCTCAGCCTCCCAAAGTGCTGGGATTATAGGCGTGCACCGCTGTACCCAGCTTGATTAACTCTCAATAAACGTAATGTGATTCCTCTGGCATACTGATGCTGCCCTTGGCTCTTGCATGCCTGAGGGCTGGGCTTCCTGGCCCTGCTGCCCATGCAGCATCTCATGACATGATCATGTTTGACTCTGCTGGCTACTTTCATGTGGTCTCTCCAGTTGTTGTCCATGTGTGTGCATGGGCACAGCAAAGGTAGCTCCGGAGGGCAAACCTGGGACCTAAAGTCATTGAGGTTTGCATCGTGGTCATACTCTTTACTTATATTCCAGTTCATAGATGAAAAAACCCCACAAAACTAAACACCAAAATTGGTTGGCTTCTGAAGTCAGCCTGTTCATGGTGGATGAGTTATCTAAAATTCACAGGAAGGCCTATTTGGCATGTGATATAGGAAAGTACTGTAGTACTTCTGGTAGAAATGATGGCCACAGTTGGAAATCAACATTAATTGCATGCCATGAGAAATATGACTTTCTGACAAATATAATCTCTAAGCTGGAACTTACACATATTTCTGGTTTGAACTTTTGGATTTCAGTTTAAGCCCTGTCAATTCAATTAGACTCAGTCATACTGGGTGTTTGACCAAAATTACCAGTTCATTCGGTTAAAAAACAGAAACCAAGCCCTAAGACACAACTATTATTGAAGTCATATGTCATTAAATATTTCTGAGTCATTTTTATGCTTAATATTTTTATGCTTTGAGTAAATATGTTGACTACTTTATTGAAGAGATTGAGTGATTCATGAAATGAATAGAAAATTACTTTGGCAAATTATTTGGCAACATTTATACACAATATCAAGTGCAAGTCTTGGAAAATTGAGTCTGTGCAAAGAAGCAAAAGAATGAAAAATGGCAGCTGCTTAAGAATTTCAAATTATTTCTAGAGAAGATGTTATACAATTGTATCACTAACACCACCCTTACTCACCAGTGGTAAGAAATGTATTTCCACGTAGTTTGCCTCTAATGACAAAATTAGAGGTATAGACATAATTGCCTCAGATAATTTAAACAAAACAGCATTAATAATTCCATAATTAAGAATCCATTTACACAGTATTTTGCACTAGGCATTATTCTAGGAGCTTTAATAAATATTAACTCATTTAATCTTCTCACTAACCACTCAGGGGTACTAATATCCTCTTTGTACAGAAGAGGGAACTGAGGCATAGAGAAGTTAATGAAAATTATTACATAGCTAAAAATGACAGAGCTAGAACCTAAAGAAATAGAACCGCACTTGAAAAAAGAAAGTTCAATGTATTTGAGGAAGTAAATTTCAAATAAATTAATATTTTCTTGATATTTGAGCAGATAATGCTTTGGGCCCTAGGGTCCCAAATGAAGCAAAGTGAGGCAGAGTTCTACATAAACCAAAAGCATCATTATGCCACTGGAGGGGGTCAAGGGGTTGTCTGCAGATCACAGATGTTAATGCCAGGGGTAAAGAAGGGTGTCTTAGCCTTCTCTACCTCTTTTCTAGGATTTTCTAATCTCCCCTTCAGACCAGATCACAGTACAAAACCTATCTTACTAAGACTACAATGATTTACTCATACTGGATGACTAGGACCAATCTTATTTTGTTCTGAAACTTAGTAAATTAAATACACAATGAATTATCATCATCTCCATTATTTAAAAGATTTTGACTCAATTACTCATTAAAGCATGTTCAAATTGACTCTATCAAACATTTTATTATCAGATATATCAATATCTTATATGAAAATATTTGCTCTTACCTGACTAAAGCAAAAAGATACTTGCCATTTTAGAGGGGTTGTGTAGGATAGGGAATCAGAGAGTAGGAAAGGGAGCTGGATGGAGAGGCTCTTTATAATCATTTGTTTCCTTTACCTTCCATCCAAGTTTGATTGCTTAAGGAGAGGAGCTGAGTTTTTATCTATTTCTAGATGAACTCCCACTCTGCCAAAAGTGCTTATAAACTGAGTAAATGTCAGAGGGTATACAGAGGCCTTAGGACAAGTCTTGATCTGCTTGTAAGTTTAATAGATAAATATGATGTTATAAAACTGTATGTTCTTACAGTATTACATATTCTATACTTTGTACTCTTCTATCAGTCATATTGAGTGAATCTTACTTTATGAATTAATTGGTGGTGGTTTCTAAGAACAATATAACAATTCCTCACAATAGACTCTGAGCACACAGAAAGTTGTAGGTTATATAGCATTTCATGGGATTTTTTGAACTATACTGATAAAAAAATTCTGCCATTTCACAGAACATGTATTTGTATACAATCAACATGACTTATAGTCTCATACTTAAATATAAATTTCAGTCCCAATTAATAATTTCATAAAATCAATAGAAATAGTAAATTATTGTTAGAAGGAAACAAACTATCTGGGGAGCTTCTAGTCACATTGCTATGTAAAAACAAATCTACAAATGATTAAATGTTCAATGAATGAATAATTGAGTTAGTAAGTGAAGTGTGCTAATAAATTATTTTTGATTGATAACCTTGATCTGTACAACTCAGTGACATCACTGAGTGCCTACGTAATTCTATTTCCATAGATTTACCTTTCTAGTTTCTTTCTTCACAAATCCTCAGGAACAGTTTACTTCCTGGCTGACCAGGAGCTGGCTGGCCTTATCCTAAGCCAATGCCCTTTACCCATCATCATGCTTTATTGACTGTCATTTCTGATAAATGATCCTGTAACTATGCTTATTTATGATTTGTCTCCCTTGACAGAATACATACTCCATAACGATAAAGGCTTAGCCTGTCTTATTACTCCCGTAAGAGGAAATACCAATTAAAAATAAGCTTGTCATAGTTATTAAGGAACACACAATAAAAAGGCAACACAGTAAGCCAAGAATATGAATTGTGTTTGTGAGAGGGTAAATGTCTAGACCAAAGTTATCACTTTATAATAGTCTATTCTAACTACTAGATTCCTCATGTAAGTCTCTTGTATTCACAAACTATTAAAAATTAATGGCAGCAGATATACACATGAGAAAGGGAAAGGAATTAAGACTTAGTGCTATAGAAAAACCACCCAGCCACAAAGGTAAACAAGTGAAAAATAATCTAAAAAAACAACCAGAAAGCAATAAAATGACAGAGGCTCTTAACTATCAATAACAAGCTTGAAAGTAAATGGATTAAATTCTCCAATTAAAAGATAGAGTAAAAACCAAATAATAAAAAACCAAACAAACAAAAATAATCAAATAACAAGTCCAAACCATATGGTGCTTACAAAAGTCTCACTTCACCTATAAGGACACACACATAAAAATCAAAGTGAAGGAAGAGACAAAAGATATGCTGTGCAGATGGAAACCCAAATCAAGTAAGAATAGCTATTTTAACCAGATGAAACAGAATAAACAGAAAAACTAATAGGCAGAAAAGGCCATTGTAGAATAAAATGATCAATCCAGAAAAAAAGATATAGTAATTATAAATATATATGGATCCAAAATCAAAGCACTTAAATATACAAAGCAAATATAAATAAATCTAAAGGGAGAAAGAGACTGCAACACAGTAAGTGGACTTTAATATCCCTCTCTTAGCCATCCATAGCCAGATCTTCCAGGGGAAAAAACATCAACATACAAATAGGAAACTTAAAATATACTCTAGTCCAAATGAACAGGGTACTTAAGTTAACATTCTACTAAATACCCATTATTCTCCACTGCACATGGAATACTGTCAAGAATAGATCATATTCTAGGGAATGAGAAAAATCTTGAATTTAAGAACATTGAAATCATAACAACTAACTTTTCTAACTACAATGATATGAACATGGAAATCAATAACAGGAAGAAGTTCAGAGTTTGTAAACATAAAAAAATTAAAGACTATAGTATTCAATAATTAATTCATCAATAAAGAAATTTAAAAATTCCTGGAGAAAAATGTACATACATCATTCCCAAACCTATGGAACATATCAAAAGATATCCTAAGAAGAAACATTACTGCAATAAAACCCTAAGTCTAAATCAAAAAAGATCTCAAACAATCTAATATTGCAACTCAAGGAACTAGAAAATAAGAACAAATTCAACTCCAAATTAGTAAAAAGATAGAAAAAAGTAAAACATAGAACAGAAATAAGTGAAATAGACAAAAAAACCCCCAAAAAACAAAAAAAACCACAAAAGATCAATGAGTTGCATTTTTGAAAAGATAACACAAAACTGACTAGATTAAGAAAAAAAGATTACAAAATGAGAGATTATAAAGGAAATGCATATAAAGATGTTTAATATGAAGAATGTAATCTGCTTATAATTTTGTGCAAAGTTAGAAAAATTATGATTGAAACAATTTTTTTCTATTTGCCTCAACAAATGTTTTCAGTGAATAGTGTGTACAGCTTCTGATAATTTGTTTTTTTCTGTTATGTTTGCCAACATGTATTAAAATGCAACTTTTGGGAAAAAAAT
>CM053401.1:88970434-88998717 GCA_028644305.1 Xerus rutilus | reverse complement strand
AAAAAATAAATAAACTAGAAAGAGAAAAAAAAAAAAAATAAAGGAAATGCTACAACCAACACCAAAGAATGACAGAGTCCTAAGAATTATAAATAATTACATTCCAATAAATTGGTAACCCAGAAAAAATGAATACGATCTTAGACACAAACAACCTATCAAGATTAAGTCATGAAGAGGAAATATGAACAGACAAATAACAGACGAGGAAATTGATTCAGTAATAAAGTCTCCTATCGAAGAAGAAACCTATTTTTACTGAGTTTTTCAATACTTTTAAATAACAATACCAATTCTTCTCAAACTATTTAAAAAAGTCAAAGAGGGAAACTCTATGATTTTGATTTTGAAACTCATCCTATGCAGCCAGTATCACTATAAACCAAATTAAAAATTCAATGGAAAGTATCACCAACAGACTAGACCACTTGAAGATATAACCTCAGGCAATGAAGAGAAAATATATAATCTTGATAATAAAGTTTACCACACAGAGGAGATGGTAAAAAGCTATAAACAGAACTTCTAAGAATTATGGGATAACATGAAAAGACCAAATTTAAGATTTATTGGGATAGAGAAAGGTACAGAGATACAAACCAAAGGAATGCACAATATTTTGAATGAAATAATATCAGAAAATTTTGCAAACTCAATGAAATGGAAAATTAAAGACAAGAGGCTTATAAGACCCCAAACATACAAAATTACAACAGACTCACACCAAGGCACATTATAATGAGAATGACTAACATATATAATAAGAGAATTGTAAAGGCTGCAAGAGAAAAGTATCAGATTACATATAGGGAGACCAATTGGGATTTCAGCTGATTTCTCTACCCAGACCCTCAAAGCTAAGAGGTCCTGGAATAACATATACCAAGCTCTCAAAGAAAATGAATGCCAACCAAGAATTTTATATCCAGCAAAATTAAACTTCAGATTTGAACATGAAATAAAAACCTTCCATGATTAAAAAAAAATTAGTTAACAGAATTCACAACTAGAAATCCTGCACTACAAAACATTCTCAGGAAAATATTCCATGAGGATGAAATGGAAAAAAAAAGTGAAAACTAGCAAAGGGAGGAACTACACTAAAGAAAAAAATAATCAAAGAAGAAACTAAATCAAATTAAAAAACAGAAATAAACCAAAATGAGTGGGAATATAAATCATATCCCAATAATAAACCTGAATGTTAATGGTCTAAACTCATCAATCAAAAGCCATAGACTGGCAGATTGGATTAAAAAACAAGACTCAATAATATACTGTCTCCGAGAGACTCACCTCATAGGCAAAGACATCCACAGACTGAAGGTGAAAGGATGGGAAAAAACGTGACTCACATGAACTCTGTAAACAAGCAGGGGTTTCTATCCTCATATTAAATAAAGTTGGCTTCAAACCGAAATTAGTCAGAAAGGACAAACATGGCCATTTCATACTGCTTAAGGGAATTATACATAAATAAGACATAACAATCATAAATATTTATGCCCCAAACAATGGAGCATTTATGTACATCAAACAAACCCTTCTCAATTTTAATAATCAAGTAGACCATAACACAATAGTACTGGGTGGCTTTAACAAACCTCTCTTACTACTGGATAGATCACCAACATAATTCTAAATGGAGAAAAATTGAAAGTGTTCCCTCTAAAAACTAGAACAAGACAAGTATTCCCTCTTTCACCACTTCTATTCAATATTGTCCTTGAAACTCTATCCAGAACAGACAGGATAAAGAAATTAAAGGGGTATGAGAAGGAAAAGAAGAAACCAAACTATCACTATTTGCTGATGACATGATTCTATATTTAGAAGATGCAAAAAATTCCACCAGAAAACTTCTAGAACTCATTTATAAATTCATCAAAGTAGCAGGATATAAAATCAACACTCATAAATCAAATGCATTCCTATAAATCAGCTGAAAGAGAAATTAGGAAAACTACCCCATTCACAATAGCCTTAAAAATAAAACAATACTTGGGAGTCAATCTAACAAAAGAGGTGAAATACTTCTACAATGAAAACTGCAGAATACTAAAGAAAGAATTAAAGAAGACCTTAGAAGATGGAAAGACCTCACATGCTCCTGGATAGGTAGAATTAATATTGTCAAAATGATCATACTACCAAAAGTGTTATACATATTTAATGCAATTCCTATTAAAATCCAATGAAATTCTTCATAGAACTAGAAAAACAACATGAAATTCATTTGGAAGAATAAGAGACCCAGAATAGCCAAAGCAATCCTTAGCAAGAAGAGTGAAGCAACAGGCATCACAATACCCGACCTTGAACTATACTACAGAGCCATAGTAACAAAAATGGCACGGTATTGGCACAAACACAAACATTTACACCAATGATACAGAATAGAGGACACAGAGACAAATCCACATAAATATGGTTGTCTCATATTAGACAAAAGCACCAAAAACATAAATTGGAGAAAAAATAGCCTATTCAAAAAATGGTGCTGAGCAGACTGGAAATCCATATGTAATAAAATGAAATTAAACTCCTATCTCTCACCCTGCACAAAACTCAACTCAAAGTGGATCAAGGACTTAGGCACTAGAACAGAGATCCTGCACCTGACAGAAGAAAAAGTAAGCCCAAGTCTTCACCATGTCATCTTTGGAACTGACTTCCTTAACAAGACTCCTGAAGGACAAGAAGTAAAATCAAGAATCAATAAATTGGATGGATTTAAACTAAAAAGCTTCTTCTCAGCAAAGGAAATAATCAATAACGTGAACAGAGAGCCTACAGAATGGGAGAAAATCTTTACCACACACAACTCAGATAGAGCACTAATCTCCAGGATATATAAAGAACTCAAAAAACTTAACACCAAAAAAACACAAATAACCCAATCAATAACTGGAACTGAACAGATACTTAACAGAAGAAGAAATACAATTGATCAATATATGAAAAAAATGTTCAAAATCTCTAGCAATTAGAGAAATGCAAATCAAAACTCTAAGATTTCACCTCATCCCAATCAGAATGGTAATTATCAAGAATACAAGCAACAATAAATGTTGGCGAAGATGTGGGGAAAAAGGTACACTCGCACATTGCTGATGGGAATTCAAATTGGTACAACTATTATGTAAAGCAGTATGGAGATTCTTCAGAAAACTTGGAATGGAACCTCCATTTGACCCAGCTATCCACCCCTTGGTTTATACCCAAAGGGCTTAAAATCAGCATTCAGCCACATCAATGTTTATAGCAGCTCAATTCACAATAGCCAAACTATGGAACCAACCTAGATGCCCTTCAACAGATAAACAGATAAAGAAAAAGTGGTATATATACACTATGGAATATTACTCAGCCTTAAAGAAGAATGAAATTATGGCATTTGCAGGTAAATGGATGGAGCTAGAGAATATCATGCTAAGTGAAATAAGCCAATCACCCCACACCAAAAGCCAACTGTTTTCTCTGATAAGCAGATGCTAATTCCCAATTGGTGGGTGGGGAGATAGGGAAAAATAGAGGTACTTTGGATTGGGCAGAGGCTATTGAGGGAGGGGAGGGGGTATGGAGGTAGGAAAGATAGTAGAATGAATAGGACATTATTACCCCATGTACATATATGATTACATGACCGGTGTGATTCTACATCATGTACAACCAGAAGAGTGGAAGTTATACTTCATTTATGTATGATGTGTCAAAATGCATTCTATTGTCATGTGTAACTAATTAGAACAAATTAAAAAAGGGAAAAAAACAAAGATAAGAAGTGCAGACCCATATCACTGAAGAACACAGATGCAATAATTATCAAAAAAATCCTAGCAAACCAATTCCAACAGCACATCCAAAAAATCATCTACCAACATGATCAAATGGGATTCATCTCAGCAAAGAAAGAATGTTCAATATGCACAAATCAATAAATAGGGTACATCACATTAATATAATTAGTGACAAAGTCAAATGATAATTTCTTTAGATGCAGAAAAAGTATTTTACAAAATTCAGCATCTAGTCATGAGGGGAAAAAATCAAATTAGGTATAGAAGGAATGATCTCTACACTGCCATCTA
Source organism: Xerus rutilus (assembly GCA_028644305.1). Lineage (NCBI taxonomy): Eukaryota > Metazoa > Chordata > Mammalia > Rodentia > Sciuridae > Xerus > Xerus rutilus. The sequence goes on along the minus strand of CM053401.1, from coordinate 88,994,626 downwards.
AAGCATTAATGAAAAAATCTAAAATGAAATAAATGAAAGACATCCTATGTTCACAGATCAGAATAATATTGTAGAAATCTGTGCTGTGTTTTCTTTAGTGTAGACAACAAAGGGACCTACAGATTCAATAAGATTCAAAATAGCAATAGGATTATTCATAGAAATTGAAAAAAATCCAGAAGTTTGTATAGAACCCCCCCCTACAAATCTCAAAATGGCAAGTCTTAAAAAGAACAAAGTTGGAAGCCTAACAGTACTTCAAAATATACTGCAAAGGTGAATATGGAAAATAGTGACTACGGGGGGGGGGGTATTGGAGATGGGGAGATAGAGGTTGGTCAAGAAGTACAATGTTACAATTAGGAATAAGTTTTGATATTCTACTGCACAGTATGGAGACTCTAGTTAACACTAATGATTATATAAAATACCTAAAATGTAGTATTATGAATTCTCTCACCACGAAGTTATGGTACATTTATTAGTTCAGATATACTAATCACTGATTTTATCATCACATAATGCATGCATGTATTGAAACATCATGTAGAGCCCCAGACACATATGTATATATGTATATAAACTTTATATAAATTACATAAGTATAAAATTATGTGTTGAACAAGAAGAAAATGAATATGTTTAATTCTCTGTTATGGACTGAATTCTGTCTCTCCTCATCCCCAAATTCATATAGGAAAGCCCTAACTCCAGTGTGACTGTATGTGGAGAAAGGGCTTTTAAGGAGGCAGTTGAAGTTAAATGAGGTCAAAGTGTAGACCCCTGATCTGACAGAACTAGTTTCCTTGTAAGAACAGGAGGAGACACCAAGCACAAAACTATTTTTTCATAAAGATACGAGAGGTTTATTCTTTGTACAAAGCCAATCTAACACACCTGGTTACCTCATTTTTTAAGTGAGTTTAGGATGGGCTCTGTGAAGATGGTGCTAAGTTCTCTTAAGGACAAATTCTTGTCCACCTTCAGAACATGTATGTAACAGGTCATGCTTCCTTGGCTATATGGAAAGGTGATATTTCTTTATGTCTTTGCAGTCTCTTAGCGGATTGCCTGTGGTGAACATTACCTTTGGGGTTAATGCTTACTCAATAATAAAATCTTTTCTGTCTTTGTGCAGAAATTTTCTAAGTTGGGAGGAAATTTTGTCTTAAATTATATTTCTCCAACACTTTCCAGAATCAGGTCAAATATTAGGCAATATACAAACATCTGTTGAATTACTATCTATGTCCTTATCTGTTCTTACTTCAGTTGCACAAATAATGATGAGTTCTATTAGAGATTATTACATTTTAATTCTGATGCTCACATTAGATAACCAATGGTTAGCTAAGATGAAGATTAAATATTTCAGACTAAAATGGTTTCACTCAGATGCTTATGGAATCATTTTAAATGTTCAGGGAAATTAGATTTCTTTGGTTAGTGGAAAAAAGTCTATGCTTGTAGTTGGAAGAATTTGGAGCCAAGTTCCACTACTTACTAACTATGTAACTCTTATCAGTCCTATAATATATACCCTAAAGACCAGTCTCAGCTGAAAATATCTCATGTTCCTTATTGGGTCACTAGGGAACCAAGCAGAATGTCACAGGTGTGCTTTGGATTATGGAAATTTGGACCAAAATATTTACCTGGTGTTTTCTAACCTTGCCATCTAAATAAACTGTAATAGGTACCTGCTTATTTCCAACCTGGCTTACAAAGGAAACTTACTTTCTTCTTTTCCATTTCTCGTTTATCTGTCTATTTTACTCTTGAATTTCTTCATAGTGGCTTTTCTTTCAACATGGTTTCGTTTCTATTTTAAATGGTGTAGGACATGGTGCTTCTAGTTTTGCTCTGTTTAATTTCATTCTGCATTGGGGGTTGTGGTTGCTAAGGGGGATGTACTATCAAGTTACTTTGTCTTTTCAGTAAAAGGAAACTCAAGGTGTTTACAAACCAAAGGAATGAAATGACTTCAAGTAGAAAATAAAATGAAATGAGGCATAACTGTATACTACAAGATAGCAATGCAATTTAGAGCTGGAATGGGTCTAGTATGTTCTCAATCTATTATAAACACATTTTACATTATAAACATATATTGGAAGCAAACAGCCAAGCTTTTTGTTGTGATTTATATGTTTTGGATTTTTTTTAAAAAATTTGTTCCTGAGGTCTCACTGTTAAGAGTAGCCATAGGCCAAAACAATCACTCTCTAGGAGAGCCCTAGCCAGAGGAAAGTTAAGTGTGTCTCTCAGGGGAGGCACAATAAGGAGAAAGAAAAATGCATGAAACAGAACAGGCATTACTCAAAGGTCTTGGAGAGGTTCAGGTACCAAAGAAAGCCCGGATGACAGGATGTGACAGGATGTTCAGCCTGGGAGTGCACATGAGATATTGCCCTTTATTGAGGTCTGATGTTCTAACCCCTTGGACTCTCCCATGTGGTGTGCATATTGGCTAGTTTAGAGTAAGCCCCATGAAGATGGGGATGTGTTTATGGGATTTGTAACTCTGGTGTTGACTATTAGATTTCATTGTGGTCAAGTTGCATTGGGTTTGAGTCTGTGGGATAAGGGACAGAGGGGATGTCTCCCAAATAACCACTCAGGAGGGAAAAAATTTTAACTAGACCAAAGGTGATAGGGTACAACTGGGTTTCAAACAACTTGTATCAGGCCTGAAAATGGATGCCAAGACAGTAAATATATTTAACACACGTATGACACTTTCCCATAGAACCTGGCTTTTAAATTATTTATATAATACTGCACATAAACAAAAACTAAACTGAAAACAATCCCTTTGTTTTAGACTACTAGGCAGGAATCAAGGTTTTAGATTCTTACATGTATAAGGCAATGCTACTGAAACGGGGTACTGAACCCAGGGTGTTCTATCACTAAGCTACATCCCCAGCCCTTTTAAATTTTAAGACAGGGTCTCACTAAGTTTGTGAGGCTGGCCTCCTTGAAATCCTCCTGCCTCAGCCTCCTCAGTTGTTGGGATTATAGGTCTGTACCACCACACCCCCTTGCTAAGGTAATGTCATTTTGAGTAAAAGTTATGAAGAAAAATGTGAGAGCAATACGTACAGGCCTGAACCTTGACTTTGGCAAGCATGGAAGTCCTTAGAGTTTTCTTTCATAAAAGCCTTTATTCTAGCTTCACCTTTTGTTTTAGCTTGTTTTAGTGCAGTCTTCATGAGGATCTTCTTCTGAGGCTATAAAACACATGCTTTCATTTGGAAAGGAACATTTTTATTGACTATATTTTGCTGTTATGATTTTGGAATACTTCTTTTATCTGGAGGCTTCAGTCTGTAAACATATTGCTAAAAAAAAATAACCTGAGATTATAGTGTTGCAGCCAACAAATTAATCCTGAATTAACCACAGGTGGCCCTTATTATCAGAGTATTTCTGTTTAAGACTTAAAAATAGTTCTCAAAATTTGGCCCCTGGACCAGCAGCATCAATAGCACCTGGGACTTGTTATAAATGTGAATTTCCAGACCTCGCCCAGGCTTTCTGAGTCAGAAACCAAGAGTGGGGCCCAGCCCTCTGTATTCCCCAAGGCAGTGTAAGGTGGTTCTGATGTGCATTGACATTAGAGAACCACCAGTTCATTGTAACTGAAACCCTAAATGAGGTAGTGCATTACTTAAGTACATATAAATGGCCAACATCTGTGAGTCTTTACATGGTGCTGAAGGCCATTACCCTTTTTAACACTGGGTTAAGCTAATTATAGTGGTGATCATAATTCACATCTTTGGCTAAGTGGTCCTGTTCACAGGTACAATGGTTTACCCAGAGGACTCAACTAGACACACACTTCTCCCTCTGAAGTGCTCACATTCAACTAGAGACCTTTAGAGGCATGAGCCCATGAAAGAACTTACACGGCATGAGCATTTATCCTTCCCTGATGTTCTTTCTGGACCACTTCTTTTCTTTAAATAGTAGCTTGCTCTGTGACTTTGCATATCCTCCCTCCCTGTGGTACTTTCTCAGAGCTTGCATTGACTCCATGGGTTCCAATAATCACCTTACAAATGTAGTTTCAGAATCCACTGCTCTCTTAACTACATCCCCATCTGCCCTATCCCACTCTGTCCAGTGTACATGGTCACTTAGATGAGGACAGTGAAAAGGAGGCTGCCTGCAGCCTAGAAGAGATCCCTCACCAGAAATTGAATTGGCTGGTACTTGAATCTTGGACTTCCCAACCTGAAGAACTGTGAGCAGTAGATTTCTGTGTTTAAGGCACCCAGTGTGGAGTTTTTGTTCTGGCAGCTGAAGCTGAGCGTGCTCCTGTGACCACCCTTTGAGAGCACCTCTCTACTCCACTCTGATGGGTCTCCTGGCAACTAGATCTCTGTCTTGCTGACACACCTCCTTTTTCCCCTGTCCTCACTTGGACCTCAGACATCAGGGAAAGCCAATTTTGAGCCATATCCCTTCTCTGAAACCTTTTGACTCCCTTGTCCATAATAATTTCTCTTTCCTCTGAAAACCTTTATCAGGTTGTCTTTAGACTTATCAGTCATCTAGCACAAATTGTTTGGTATGATTTCTTTTCTCTTCACATGGTAAATTCAGCTCCACTGTAAGCTCCTTGGAGCACAGAAGTCGCCTCTTGTCTTTAGAATAGTGCTTTGTGCACAGCAGGGGTTTAATAAATGTATGATTATCTGACAACCATGGCATGTTCATTGAGACTGCAAATGTGAGTCATGCAGTTGTCACAGGTTCTTAATCACTCTGAAAGCCTCTTAGGAACATAGAGATACAGCTCACAGTGGAGCAAACAGCTTAGACTTTCTGGCTTAGACAGAGCTGTATCCTAATGGGTTCCCTCTTTTTTAATATTTTGTAGTGGAAAGATGCATTCTTAAGACAGAGTACATATGGTGATGATGATAATACAATGTGAATGAACATTTACTGAGAGATGTCTGTGTGCAAAGTGCTTTATAGGTATTCCCACTTGTAGTTCTCCCAGCAACCCAACAGAGTAAAAATTGTGTCATCCTTTTTAAAGATGGAGAACTTGTGGGATACAGAGGTTAAATGACTTATCCCATGGCCACAAAGCTAGGAGATGTAGAGCAGATGCGTGGGCCATGGTGCATGCCTGCAAAGCCTCGTTTCCTTGTTTTATACAACACATCCATTTCTTGCCTCTCCTCTTCAAACAGAGACTTTAATGCCAGCGGTTTATACAAGCTTAACTCCCAACTTTTGAAGATGTAGATTTACTATTTATATGCCACTTAACACAGTTCATACTCCCTTTTCTAAGATAAATTAAACACTTAATAGCAAGGCTGAACTTCTAGTGCCAAAGGATAACTGAAGGAGAGCACGTCCTGCATCTTCTCTTGGAAGTTAGTTGTAAAGGACATTTGCAGGTTGTGGGCAATAATCTGCAGTTTTCAATTAATGCCCTGACCCCATTACTCCCCAAGCCTGTTCTCAGTAAATAAAAACAGGCATGATAGCTCAGTGGAGCCAAGGAAATTCTATCTCATTTTGCTTTCTAGACTCAATTATTTGAAGAATGTCTTTCTCACAAGTCAGCATTTCCATAAGATTTCCAAACTGACTCTAGCCTCTATTTTACTTTCTAATCACACCTGAACCAAAAGTAGCAACAGTAACAAAAACATTGACAAATATCACAGTTATCCTAAGAAAGCATTACACAATTTGAACACACCTGCTTTATCTTCAGAATTGCTTCATCTTAATCAGTGCACCATATAATCACTGGTAATTTTCCTCACTAAGTTTCATAAGTTACTAAGTTAAATATTCATATGTAGTGTATATACATGTGTATACGTATAATGCATGGTCCCCATTCAGGACAACTCCCATACCCACAATGCAATTTTGAGATCCTTAGAATTCTAAAGAGAAAATTTAATTGGATGGTTTATATAATTAAAATCCAAGGCCCTGAATGACTTCAAAACCTATTGCTTTGATTTGAATTAATAACATCTTGGTAATCAAGTAATCTGATTTACTTTGTATAGCAAAGTGTTTTCATATTTATTTTTTAAAGAAGTATGATTCAGAGAAACCTAGACATTTGGTGATATTTGAACATTTGGAAAATTCTAAGCAGGAGGAAAAAATATCCATCATAATTTACTGTTCAGAAGTAATTTTTTATTTTGGAATCCTATAAAAGAAATTTTATAGAATCTCACCTATTCTATTGCTGAACTCCATTTCAGGTGTGCCCTTAACTCCCCACCTACCACCCAAACCCACCTTATCTCTTACCTGAGTACTTTTTACAGCCTCTAGCGTGTCTGCCTGCTTCTGTCTCATCTGTCATTAGTCTGTTTTCTATACTGCACTCTTCCTCAGATCACATAATGACATTCATTGCTCTTGGGTATGATGACTGTCCCTAAAGGGCACCCAGAAGCAATGTGGAATATTAGACCAATAATCTGAAGCCCTCTGTCTGACTCTGTAGAATTGTTCTGGGGCTCAGGTGAGAACAAGATTATGTAAAGGCACTTATGAACTGGAATAAACTGCAAGTATGGGTGATTGTTAGATTGTCATATCAAGTTTTTGTTTTGTTTTAAAAAATGCATATGTAGTATTCACTTTCATAATTACTTAGGCTAATCTAAGCATTTGAGGGCAAGTAACAGAGAAAACCATAAGAGAAAACAGGGATTCCAGTACCACTATACTCACTATAACCTTGGAATGAGATCTGGCTTTCACCCAATAGAGAAATGAAGAAATGTAACACACACATATGCACAGAGGTGTTAATTCAATATGGATAGTGTTATGATAATAATTAATCTTTCAGATATTCATGCCATAAACAGAATGAAGAAACAATGGAATGGCACCTGTTTTGAGTTAGAAACATGAATAGCCAGTTACTAGTTCAGTAAAAATAATAATTTTCCCATTGCATGACAAACAACAAATACCTGCTTATTTTGTGCTATGAAAACTCTTAAAATTTTACAAATATTTCACCAATGACTCCTAGTTGTTTCAATCTGATTTCAAATTTCCAGAGAAGATGAAATGCTGAGCAAGACAAATTGCAGTGTGAAGAATCGAATCTGGGATTTTGATGTACTGCCCAGAATGTGATCAAAATATTCCTATGAAAAGCTCTTTCTTTTTCATTCTGGACAACTCAGTCATCAAAATTAAATATTTTCTCTCACTCTAAAGAGATAGTCTGATGCTTACCTACTTATTTAAACATGATAATTTTTGACGATCCAAATGAAAAAGAGTTGTCATTAAAAAAAAAAAGGAAAAGAAACTAGCAAGGCCCTAGAGATTTGTTTTCATATCAGTCAGTATTAATAGAAACAGATAGAACTCAAAGTAGTGCTATAGTGGTTTAAGAAAGTGTTTACCAAGGGTGTAGGGAAACTACAAGGGATTATGGCACTACTAACACCTCTTATCCATAAGACATGAGGGATGGAAATAGTTACTGGAGTTTGGAAGAAAGGAGTTCTTGAGACAAACTTGAGAGACTCAGAGTCAAAGGTCATAGCCAGCCTGAGGGAACCATGTTGAGACTGGAGAATGAGTATTTGACCTCACTCTTCCCTCTCATAGGGTTTCTGAAGGAATCCGTACTGCCTGAACCAAATGGGAAAATAGAAGGAGCATCCATAGCTGCAATCCATGCAGCTCAGCCTCCTGGGAAGAGAGTAGAGTGGATCAGGAGGAGCAAGCAGATACTCAGCACAGTGTTTCCTTTTATTGAGTCTAGCACTTAGCACCAATCTGGCACATGGTAAATGCTCCTAAAAATGAGGCAGATGAAAGGATGCATGAATTTTTCAGTGACCTAAACTACTGAATATAGTAGCAAACTTCACTTTGTCCTAGTTGCTATATGTGTGTGTGTGTGTGTGTGTGTGTTAGTTGTGGGTTGACACAATACCTTAATTTTATTTTTTTATGGGTGCTGAGGATTGAACCCAGTGCTTCACACTCGCCAGGTGACTGCTCTACCACTGGGCCACAACCCCAGCCACGTCCTAGTTGCTTCTGAGTTTCATTTAATGGACTTAATAAAATATCATCATTTTAAGAGTTTGATAAAAATAATGGTATTCTTTCTAACTTTATGTACCCTTCCAGTATCACCTACTATTTCTTACCTTGTACGATAATTAATGAATAGTATCAGCCATAAAATTATAAGCTATTTTTTTCCCTAAGGATGCAACATATGCATATGTACATTTTGGGTGCTCTAGATTTTAGCACAAGGCCATGAACAGTTGCTTTTGATAAGGGTTTGTGGTGGCATAAATTAAAACTAAGTAACTATGTTATATCACATAATTTAAAATTTTTGGCATTTTATTTAATAGTATGCATTTGTTGTAAAATTTATTAAGCATTTACTTTGTAGCCCATATTGTACAAAACACGAATTTCAAGGATAAATAAGTAAAGGTGCTTCTTTTCTGGAAGAGGAGAGAATTATCAGTTAGCAACCATGACCTGAGTCATCATGCTCAGGGAGGTTACAATATGAACACTTGGGATGATGGGAATGAGGGTAGAGAAGAGTAGGAGGAAGAGAGAAGAACAAAGTGGCAATATTTTATACACAAATGCACTAGATGCCAGAGGAATGGAATCAGGCTATGTTTGAAGGGTTTTCTGGAAGCAGGATGCATTTTCTTGCATTCAAATTGAATCCTTACAATGTAAATTTTTCCTAATTTATATTCAAAGGTTTCCTAGCTCCTGAGCATGCCTAGGAACTAGGGCTAGAATGATAGGACACTGGGAAGCAAATGAGGAAGTTAGAAGCTTCTAGAAGGAGTTTGTTGCTGGCATGAAAATAAAAGTATCAATTTGAAGAAAATCTGAATAGAGGAAGATTAGTCACATAAAAATGTAAAGTAAGGAGGGAATATGCCCAGTCATTCAAAGCTAGGGAGAAGGAAACCTGGGATAGAGTAAGTCAGACTAACACACCATATCTCTTTGCTGATGAAAATGAGAATGAGCCAGAAGTGGTGATGCATGTCCATAATGCCAGTGGCTCCGGAGGCTGAGGAAGGAAGATCGCAAGTTGGAGGCCAGCCTCAGCAATTTTGGGACACCCTAAGCAATTTAGTGAGACCTTGTCTCAAAATAAAAGATAAAAAAGGCTGGGTTCGTGGCTCAGTGGTTAAATGCCTCTGGGTTTAATCCGTGGTACCAGGGGGCTGGGGGGAGAGAAAATGAGAGTGAGATAGTGTTGTGTGTGGTGGGAGTATGGGGAGATTGTCCCTGCCGCTTATCTATGTGACTCATACTTCAGTAAATTTCTGAACCCATCTTGATGTGATGCTCTCATCTGAGAGGTACAGTAATGCTGCTGGTTTTGCAGGATGATTTGGAGGAATAGCACAGAGGTGGACTGCTAGGTCGGTGCACAATAGATGTTTGCTCAGCATTACTGTTAACCTTTTTCACTTGCCATTTCTACTTTGGAAAGGGAGTTAGCATTTTCAGAAGCATAACTCCTTCTATTCAAGTTGTTTGTGTACAGCTTTTTGACTGCATGGAAGGTTCTCACCCAGATTTGTGAAGTAAAAGTCATCAGACTGACCATAATGTTTGAAGAGCCAAACATTACAAATTCTCCTTCTTTTTCCACTCCTGACTCAAAAGAAAGGCTGACCCTTGGTCTTGGAAGGCTGTGCTGGCTAGTAGTCCCCAGGGACAGGACAGTGACAGATCCATTGGACAGGTTTCCCAATCTCTGCTTATTTCCAAAAGACTTGTGAGCTAAAATGAGAAACTATTTTCTGATGAGGTTTTCAAATCAGCATTAAATTGAAAATGGCTGAGTGGATTTTAATATTGCTTCTCCAAATAAGCCGAAGACATTCCTCGGCATTTTCTCCATAGGTGGCCATCCATTTGAAGTTTCAGCTATGGTCAGTGGCCCAAAATCTCAATTTAATTTTAATGTCAGTTCTTTTGCCAACTAAATATGATTAATATTAAGTTCTCTACATTTCTAATAAAGAAGAGACCCTTCCTACAGTGAACCACTTCAGGGAATGTTTTCTTTTCTACTTCTGGGTATATATCTTACATTTTGAAGGAACACAATTAGAGATAATTAATACTTTTCTAGGTAAATTGACCCCAAAAGACTATATTTGAGAGATTTCCAAATTTTACTGTTGAGAATAAAAGTGTGCTTAGATATGTGATCTGACATTTAAACTTTTCATACTTTATTCTGGATGATATCAGAAATAACACATTCTCTACCTAAATTATGAAAATGATAAAAAATGTAACGGGCCAAGCCCCTCATTGTAATAATGCAACATGATTGTACTGAAGTATATTAATAGATTCTGTAGCTACCTGCTTTCTGTTTCAAATGAAACTCAACTTCAGTAGGATACAGGTTATTAAAGTGACCAAAATGATGTGATTTAAATTTTTAAAACTTCAAATAAGCAGTAACTCAAAGATTTTACTAATAAAAAGTAAAAAAAGAATAGATTGTAGAATAAAAACATTCAGCTTATATATTTTAATTCATACAGTCATCAACTATAAAGTTTCATTTTCTTTATGAGAATTGTAACTTACAAACATTTCTTTTCTGTGAAAAAGTTTTGTGATTCAGGTTTCTTATGCTTCAATAAAAATTCACATAGGGACAGGATGGCTCAACAATTAATTATTCTGTGTTTTATTCCAAATTGTATTACCCATTAGAAAAAAAATGTGACTTAATATGTTAAAGCTTTAAACATTTTTCACTGTCTGAAACTGCATGAAATATTAAAAGAGCCCTTGGTATAATGAAATTAACCGTTAGGGAAAACTTTTCTATTCTTTTCCTGACAGATATGGTAATCAAGATGCGAGAAATGCATTTTATGCATTTCTAAAACTGTAAGTAACAAAAACTGTAAGTAACATTTCTAAAACTGTGAGTAACAAATATTTGTGCAGCAACAGTGTGAGTTTTCAAGTTAATTACCCAGTTGAAACCACTGAATCAACTTCTGAGGGAAGAATATCTAAAAATTCTTACAAATAATAAAATAATTTCTGCAAATGTTACCTAAAAACCTGTCACAGTATTTCTGTATATTTTAATGGTGTAGAGAAACCCAAGACTGATTTTAATATTTATTGAAAAAAATAGGTGGTGATATGGTGAGTAGTTTCATTTTAAAAGCAAAAGGAACATTTTTTCCTCATAGGAATATATCAACATGTGTGTCTCACATTGGGATTTTGAAGTAAATAATGTAAGTTGTACCTTCCTGGACGGCTTCTGCATCCAGAACACCTTTTTCTTTTTACGTTCTTATGATCCAATCTGTTCACTTGCATCTCTGCCTTTCCTGTCTCCTCATGCCAGAATTTCTGTTCTTCTAATGTGACCTACTTTATATCACTTCTCGCTTTTTAGCTTACATTAGAGAAAGGTGTCTCAGCCTCTGCACTATTGCCATTTGGAGTCAGATATTTTGTTTTTGTGTTTTAGGGGCTTCTCTGTGCATTGTAGGCTGCTTTACAGCATCCTGGCCTCTACCCATTAGAGGCCAGAGGCCAGTAAGGCAACTACCAGTCCCAGATATGAAAACAAAACCTCCTCAGATATTGCCAAATGTCCCTTGGGGGACAAAATCACCCCTGCTTTATTATCATAATATTAGAGCCACTTGTATACAAAACTTCATATTTACCTTTGAATATTCCTCATTGTAGGAGACTTAGTTCAAAGGTGATGCTTAGTAAATAGTTGTTAAATGAATGCAGAATAAGATGGTATTTTAGAATTGGGGTATATTGCTAAAATAATAAACACATTACTCATATATTGAGCTCATTTTACTTATGAACTTCTGAACTTCTGCATCCATTTTGGATTTGTTTGTTTTTTCAGCATTTGGAATAAAGAAAGAAGAGAAGATAATATTTTTCCAATATGATAGATTTCATATGAATTCTGTGGTTCATAAATTTTTAATGAGACTTGAAGGACCTTGTACATTTTAATTTCCTTATTTTATTTATTTATTTGCCACAAGAGAAAGGTGACATCTAACTCTATTCCAAAAAGAGGACAAACAAGGAAGAAGGCAGGATAAAAAAGAAAGAAGCAGGAGAAAATAATAGAAGAGGAAGAAGAGAAAGAATAAGTGATCAAGCTACAGCAGGCACCTCTACACTTATAGACCCATCTATAAAATAGTTAAATTCAAATAAAAATGTTTTTATATTACATTTTTATTTTTGGCAGTACTAGGGATTGACCCAGGGTCTTTTGCATGCTAGGCAAGCACTCTACCACTGAGCTATATCCCCCACCCTAAAAAATATTTTTAAAGGAACATGTATTGTTGGACTTCAACATAGTCAAAAGAAATTATTAATTAAAAGTGACTTTTTCCTTGTATATAATACTATAGTTAATCTAACACAGACAGACCAGAAAAAATAGAAAGGGATGTGGCAAAAAAATTTTTAAAAGAAAACTTGATTTCATTCAATAGTTCTGTATGCCCAATTTAGGGAAATATGAGAAAAAGCAGAAGTAATTGAGAAAAATTCATTCAAGGTATTTAGCCATTATACTTTAACATCAAGGACATGTGTACACAGTAGGTGAGAACTTAGAATCTACATCTGGATTTGTTGAGTTAGAATATGGCTCCTTACTCTTCAGCCATGTGACCTCAGGTTTGGATTCTCCCAGAAGCAGAACCAAAGACCAGCATTCAAAAGTAATGGGTCTACTTGGGAAGTACACAGGAAACTGGTAATAATGGAGGGAGAGGTAAGAAAAGGAAAAGAAAGATTACTAAAGAAGGGCATGTTATCAGGCCAGCCCTCTGAGGGTAACTGGAACCCTCTCCCCAGGGGAAGTCTGGACTGATGTGAATATAGAACATATATCACGGTTGTCCCAAATAGAGAATATGAAAGTTGTTTTCCTTTTTTCTTCTTTTTTTAATTTGCCAACTTCTTATTCCTTTCAATTACAATTAATGAATGCTAAAATTCTGGTACTCTCTCTTAACCATAATTCTCCATTCCTAATGATGCTTCAATTTACTCTAGCAAAAATATTAATACTATTTATAATAATTCTGAGCTTGAATTTTAGTTTAGTGTTCAGTTTACCTTATTCTCAGGTCGAATGTGTTAACTTACTCTGTGAGGTTTGAGTATCTATGAATTTCTTTATCAAGGCATCAGTCGTTTGGGTATAAAGACTGAGAGCGTATTTCAGGGACTGAAGATCTGGGCTTTTCTCCAGGAAATTCTTTTTCAGGCCATTTCCTCCTGCATGGAAGTATTGCTAAAGAGGTAAAAAAAAAAAAAAAAAAAAAAAAAAAAGTCATATAAGCAGAGGAAAGTAGTATTAGAGGATAATAAAATTACTTTATTACTTTAATAGATAAACTCAAAATAATACAATATGATAAGGGTAAGGTAGATGCAATATATAATGCCACCATTTGTACAATACTAACTCATCATCATCTAATTCAGGTTCCCAAGAAATAAGATTCATGAAGGTCTATAGTTTTTCCTTTCATTCAAAATTTTAGTTAAACAAATGATAACACAGTTACAGGCAGGGGTCAGAATACTTATAAAATAATAGGTCTAGATTATAATTGTCCACTTGTTTATGTTTTCAATTTCCAGAGCTTGAGAAAAATACATAGGGTTATCAAAATTTCACAGGGAAGGTAACTCCTGGTCACCTAATTTGCAGACACTAGTTTAAAATTCTAGGTCAAATGCCTACTGCTCCATCTTTCCCAACCTCTAGTCACACAGTGGTTTAGACACAGGCCAACCTGATAAAGCAGTGTGGTACTTGGAAATTCAGTACTTGCCAAACTTTGTGTCTGATGACCATAATAAAACATTGAGTTCTTTTTTTTTTTTTTTTTTTTGGTTGGTTTGCTGTTGTCATCCAAAAAGCTCTAAACATTTTAATATTTATATATAAGATAGAAGAGAAGAGCTGGGCATGGTGGCATATGCCTGTAATCCCAGTGGCTCTGGAAGCTGAGGCAGGAGGATTATGAGTTCAAAGCCAGCCTCAGCAACTTAGTGAAGCCCTAAGTAACTCAGTGAGACCCTGTTTCTAAATAAAATACAAAAAAGGCTCAGTGGTTAAGTGCTCCTGGATTCAATTCCCAGTATAAAACAAAAACAAAAACAAAAACAAAACTTAAAGGTAGTAGAGAAAATACATGCTCATCAACTATAAATATGGTCATTGAGGAATGTTAACATTTCATGTTGTATTATGCACAAACACCTGTTTGAAAGGCAGAATGTCTAGAAATAGGTGATGGAACTACTGATGTTTTGTTAAGGTCAGGTAAAGGGTTCTCTCTTCCTACTAATAATACTAGAGGAAACTGAGCATTCCCTTGTTATCCGTGGCTTGCTGTGATCTATAATTCTGACAGAATGAAATATTCTGTAGATGCTCAACAAATGACTCTGATACACTGACTTGAATGGATATGTGTCATCCTTTTGTCCCAGTCCTTAAGAAATTCTGAGGTGGGATAATTCAATGAACTAAAAAATCATAAGTATCTCAGATTTCTCCTCTATTCAAAGGAAGATGCAAAAAATTATTCTGGGAATTTGTAAGCATCTGCATGTGTTTTGAAAAAGTTGAATTAGAAGAGATTCAGGGTGTAGGCCAGAGGAAGTAGGCAATAGGGCTATACCCATAAGAAAGATTGCCACAACTGCAGTTCTTTTTCCCAAGAAGAAAAACTTATAATTGTGTAAAATTTGACTAAATGATGCCAAGTACATTATAAAATGCAAGCTGTAGCAATAGCTGTGTATGGCTCTGAAGAGAAGGCGTAGAAAAATGGGAAAGGCCTTTTCTTCCTCTGTAAAAGACAAAAATATGATATTTAAAATCTTTCTACACTTGGATCTTCTTATAAAAATGATAGAATATTCTCACATGCAGACAGTCTAGGATTGTTTCAAGAGCTTCCATGGATGCAAGTATACTTCCTATCATCAAGAAACATGGTGTTTAAGAAAAAAGATTAGGTGTATTGATGGGGAAGGTTTTGCTTGGTCTTGACTGTGTCACCTGAAAGAGGGGTAGTGTATCTCTGGAGGTCTTTTTATATAATGAACCAAGAAGCTACCAGAACTGATAGCTTACCTTAAGAAGAAGAGAGAACTCTGAAAGGGAGAGCATTCTCTCTGTCAGTGTCTCTCAGGTAAGCCCCAGTCCTAACAAACCTGAGCATAACTGCTAGAAGATTATAATAAGAGGAAGGAGGCAAAGAGACCAAGAGTGACAAAGTGATATTTTGCCATTTGTCAGGAAAAATGGACAAAAAAGAAATATGGGGATTCTCTCTACTGTACTCATCTGGATTATTTTTACTTTTTATTGTCTTTGAGATACTTAAAAACTGTGAATTATAGAAAATGTCTAATTATGTAAATTATTTTTTATCCATAGAAATGTAAATAAATTCTTTGTGGAGGTGTGCAACTGATTATTGTTCTGTAGGTAGACGTGTTTTACTTCCACTTGTAAAGTTATTTTAGCTTTCCTTATTGTTTATATATGTATGATTTTTATTAGTCCATTGAGCCAGCTGCAATCTTCTTGGTTCCCATATTAATTGATGAGTTAGAAAACATTTTGGCCCATTTCATAACTGCACCATTATGTTCTCTTTTAAAAACTATTCTTTAATAGTGTGTAAAAGTCACACAGGTGACAGCATTCGTAAGAGTGGCCATAATTCTTACCATCTAATTTGTGAGGACTGGGCCATGAAAATATTTATTAAATCTGTGCCATGAGTCAGACCTTGGGCTGAAATCCAAAGAAATAAAACAGAAGAGGTACAGTGATTGCTCTCAGAGGGATTATAATCTGGTTGGAAAATAAAACCAACATGTGAACAAGTGACTCCAATAACACATTGCTAGTGTAATAAAAATGAGTTAAAAATACAGATAATGTGGGGAGGCATGGGATTCTATTGAGGATGGAGTCAGTAAAGGCTTCCAAAGAAGCGATTTTTTGGTATTTTTTAGTACTGCTACTTTTAACTTCAGCAGCCACCAGTTAATTCACTGCAGTGAACCTGGCAGGGAGGATGATCCCATGAAGTAGCTGGAGAAACCCTGGGAGTCTCAGCACCACCTATGGAAGAGCAGAAGTACTTGTTGTTCTCACAATACAGTCTTTTGATGCACTTTAAAAAAAATATTGCTTGCTATTGGTTTTCTATTCTCACCACTGCATTTGTGCTGCCTGGAAGCTACACAGTGACTCTAGGCAGTAGAGGTCCTAGAAAAGTTAAGAGAGAACACTTTTGGAGATTCATGATGCTTTTTAGCACAGTAAATCCTCTGTGACCCACGTTGGTAAAGCAGTCTTTCTAGCCTTTTATTAATATATCTGGTTATTAAAATCATTTGGCCAGAGGATACCTACATCACTGGATGTCTATCAACTATTTTGCGGATGCAAGTGTTCCAGGGAATATGATTTGGGAAAACCTAGGAAAGAAGAATGTGTTGGACTTCATGTAATCGAGATACTTTTGAGGACCTAGAAGGCTATGGAACAACGAACAGGAGTTACGATACCAAGGCATATGTTACATATGTACCCTTTTATCCATTTATCTATAATAACTCTATAGGAAGATGTGTTTTTCTACCAAGACATTATTTTGTAGGCATCTGGGACTTAGGGGACTAATCATGAATTAAACACACACACACACACACACACACACACACACACACACATTAAGGTGTAAGTTTGTTCCTGAGTAAAGCCCAGGGGCCTCCCTAGAGTTTTAGGTTATGATATTCAATTAACTTTTTCCTTTTTAGCCATAGAGTCTTAAGTCATTCTGTTGAAAGCTGTAGCAGGATATCTGGTGAACAAAAGAACTTGAAGGGCAGAAACAATGCCTTTGTCTTTTGAGTGTGTTTTATAATTGGAGATGTTGCAAGAAAGAAACCCAGAACAGAGGATCAATCTGTCAGGAGAGAAAATGAACTGCATGGTGCTAAGTATGAAAACTGCCTATTCAGTGAACGCAGGAAACTAACACATGCCATAGGCTCCTCATTCAAACAGCAAAGGAAATTATTCCTATGGCTATGCAAATGCAAGCTCTTTGAGAATTCTACTTCATGGAAGTCTTTCACAAGGTGTTCAGATCTCAGATCTCAGGTGCCAGCACCCCAAAACACTGGTCTGGTTATCTCATTGGCACAGATAATCAGGAGACAGGGAGCTTTAGTTAATGTATGAACCTTGGCCCTCAGAAATTTCACATTTAGTTTTGACTCTTTGCAACTGGCCCTGAAGGAAAAGGAGAGAGATATTTTTATTTTGCTGAGGCTTGAGTTTGAAGAACACAAATGTGGGACTGATGTTTGGGACTTGTCTTAAGTATTAAATTCCACTATCCACAGCATACTATAGTTCAGTTGATTTTCATTCATTATAGTGAATTATATACTAGAAGAAAATTATATGCTAGAGGGGAATTATACGCTAAAGGGAAATTTGTAAATGTGGGGTTTTGAAGCTTTCTGAATGTTTCCCTTATGCATGTGGAAGTGGATTACTTTCCATTGCTTCTAAACAAAAGATGGAGATTCAGTTTCTTATTTTTCCTCTATGACCTGCTGCATTACCTAAGCCTCTCTAGTTTGATCTGCAGTGTTTCCTTCAATGTCTGAAAGACCATCACATAATAAAGGACTTAGAATTATTTTACAGCAGTTCAAAGGACAGGAAGAGGACAAAGACATAATTAGAAGTAGCACAAAAGATGATTTTGGTTTGATATAAAAGAAAAACTTTCTAATTATAGCACATCTTAAAATTCAAAACTGTTATGTGTGAGTTAGTGAGAGCCCACCACCAGTCAGTGTCCAGTGACGGCCAGATGACCAAGGCCTAACAAGGGCTCATTCCCCTGTAAGATGATATTTCTCTGTAAGAGCAGGACTGACAAAGTGTTGAGTCTTGGGTCTGAAATGCTGAGATTCTACAATTCTCTTTACCTTATTGGCTGCTCTTTACAGTATCCCAGAAGATATAATTATTCTGACTTCTGTACAATGTGAGTTTTCATATAGGTTATTTAACCTCTCTAGCAGTTCGTTTATTTATAGACGAGTAGCAGAGATATCCATGTTGCCCGTGGTGTTATAAAGATATAATTATATACCTTCTCTGAAAGACCTTTTGAATGGTAGAGTTCTTTCCACTTGTCAAAAAATATATTTAATTGGTGGGATAATCTCCAAATCTATAGCCTAGTTTGGTCTCCTAAGCACCAGCCTCTGTCTCAGGTGGATGGATATTCATTTCCATGTTCCTAACAACTGTATCTAATTTCAACATGGCAATAGGATGACAGCCCTTCTGCCTGATTTATCATTTTCCTTAGTAGAACTAAGCTTTCCCAGTCACTGAAACCACTGAGTTCACCTAAGCTCCTTCCCCCTTTTGCCTCATATTGAATTGCCAAGTTCCAGTGACTCTCCTTTATTTTTCACTCTTATCCATCTTTTACTTTCTACTTCTATAACCCTTATCATTTATGAATTAAATAATTATGATCTCTGTGACTATAACCTTGAACTATGCAATCTATTTTGCACATTTCTATAAGATTTGATTCTTATAGAAATGACATCTTTAGCATACTGTATTTTCAAAATCAGGAATGGGTCCTCTTTTATAGAATACACTGAGGGCATAATAGAAGCTTGGTGTTTTCCACTCAGGCATTCTTCCTTAAGCTCATTTTACATTGCTTCAATATGCAAACATCCAAGTAAGTCGACTCCAGGCCACGTTGTGGTGTAGTCTTGACTCCTAGACCTCTCGTCTTATGCCTTTCCATGGTGAAAATCTTTTTTCCTATTTATGATCATGTCATGAGTCTTTCCAAGAGGAATGTCCTATGCAGCAAGTGAGCTGCCATGTGTCCTTGAAGACTATTCCATCTTTCCCTGATCTCCTGAGTTCTACTGGTTGCTCACCTCCTCTAAATACTTATCACTTTTTGTGCCCTTCAATCAATATTTGTATCACCCCATTCCATCTCTTACATAGCTGTCTTATAAGTTAACACATACTATCATTTAATTTTCAATATGCCTCTATCATGTTTTAATCTCCACTGGAAACTTCCTGAGAGAAGGAACAGTGCTGCTTCCCAAGTCTCAGAGTGCTGAAGAATCTTGGAGGATTTGTGCCTTTATAGGGTGAAAAGGTGCTATGCACAGTAAATACAAAGGCAAGAAGAAAAGCCTGTCAGGACTGAGCCCAGTGCTTGTGGAAAGAGTCAAATAGAATAGCTAGTTTCGTAGAGAAAGAAAGTTTAATAAGAAAAAGAGAAAAACAATGGTTGCCAGAGGAATATACAGGATCTTGCATTTAAAGGTGGAAAGGGTTCATCAAAATGAGCCAATTCTCAGGTGAGATGAAGGTTAACATTTATGAAGTTTTCTACATGACAGAAAATATTTTGATTGCTTTATATGTGATAACTAATTCAATTTGCTCATGATAATCCCAAGTAGCAGCAATATTCCCACAGAAGAGTCACCTGCATGCTTGTACTTATTTTCTCTCTCAGTAACCCGCTATCTTGGTACTTCTTGATTCTATCAATGAATCATTTCCCACATAGTTTCAAACACTTCATTTACATATGTCTATATCAATTTTTGCCATTTTTAAAGGTTTCCACCTTGGACACACTGATAGCCACACACGCTGGCCTCACTAATATGGTAAGGGTGTGGTAAGGAGCACTGTTATATCTGAATGGGCTTTGGAAAGAGCTGAGGGTGAAGTATAGTTTTCTTGAGGATGAAGTATAATTTTTTTCTGAAAATGTAAATGGAGATTTTTTTTCCTGTTTCTTATATTCTTCTTATATTTCTGAAACTGCAGAAAATAAAGCACTTCAAACCTGGATGTGATTGTGAGAAGAAAATAATACTGCTAAGTAAAAATATCAGGATAAATATTGTCTGCATGCTTAGCAAGCCATTCTTTTTATAATCCCAATAAAATTCTTTAAATTCCTCACACCCTTCCAATTTGTCATGTATTGTTGATCTTTCACTATCTTTTTTTTATTGGCTTATGGGAACATGCTAATGTTTCTCCACAAGGTTGTAAGAAGAATTTCCTTTTTGGTAGCATATACTATATTGGTAGCAAAGTCCCATCATCACATTTTTACTTCCAACACTCATATTATACTTCTGGCAAATCTATGCTGACAATTCATTTTGCAAACCTAAATACAAGCAGGACCCAACTTTAACTATGACGGCTTTTTAAAGAAATCATTTGATAGATATTCAGGAATGATTTTCTACAACTGGAGATCAGAGTGTCACTTTCTCCCACAGCATACCCCAGTGTTTCCCTTTGGCTGACAAACTAAAATCGAGACTCTTTACCTTGGTGTTTAACCTCCAGCATTTTGGCTCCAATCCAATATTTCTCTTTCAAACCCTGTGATACTCAGACAATCGTGACTTATTCCCCTACTAGAATATTTGAAGTGTTCAGGGGGACTGACACCTTTCATATCACTCATATTGTTCTCTCTGGGCCTACCACGCCTTTCTTCCATAGTCTTACCTCTCTTCATCCTCTAAATCACAAAATGTCTCTCCCTGGGGAGGTTTTACCCTAGACCCAGAGATAATTTATCACCTTCTCTGCATTCACCAGTACTTTGTCCAAAATCTGTTTTATTGAATGTAGATGTTTTTATTCTTAAGTTAAAGGCAAGACCTCATGTCTCTACCTATTTCTTCATTATTCACTATGTTACACATACAGTAAGCTCTCAAATAATGATTTTTGGAATGCAATAGTGCAAGCTAGGTAGGTTATTTTGTTCTTTCCATAAACAGTTGAATTTTAAACAATGCAAAACTATGCTGGTAATGCTAAAAAGAAGATGCTGAGAAGCAGTCACAAAAATTGGATAAAGGAGAGTAGGATAAGACAGGACTTCTTTCAGGGTAAGAAACTCAGTGGCATAAGATGTAGTTCAAAACCATATTCAACTATTTGGACTATTATGTAAAAATATGGTGTTATTTAGCATTGAATAAGAAAATAATAAATAGCTTCCAAAATTGTACTGAATTTATATTAGTATTAATTCTGTCCTTTATACCAAGAAGTGCAGATTTCTAGAGGGCCCTGACCCACATGTTTCTTATTTTCAGAGAAAACTGTGTTGCCACTACATGATATCAAAGCATCTCCAACATATATTGTAGTATATCGTGTTCAGATCCATATAATAAATGATCTGGTGAATTTGGAGGATGGGAAAAATCAAACCAGCCAGTATTTTTCTTTATAGTTCAAACTTTATCATGGAATAATTTGAAGATTCTTCAGGGTTTAAGAATTTTCTTCAGTCTTTGGATTCATGCTCAGAGTGGATGCTGCTTGGAAAATGACTCCTGTTTCTTTTTAAAATATAATGACATTTCAGGAACTCCCATGGCAGTCTTGAGTTTTCCTGAGATAGGGTATTAGAACTCAAAAAGCTGAAGTAGTAGCCAGGTTAGGGATTGCCTATGGCCTCTCCATCTGCTTGCACATATTAAATAGATTATTGGTTAACTGTCTCCTAGTAATCACCTTACTACTTTTACTTTCAAATACTATGAATTTGGTTGCTTTGGCAGGTATGTCAAAGTCTCACTATCCTATTCATAGCAGTTCATCATCATTTCTGCTATTTCTGACATAGTCTATGGTCTTGACTTAATAACTGAAACCACATGTGACTGGTGTGGAAAAAAAATAGTTGCAGCCCATTGAAAGTTTTAGTATTCAAGAGAATCAATATTTTCATCAATATTCATATAGAGGTTGAATGATTTTAAATTTTAATAATTGGAAAATAAAGTAATTGAAATTGGCATTCTAATGTAGGAAGAAGGCAAATTTCTGCAGAAGTATTATCCATTTTAGTCTGCTACATGTTATATTTCATAAACATTTAGTGAGACATGTAACACAGAATTAAGAACACTGGTTTTAGAGTTTGGAGCAGTTTCTCAGCTCTGAAAATTACTAGCAGTACTGTGGCCTTAGATAAGACCTTAAATTCCTCTGCCTTCAATTTTCTCATCTGTCAAATGTAAGTGATAATTCTTGACCTATCTACCTTGTAAAATATTTATAAGGTTGAGATGAGGTGATGTGCACACATGAGAAAGATTTGACAAATGCAAAATGCCATTTCAGTCTACATTCTACAAACTATAGAATGTTCCTTCTTTTTCTTTATCATTTCCAGTTTATTTGACTTAATTGAGCTAAAAAAGAACTAAGGATCATCTCCTTGGCAGTCACTGGAAATTTGCCTGGCTGGCATCTGCAGCTTTGGTCTAAGAACTTTCTTGTGAGGTGCCCTCTTGCATCATACTGCTGTCTTTGCTGGGCTCCAGGCAGACACTGTGTCTTTAGTTCTTGGAGTTACAACTTTTTAACTAGTGTCCCTCCTTCTCCTGAATTCCACTGTAGTAACATCAGAGTTAGTGATTGGTAGGATAGTTAGGCAAAGGAAGTCTCAGCTCTTGCAAATGGATGATAGAGGCTCTAAAATGCACAAATCAAGTAAAAATCATGGCAAATGATGTTAGCAGTCCTAACATGGAGGTCCCAAGAGAACTAAATCACATAATTTAGGGATGAAGAGAAAAAAGTGCAGACCTGATCTCAGGCTCAAGAGGACCAAAGTCAGATTCCTATCCTGAAAGAATGAGACAAGGATACGGACCCATTTATTAGATCTAAAACAACAGATAGTAGTTGTATTTCCAAAGAATAAGGCACATGTCTGGAGTCTGAGACCGAATTAAAGGATTTTCACAGATGGCCTAACAGGAAGATGGGATATTTGAGCTGTCAAGATATGGATTAAAGGGATTTGCTTGAAGATGAAGACTGTCTCAGAGTTTGGGGAGAACTCAGCCTGCAGGTGGCGATTATGTGGTCTCACCAAGAAGAATTAGAGAAATGTTGGAGTTAGAGACAGAAGCCAGGTCAGTCAACATATTGAATGCTGCTCTTATTTCTACAGAACACATTTCCTGACCTCTTCTAAAGTTATGAATTGTTCTAGAAAAATCATGATGGGCTGAATTCAAATTCTAAAAATTTTACTTTCTTTTCTTTCTCAGAATATACTCTAGAAATCTTATTTTTTTCTACTAGCATTTTCCTATATGTAGTCATTATTATTTCAATGACTCTAAATGCTAGTGAATTCATACTCAAATATTTGAAAATAATTTTCAAAGAGAATTGATTTTTAATTTTTTCTGAATTTTGCATTGTCTATTTTTTAAATTTTTTTTTAGTTGTAGATGGACACAATATCTTTATTTCATTTATTTTTATGTGGTGCTGAGGATTGAACTCAGTGTGAGGCAAGTGTTCTACCACTGAGCCACAACTCCAGCCCCTACGTTGTCTATTTTAACCTCAAAATTATTTTACAAAATTACTGTGTTTCTATACAAAATTATTACTCTTCTTTGAAACTCTATTTTTGTAACCTTACACCTAAATTCAATCCCCCAGTTGCCACCAGATTCTACAAAACTCTCATTTTTATAACTTTAATTTTGTGGTTTTTACTACTGAAACAGCAAGATGGTCTCATATTAAATGGTGAAGCAGTGACATAAAATCCATGTGGTGACAGTTTGGTGGAGATATCAGTTTTTATTCAGGCAGAACTCTGTTTAAATAAATACTATTGCAATGTCTGTTTCTACCCAGTGGGACTATGCCATGCTCTGCAAATGAGTCCTAGCTAATGGTTCTTTGCTACACTGTTCACACATCCTTGATAGATATTTCTTCAGGTGAAGAATGGGAATACTAAAGAAAGTTTAGATTTAAAGGTAAACTCCCTCTTTACAACTCTTTAATAAACTTTCACAGCCAGGTATGGTGGTGCAAGCCTATAATCCCAGTGACTCAGGAGGCTGAGGCAGGAGGATGACAAGTTCAAAGCCAGCCTCAGCAATTTAGTGAGGCCCTAAGCAATTTAGTGAGAC
>CM053401.1:88941948-88969934 GCA_028644305.1 Xerus rutilus | reverse complement strand
ACATGGGGGAGGTGGGGGGCAGGAAAGGGGAATGGGTATAGTAAAGATGGTTGATTGAGATCGTCATCACTACCCTTGGTGCATGTATGAAAACACAATTGGTGTAACTTTATCTGGTTTGCAACCAGAGAAATGGAAAAACTGAGCTCTATATATGTGCTATGACTTGAAATGCAATTAAATAAACTAATAAAAAAAAAAAAAAGAAAGAAGCCTGAGAATTCTGAGAACTGTGTGTCCAAGCCTTTTTGCCTTAATTCCTTGCTTTGCATTCTGTCATACTGAGGAGTCTCAAACACAGAAGGGACTTGTGGGGTAATTTTGGCCTCTCCTACTACTCATGTAGTCTACTATAAATAGAGGCCCCCTACTTTATTCTCTTTCTCAGATCCCCTTAATGCTTACTCATTACCAGGAAGAGCCCCAAAGAACTAACTGAATTTGGCTGTGGAGATGTTCCATTTTTTGTAATTATTTTAGTATTTTAGAATTGATTTACAAACTGATCTCAGTACTTTACAATGGATTTTCCTCATTGTTCATTGTGGTCTGTCTCAACTCATCATTCAAAGTTTGCTTAGGAAAACAATGGTAAAACATTAGATTAAATAATAAAGAAAATAGAAATTTGTCTAGGAGAAAAATTTTTAAATTCCAGGGCTGCTACAAATCTATTAACAACATTCAACACACATTTATTGAATGTTTATGATGTGCCACACTCTTCTAGGTGATTGAGATATATTATTCAATAAAAAGAAGACTTTTGTCTTCCTGGAGTTCAGGTTCCAGCTTATGTTTGTACCTTTGTGTGAATTAAAGTCCCATGTGTGGATACACCTCTGAGAATGCATGGTTTGATTAATGGATCAGTGCCTTTGCTGGAATAAAAAGAATCCCTTTTCCTATGAGTCAGCTCCAAGTCAGCACACACAACTTGGCAAGTGGAGCATGGGCTCAGTTCTAGCCTTCACTTGTTCCTTTAGCTGGGCACGTCTTTGCAATGATTCAAGTGTGCAATCATACTTAGAGGCTTGTCCTATTCTGTCCCTTTTCTTATTCTATTATTTAGTAGATGCTGTGAGTTCCTGGAGATAATCTCTATCTGTTTTACTTCTTTAGCTTTTCAGGGTGTACCTTGGCAACTGTCACTTGCTGGGCACTGAACGTATTTTTGGCAACTGAATTGTGATTTCTTCAGCATATCACAGAGAGTTCAAGATACTTGTTGAAAACAGACTAATGCATGACATATGTTTTTCTGATACAAAAATTTCAACTTCAACCTATGAGTTCATTTAATATTTTTAAATAGTAACATTAAATATCCACTGAGATTCAAAGCCTAAGGAAAAATGTGCTAAATTATAAGGGAAAATGCTTTATGACCTGTTAATACAAATATTTTATATTAAATAAAATTTTCTGATCTTGGCTATTTTTATAATGCAATCACATTGTTTTTCAATATTTACTAATAGATACTATATTTTGTTGCTATAAAATGTAATTTTTGCTACAAATAGCTTTCTAGGACTTATTGATTCATTCAAATAAGGAAATATCTGGGAGATGACTACAAAGAATTATCGTGTAAATGAAATGTTTGCAGTAAATTCACAGTCGCAGGTGTATTTATAAGTGTTTTCTTGTGGTACATCGACAGTCCATTTATGCATATTTACTTTTATTTTTATGTCAAATAAGTTGGATCTCATTAAACAGTAATGTCAGACATGCATAATATGCATACATTATGAAGTTACAGAGTGTGAAGTAATAGAGCATATGTCAACTGTTAAATACTTGTTTAATGATTAATCCTAAATCCATTGTCAAATGCAGAAAAAATTCCCCACATTATTGTATATTTCTGATCTTGTATTCTTTTAAGTAAAGTTAATCTATTAAGATTTATTTTTATGAGTTCTGAAATTATCCATCAGCACAATTATCTCAAATAGTGCCTTTCCTGCAGATTAAATCTGCTTTCAAACAAATATATGTGTAAAAATAAATATAAATGTAAAGGGGTTTAAAATTCTTTAAACATAAAGTGGTAAAAATAAAATAAAGCACTAAAACAAAAGTAATTAGCTTTATAAAATGTGAAGTTCTTTGTGCCAGCTGTAGTTTCAGTATTTCACATAAAATTATAGGGCTTTTACAGATCTGTAATGCAAGTAATAATAATTACATGGACTAATAATTGAAAAACAATGATCAAGGGCCCATAATAGAACTAAGTTAGCTTCTCATCACCTATGGATAACAAGATTCTGGTTTTAGTACTTCATATTATTTTAATGTTGATAAAGTAATATTTTTAGATTGTTTCATTCATAGATTTCCTTGAGAAATTAAAAGAATCTTACCAAAGTGCAAAAAATTTGGGGCCACAAAGTGTATGAGAGTGTCATATTTTCTATGGATTCTAAGTTTTACTACCCAGAGGCATATATCCTCCGGGCAGCCAGACTGTATCCTATGCAGAGTTCCTGAGATTTGGGGTATGCTTACTGCATACCCCAGTGCAGGGCTGGCTATAAGTTGGCCCATGTCCTTTCCCAGGCTACAGTGATTAGCTTAGGAATGGTGCAAACACTCCCTCAGGGCCAACAATTCACCAGGAGACTTTCCCTAGGATTCCTGACACTATTACGGGTGATTTTTTTTTTTTCACAATATTTGAAGTTCATAGGATGTAAGAGCAGAAACAACCATCTTACAACCAGGAAAGAAGGTTTGTTGTGGTAATACATCAAACAAGAAGAGCAGAATTGAGAGGTAGAAAGTAACCCCATCTTGCAACATTGCTTGAATCCCTAATGAAGCAGTCTTGGAAATCAGTGTTAGCACTGAACTATAAAATTTCATGCAACAATAAATTCCCTCTTTGTTTATGTTAGCTTGGCTTCTATCACTTGAAATTGAAAACACTTTAGCTGATATAACATTCAACTCAGGAAACTGAAGCCTGGGGAGAAGGAATGTTTCATAATATCACACAGATGCTAGACATGCGGTCAGGGTCATTTCTTTTATAATGAGACCTATTCTGCTTCACCTTCATGGTTCTATAAAAGAAACTTTGACACTGTATAAATCCATTATTCAAGCAGGGTCCAGAAATCCCAGAGAGGTAATAAAAGGAATAAAGAAAGAGAGAAACAAGATGGAAAAAAAAAGTTTGGTAGTAATATCTACCTTCTATCTTTCTTCCTAACCATCAATAGTCCTGGATGAGAAACAATTTGAGGTGGTGGTTATGTCTTCTATATGGCATATTGGTTTTAAGCTATTTTTTCTGAGTAAGGGAGATGACATTGATGATAAAATAGAATACTGAAATCAGAAGTTATATATTTTATCTTGGTAAATAATTATGTAAATTTATTAGTCTCCTCCTATGTTGTAGATACAAAACTATACCAATAATACATAACTATGAGCTACCAGCTGGGGACAAATGAATATAGTTCCAGCTTTAAGAGTGAGAGGGCATACTCCTTGCAGTTACCAAGCAAAGATGAAATATGCATTATCTTATTTATTCCTATAATCCTATGGACCAAATATTAAAATTTTCTGTGTTTTATAAATGCCACATATAAATATTGGAAAGTTAAATGCTTTGGCCTATGTTACACAATTTGGATAATTTTGAACCAAGGTAGTCTGTGCAACGCATCCCCATAAGTACGTTCTAGTGAGTAAAGAATAAAACACTATGCATTTTAACCAGCTAAGTTCCTATCTTAGAGACATAGGGACTGAAGTTCCCTGTATAAATTTCAAGTTTTGGGAATTCCAAGTGATAATTAATGGTAGGGTTATTTCATCAAAAAATCCTCATTAGCCGGGCGCGGTGGCTCAAGCCTGTAATTCCAGCACTTAGGGAGTCTGAGACAGGAGAATCATGAGTTCAAAGCCAGCCTCAGCAATGGTGAGGTGCTAAGCAACTCAGTGAGACCCTGTCTCTACATAAAACACAAAAAAATAGGGATGGGGATGTGGCTCAGTGGTCGAGTACCCCTGAGTTCAATCCCCAGTACAAAAAAAAAAAAATCTTCATTTAATTTCATGGGGTTGAACATGTCTACAAGTTCATTTTTTTTGCTTTGATGAATTTTGCTTTCTTATATTGCATTTTTTGACTGTAAGACTTCTCTAAGCTTCAGAAGATTTCTATGTAGTGTTCCATTTTGCTTTTGTGCATACAAAGCAGTTTAATATATGAAAGAAAATATGTTCTCTAATAATTTTCCGCAAAAGCAATAATGCTAAGGGCTATAATACAAAGTTAGAAATTCTTAATGCAGATTGTGAGATCACAGACATACATCTTTCTAATCCCCCCATGCTAGATATCCTTACAAGCAGGAGGATGGTTTCTTGCAGAGCCGTAGTTAGCTCATTACTTTTCACAGGCAATCAGTTTCCTTATTCTTATTACCTTCAGTTTGGATAACTGTCCAAGATCTTTAGCTGCTATGAAAATCATCTGAGGTCCCTGGAAACATACAGAGATAATGAAAGACGACTCAGTCTTCAGATCATCAGTGTTAGTCACAGTAGAAAAGTAGTCATTAGATAATTTTCTTTATTTCCCTTACTATATTTGTGGATTTTTATGTCTGGTACTCTAAATTGGTCTATTTAGATGGGGCAAAGATATCTATCTAGTAACCTGCCAGCATAACAGACTTCATAGGTGTCCCACTTCTGAGAGTCTTAGGTTTGGGTTACTGAATGGATTGCAGTTAACACAGCCAGTTTAAGGTAGCACATGGACTGGACTCTTTTGGCAAAGAGTCTCACTCCACTCCTCACACATAAATCTATATACAGGGTTGAAGAAAGTGGAGCTGAAAGGCTGTCTCATCTATTAGAGACCTGCTTCTTGACTCCTTCCTCAGCTGGAGGCTTTCTCTAGAACTCTCAAGGCTTGGGGGTAGAGAATTTATAAAACACTGGGATAAACAATCCAAAGCAGTATGAGAATGAGGCAGTGGAGGCATGTCCATTGGCCCATGTAACTACAAAAGTACCAAATTTGGCCAGGTTCTTCGGTGGCTATTCTGGACTAATATTCTCTATTCTTACTCACTCTCTCTGTTTCTCTCTCTCTCATCATTGGGGAATTAAAGACAACAAAGTTCATGAAAACAGCAATGATGGCTCATTTTGCTCATATTTTATCATAACTATGTAGCACAGTGCATAGTACATTCTAGAAGCTCAAAGGGTATTTATTAAATGTATGAATGAATAAATGAATGATGTAAGTTCTCACTATCGATATCAATGTTAGGGAAAATATACATGGTGATAAGCTTTTCTAGGAAAGACCTGATATAGAGAATGAAATGTAATGTAGAGCATTTCTGCTGTAACATGATATACACATTCTTGAAAACCTTCATATGCTTTAAAATTGTGCACTAAAAATAGTAGAGTTTGTGGGCAAAATGGTAGTAGACAAAGCAATCAAAGCTTGTGCAATTTTGTTACCAAAGAACTATCAAAATAATAATTAATTTTTTAAGAGATTGCTTGGACAGCTGGCAGGGAGCTCACTGAGGCTGATGGCTGCCTCAAGGGATATTAAAATATAAAACAAAGAACAACAAAACAACAGCGTACAATTGTAGGCTGAGGCAATGCCCATGCAAGTGGATCTCTGAACACAGGAGGTGGTGGCCTTCTGGAGAGAGAGTTTATGTGCAGATGTGCAGGGAAGCTCCTCTGCCTTTTTTTTTTTCCTTTAAATAGGTCTGTGCAGTAGCAGAGGTGTGAGCTTTTTCCTTTTCTGCTGAAGTTATACTTCTACCATATTTCTGAGCCACTCACCAAGGGAAATTTACATATAAAACAATCCAACTTTCAGATTATACTGACATCATTCTGCTATTGATTAGTTATATGAAAGTTAACTGGTGTTATGGTATTATAGAAACTTATTCCATATTGCATCAGAATAAGACATTCATATGTGTGTGTATGTATTTATATACATGATTTGGCCACCCACAAATAAATTATTAAATGACACATTCATGGCATTATTACTCTTTAGTAGTAAATCAACAAAAACATATTTATATTTGTATCATGGTATACTTTATAAGAAAATATTTTCTGCACAGATAATTCCACTGAATATATGTGGACTGAGTGTACATGATTAATGGTGTCAATATGTATTTTAGTTTGGTTTATAATTACTCATTATTTGCATCAATTTATCTTCCTTAGTCACAGAAAAAAATCAATTACTCCATAACAAGTACTTGTTAAATTATTTTTTCCCCTTGCTTTTATCAGGATATGTGATCTGAAATATCTGGCATTTTGTGTAGCCACTTGACCACTGTCTAACTTTACTACCAATTGATCTTTCAGGTTCTCTTTTATTTTACTGTATGTAATGAAATCACCTTCTTCAAATCCACTCAGAACAGTCTCCTCTATTAACCTCCAAGTTGGGAAGTAATAGATGAAAGCAGAAAGAAAAGGTGAAAAAACTCCCATGTTGTAATGTTGGAACTATCTTATAAAGCTATAAAATTTAAGAAAGAAACACAGTGGCTACATTCTATCCTGAATTTATTTCTCTGTGGGGTCACAGTAAAAATAAACACAAGTCATATATGTACATCAGACAACCATACAAATGGAACTTGGATACACATTTTTAAAAAGAGAAGTTTTGAGTGATAAGCAAGTGTGGAGTTTGACTGCTAATACCACTATTTAAAACTTATTTGGATAGAAAAACATAATTTGATAAATAATTGTAAGAAATTGTATACCAAACACTCTTTCTCAAAATGGATTTAAATAGTACTTCATCTGGGTCAAAACCACTCATTTAAAAAAAAAGGCAATTAGATGTGTTATTAAAACTTAAATACTTACTGTTTGGTCTGTCAGAGGAGGGAGAACGATTTGTTTTTCTATTTTGTTAAGAACTAGTTTCCATAGTTCTTTCAAAACTCGCTTCAGGACTGTTTTCTCACATATTTTTGCTGAAAGACTTAATCTGAATAAAATAAGACAAACTCACTTTTAAGTCTCATCAATGTACCAACTTACTCTATGAATCAGAAATTCCCATTAACTACCAAGATTCAAATACCTGAATAGGTCCTAATAAATTCCACTTACTGAAAAAGATTCATAGTACCAAAGCATTTTAATCATACTGTACATTAGGTAATCCACTATATTTGGTGAAAAATGAACTCAGAGAATTTGCTTCCTTAAATTGTTTCCTAAATTGACAGGCTTCAGAAAGGAAAATACTGTTCAATGCACACAAATACACATTTAAAAGCAAAGGATCCCTTTTATTTGTATATAAAATCTGGTTAGCCAAGAGCAATTTCTGAGATCGGTCACCAGGATTTGGTGTGGGGCTGAGAAGATGATAGCATCAATATTTTTCACCCACCAGATGGCAGACCCCTGAGGAATATCCTTGGAACTTTATCTCTGCTACTTTGAAAACCATTGTTCAAGGGGAGCATTTCTAGTTTGCTGATGAAAATTTATGGTATAGACAGGGTTGAAGCCAGCAGATATGTCATGGCAGAATGACAAACGCCATCTTCAGAGATAGACTTAAGGATGATGTGAGATATAACAAATATGCCAATTTTGCTGCAGACTTGTATTTACTTTCTAAAGGTCTGAGTTTAAGAACTGATCTTGTGTATGTGGTCAGCTCATGTACATGGCAGGGTAAACAACCCTGCTTAGGCTGGAACCAGAACAGGACTAAAATCAGTGACACGTATGCGGCTCTTCATGGGGTTTCTGCTAGTTGGAAATGGAGTTTACAGCTCATTTTATGAAGTGGTGAGATCTTAATGGAAAAGGTGAAACCATAAAGAAATAAGATGTTTTATTCACAGAGGCTGCACAAAGACAGAGAAAGCCTATGCATTTATCATGTAACATGATTTCTAAGGGAATTTTCTCTAAACCACTCTAAAGACGCTCAGTCCGCTATTGTTTGTTTTTAAAAATAATTGAAAATACAGGGGGAACCTAGTAACTGCTTCCTTAATGTAGTCAGAGTTAACTGATTTGATCATGCAAACCAGAAAGCTTGTATTTTATGACCTGAGCTACCTAGATTGGCTGAGCACAGCCAATTAACCATATGGTTTTCAAATGCCATGTGTTTAACTGGTGTTACGGTAGGGATGTAAGGTGTCCCCCAAAAGCTCATGTGTGAGACAATGCAAGAGGGTTTGGAAGTGAAACAATGGGGTTATGAGAGCCTTAACCTAATCAGTGTGTTAATCTCCTGATAGGGATTAACTGGGTGCAACTGTAGGCAGGTAAGTTGTACCTGGAAGAGGTAGGTCATTGGGGGCCTGCCTTTGGGGCATAGATTTTCTCCTTGTAGAGCAGAGCTCTTACTCGGCTTCCTAGTTGCCATGTTTTGAGCGACTTTCCTCCACTACTCTTTCACTCTGGTGTTCTGCCTCACCTCGTACCGCAAGGAATGAAGCCAATTATCTATGGACTGAGACCTCTGAAATGATGAGCCCCAAAATTAACTTTTCCTCCTCTAAAATTGCTCTTGTCAGGTCTTTTGATCACAGCAATGAAAAAGCTGACTGAAACAACGGGCACTGGAGATTTCCTGTTATATAGTGGGTGATACTTGTGTAAAAACTTACCCAGATGTTTTCCCTCCCCCTTGAATGCCTATCCCTCATTTCCATACACCCAGATCCTGTTCACCTTCAAATTAACCAACCCAAAGGACATTTCTACTCACTCTGAAGAGACTGTCATTTTATCCCTTACTATATTTATTTATGTAACTTTCTTATTCTTCTTCCTAAACTGTTAGCTCTTTGAAAACAAAATCAGTAACTGAATTTTAAATATCTTCTCTAACCAGTGGCTTTAATGTTATACTTTCTGAATTAGCTCTAAAAATTTCTCCAACTTTTCATGTCTCATATGTTTTTAAAAAAATTTAAATCACTCATGAAATTTTAAAGCTCATAGGTTCTTTTCTGTCTTTATACGTTATCTCTTCCTACTAAAATTTACCAAAAAAATGACATATACAATGATGTAATAAAGTATATTTAAAAGTGCAAAATTAAGACCAAGTAAAATAAGGATCTAAATACATGGAAAATAAGGATCGATCCACTTTTTCAATCACTCCGTTTTACTGGTGGTGAAATGGATTTGAAATCTTCACCTAGCTGTTGGCAGTATCTTACACTTTCTCTTCCACAACTTTTGGATACAGAAAATACTAAACAAAAACAAATAGGTTTTTTTTTTTAAAATAAAAAGTGGTATGTCTCCAAACTATCAGTTGGTGTTCTAAAATGAAAACCCTCCCATGGGGGATATAAGAAAATCAGGATATTTCAGTCCAAATGCTGTTGTTTATAATGATTCAATTCTGTATTGTCCAAGAAAAGAGTCAAATAACAAAAAGAAAGTGTCAAAGAATGCAAAAGCAATGATGTAGTAAGAGTGCCAGCCTGCATTAAGCAGCCAAATACACAGAGAAGCGTCTCGTCTTTCTGTTTCTCTCTTCCTTTCCATCGCTGTCCTTTCTTCATTTTCTCTTCTTCTTTCTTCCACACTCACTTGCTGGTCTACCTCTCATTATCTACCTACCTATTCACCTATTTTCTAGCTATTTCTAGACAAAAGAATATAAGATTTAATCTTTCTACCAAAAACTAAAATTAAATTGATAAGAACATTAGCCTTATATATGCAGTAAGGTTATAACCAAAGGGGAATGGAATTAAAATAGAAGTTCTAAACGTACAGAGAAGTTCTCCCTACTAATTATTTGCTGGCCTTATCTTTGAATATTTGTTTATTTTCATTTTTTTTCTTTCATGTACAAAGTTGTTGATTTTTTTTCTACCTAGTAATAAAATAAAAGTGTTTCTCTTTCATTAATGCTTTTGTTTTCACAGATATCCTTTTAAAGCTGTTGTGCATAGGGGAAATTTATTTTCATAAGACCTCATCAGTCGAGGAATTTAAGTAAAGGTAATAAGTAAAGGCAATAAGTAAAGGTAAAAGTGGATAGAAAACTTACGTTTTGTCCAAGAAGTCCATAAGTGGTCTTAAAACAATCTCTGCATCCATTGCTGCACTGTTCTTATTAGATGTGCTATTTCCATTTGCTCTCATTTGATTTAGTTCAAAACTCATCTGTTTTATGCATTCTTCAATTGTAAGCTGGAAACTAAAGAAAAAGAAGATAAATTTTGGAATAAAAGTAAACATTTTTCCTGGGCTGTTTTAATTCTACCATGAGGAGTTTGATCTGTTTCCAATAGCATGAATTCCCTTGTTAATTAGTCCTCAAACTTAATATTCAACTGCAAAAAAAAAATTGGTTACAATGTAAGCTTACTTGGTACCATCACATTACATTTGAAGTAGACAAAAGTGAAGCTTTTCAGGTTGAATTAATTTAAATGGGGTTCATTTAGCCTCTATCTCTGAGAGTAACAGCTAGTATGCTTTACTAAGTTTTTTTTAAATGCTACTCTAGAAAGACTGTTGGCATTGGGATGAACCTTCTTCATTTGCTTTGATAACTCCATACCCTCCTGGCTTTCTACTACCATCACTGGCTGCTCCCTCTCAATTGCCTGACCTCTAGCCACTGGAGTAGGATTTCCATATTTAATCAAATAAAAACATAGGGAGCCTAATTAAATTTGAATTTCAAATAGTAAATATTTTTAGTGTAGTCTGTCCATGTAAGATTTGAGACAGACTACACTAAAAATTATTCACTGTTTATGTGAAATTCAAATTCAACTGCATTTATCTGTTTATCCTGCATTAGAATGTTCCAGGCTTGATCTCTGGACCACTCTTCTCCCTCAACAGTCACTCTCTTGACTATCCCATCCAGCCCCAAAGCTTCCATACCACTTACATACTGGTGATTCTTCAGTTTACATGTGCAGACCCAACTTATACCCCACACTCCAGACTGTTTTATTAAACTGGCTGTGCAAACTATCCACTTGGAAATCTGAGTTCCCTATACCCAGCAGCCAATCCATTAACAAACTGTGTCCTAAATTTAAAGACTTATTCCTTCCAAAACACTACTTGGACCAACACACCCACATCTTTCACCTAAACTGGTGTAGTAATTTTCTAATAGTTTCTTTCTGTTGAACCCTCTACAAATATCCTTTTATAAAGAGACCAGATTGTGCTCTCCCCTTGTTAAAAATTGTCAATAGCTTCCAAACAGAATTATAATCAAGTATAGAAGCATTTTATAGACTACAAAGTCCAACATGAGCTGGTGCTGATGATCTCAATGATGTTACTTTTTGCCTCTCTTTTCTCAGCATCATTGCAATCCAGCTGCAGCAGCCTCCCCGGTGTCCTAGGATGCTCCAAGGACCATGTTTACCTTATGTCCATTGTTACCTGACCTCTGCCAAGGAAATTCTCATGGCTATTTTGGTCTTTCATTTTGAGCACAAGCCAAATGATACTTCTTCAGAGAAGTCTTCCTTGAGTACTCAAATTGAAATGACATTCTCATCATTCTCGTTCCTTAACTGTTTAATTTTTCTTAATTGTGTTGTCCATCATTTGACACACTGCCTACTTTTAGTTTGTTTGCTGCCTATTGCCTCCACCAGAATATAAGTTCCACAGGAGCAGGGACTTTGTTTTGTTTGGTATCATTTATCCATATCATGGCACATACTCAGGAAATACAAGGACAGTAATTAAAAACTTTTCAATATTGTATATAGAAAATCGCTATATTCCAATTTTATTGGAATAGATTTCCAATAAAATTTTCTCAACATGCACACAATTGAGAGCTCTGTAGAGGTGATACATGTGTCAATTAGCTGGAATGTTGTGATCATTTCATAAGGTTATTCACCTTAAATATATACAATTTTTGCATGATATCTCAATAAAGCTATCAAAAAAGAAATACTGGTTGAATGTACCAATGGATGATCTCCTTTCACCTGCCTTGACTGCTCACCACTCTCAGGATTTAAGCAAGTTTGTGAAGAAAAACCCTTTGCATTGTCTGTTTTTCTTCTCTATGTCTTCAGTGGCAGTTTTGGTGGTTTACCTAAGCAGTGGCAAGTAGTAAGAGATTTAAGTAGTGGAGACCCTTAGCCTCATTGTTAAGATGTTTCCAACAATACTTCCATGTTTCTGATAATAGGAATGATTGTAAGTATATGTGCCTACATGCACACACGTGTGTGCACACACACACACATGACTTAGGAGAATGGTGATAAATGAAAGCATAGGAAATGATCAAATCAATGGAATGATAATGAGAACTAGGGAATTTCACTCAGTATTTTAAAGTAGTGAGAGTAGGTCAGTCCCATTCTTCTTCCACTTATAATGATTTTAATGTTATTTGAAAAGTCTATAAATTACCCAAATTTTACATAGAAGTTCAGGAATTTTCTCTATATAATTTCATATGAATTAAACAGAACACACATGTTTATTCATGTACACACATTTTATAAATATTTAATAAATATCTACTATGTGCCAATCACTGTTTTAGGTGCCGAGAATACATCAATTAATAAAATAGGTAGGTCTACTTGTTCTTGTAGCATATATAAGACCTTCCTTCTTTTAGTTTTTGCTTTTACGAAGTATGATGAATCTTAACAGATTTTAAATTATACAACTTGGATGTTTTTCTTGTTCCTAGCTCTTTAATAACAGGTTTGTAAACACACTGGACCATGATTTGGGGCATATAGTCAAGGCCTGACTCCTACCATTGATTGGCTTGTCTCCCATCTTTTCTTTTTTGTTGTAGGGATTAAACCCAAGGGTGACTCAGCATCTCTAGTCTCTGGGATTACAGGGGTGCACCACTATGCCCAGCCAGTCTCCATCTTTGGATCCTGACTTCTTGGTTTTCTTTACTGTTGAGAACATCATTCTTACCCCTCTACACTTGCCATTTGTATTGGTTCCTTGATCCTTGGATCTCCACTGACCCTCCTGGGTATGACTCATTTCTTATCTATCTTTATATTTATCTGGCTCAGTGGAATAAGCTCTTCCAACCTCTTATTCAGAGGAATTCTAAATCTTGGCTGTTTGGCTTTTGTCCAGCTGCACCTATGTTTGGCCTCTTGTCAGGTAGCAGTTGCAAGGGAGGGAGGGAAAGGGAATGGTGGGGAAAGTGGGCAAAGTTTGGGTCATTTTGGTGGTGTGTTTATTTAATGGGGCTAATGAAGCAGACATTTGAATGGATAGAAATGAAAGGCAAACAATGTTAGAAATTTCTAATGGGTTGACTTCCCACTAGGTCATCAAGTTCTTGATGGCTTTAATAAGAATCACCTTTGAAATAACTGCTTTATTTTACAGTGATTCTCAAAATCAAGGCATTGGGATGAGATGATAGATGGAGCAGAGAGCATGAAATTTATGTTTCAAATATATGAAAAGCAGGTTCCTAAATAGATCTATATTGTGAACTCAATCATAAGCCAGATCTAATTGTGGGATCAAGCATATGTAAGAAGTATTCTCAGTATATGATGGACAATGTCACTTTATGATTACAAGAGTCCAGGGTAAATAAACACCTCTATTTCCTCTAAAAAGCCTTTGTCTCTATCAATTTTTTAAGAAAATTCACCAAATGAGTCTTTCCTCTTCTTTCTTTCCTTCCTTTTGATTGAAAAAGTTTTTATTAACTAGTTTAAATAGAAGTAGTACCACTAAATAATAACAGACTTTGAAAAATTGAAAAATATTGTATGTAAGCAGAAATCGAAGTGGCACAAGTTTTGAAAATTTTAAGAACTTCTTTAATAAATCACTAAAGTGAACTCATGTAGTCATGCATTAGGAATCCAGTTACCCATGTTTCAAATGTGTTGTTTGGTTCTTCTCTGGCTTTACAGCAAAGTCATCCTAGATGGTATGTATGGTAGAATAATTTATGGTGTTTTTAATGATACAAAATCAAATTCAGTTTTTAAATTATGTACTTATTTTTAAAGATTTATATTGATAATTTAGACCTTGGGAAGGATAGATGGAAACTAAATTTATCCTGTTTGACTTTGCAACAAATCACACTGATCACTGTGGAGTTGCAATCCATTCCATGTGTGATGTATCATAGCAACAAGAATATAATAATTATTCTTTTTATAAGGCAAGTGTGACATGTGGCCTGTTTTCTCTAATAATATGAATAGCCTTAATTGAATGAAGTGCTAAATTATTTTTCACACTTAAAAAATAATGAAGGAATGGTCCTGGGTTAGCCAGGGGTTTCAATATCTAGGCCAAAATGTCCGAACTCATACAGCCAAAGCACTTTTCAGGTGCCCTCCTAATGGCACCACTCCTTCTTTCAGAATTAACATTTGTCTAGTTTTCTTTTTTTCCAAATATGAATTCATAGTTTAGCCTTCGTAAACCAAACATTCCTCCCTCTCACACAAAACAAAATACAAGAAAAAGCACTTGCTTATCAGGATATTTCACAAAGTGTAATTTAGTATGCTTTATTTATATTCTAGTTCTATTTTTTTGTGTGTGTGTGAAGTTCTTGAACACTTTTCTAGCTAATCTTGACTCATTTTTCCTCACTCCAACTTTGATAAATAATCCCTCCTATTGCCTTTGTAGCTGAAGGCAACAGTATTTCCGTTAACCACACATTAATGTACAACCAGACCAGAGGCAAGCCAGAAATGGCTGAGTTGAAGCCCCATTGCTAAGTGTCAGTGTGAGCCCCCACATTTGTGAGCAACTTCTGCCTCTCCAGTTCCAGGTACAGCTACCTTTATATTGCTGATTAGCATTCAGGCCAAGTAGGCAGGGTCATGCAGATCAGCTAACAGCACTGAGTAGAGGCAACAACTACCCTGATCTTCGTAGAGCTGGAGGCTCCTGCTCAGCACCTGAGCTGTGAAGGTTGGCTCCTTAAGGACAATGCCACTTGGCTAGGGGAGTTACTAACTCTGATTATCAAGAGAAGAATAAGTATGGGTTTTTTTTTTCTTTACTGTGCTTTATTCTTGTATTTTAAGGAAAAAAATAATGCTTTCAGGGTTGCTTCTGTTTAGTCTTTCTGATTAAAAAAGGTATTGGTTATCAACAAATGCTTATTCACCATGTATCTCTCTAAAACATGTTAAGTAATGAGTAGTTTTCAAAGAGATAGTCCCTGCCATTAAAGCAACCTTTATAGTCTCATTGAAAAACTGAACACATAGTTTAAATTGGTAAGTCAACATGTATTGAACTAATATTTGAAGCAAATTCTATATTAAATTAATAAACTTCTCCAAAAATGTCTTTGCTTTCTATCTGTTTTAACATTTGATAACGAGATGGTTCTTGCATAGAACCAAAATCAAATTTATCTATGGTGAACTTTTCTTGCTTTAAAACCATACCATATATAGATTAAGTTGATTTTTTTAAAATACAGAAAAAAATGTAGATATGTAGTAGTTTTCAAACTTATGCCCATGGGAGAGTTGCAATCAGATCCCTAAACCTTAAAAGCAAGAATCCTGACTTCATTGGATAAGGGTTAGGGATTCAGGCATTCTGAAAGTACAACCACATCAATATGTATGGCATGAATACAACCCATAGTTCTTTCATGTGTAAAATTTTTTTCTTCTTCCTTCTCTTTCTCCTTCCCTTTCTCCATCATTTCAATAGCCAATTGCCAACCTCTACACACTGGAATTGCAGACAGGTATGAGATATGATTCCAGCCCTTAAGGAACACATTAGAAAGTGTTGGAAACCAGATCAGTAAATCAAAACCTAAAGTAGCGTTGCGAGTGGTACCCAACTGAAGAACGCCTAGAGTTCTGGGGATCATTCAGCATGATATCACTATTAGAGGGAGGGGTCACAAAAGAGTTTTCAGAGGATGCTATGCTTAGATTGAGTCTGGAAGATAAATGGATTTAGCCATTCAGAAGAACAGCACTGAAGGTATGAATATTATAAATGAAATTTAACACATTTAGATAATAACTACTCAGTCCACTGACCTTTCTCCATACTTGATGCTGAGCTCATCCAGAACCCCATTAAGTTTAATTTGAAGTTCTTTTAGAATAGTACTAGCTTCAGGATCCAGCTGCAGAAAGATCATAAACAATGTTACTTTGGAGCTTTGAGGATCATGCCTTTGTTTCTATTAGAAGTATTTTCTTCTTATATTCAAACAACACATACATACTTTTTCCTTTTATTCACTTTTGGAATAATATTAAAAAGTTTAGGAAATTGTGAAGAAATGGGGGAGGGGGTTCTTGCATATGGAAAATTTATTGAATTGCGTGGCATGCTTACAAATAAGTCTAGATAGCAAAGGTTTTGTTGGTTCCAGCAATGGGATTCAAGACATGACAAAAACATCCTCTAGAGCATAATGATATTTTCATAATTTAGAAAGCCTAACATGTTATACATTAGTTAAAATATGTGTTGCTTCAAAATATATTTCAATTTTCAATATCACTGTAAACCAAGACCCATTAAAAATATAAATTTAATGAAAAATTAACTTTTGAGAACAAGTTGAATATATCTAATCCAAAATGCTTGAGACCAGAGTGTTTCAGATTTCAGAGTTTGCCATATTTTAGAATATTTGCTTAGACTTTATTGTGTTATCATTTGTTATCCAAAACTTTGCAACTTGGAATGCTCCAAAATCTAAAACTTTTTGAGCATCGTCATGACACTCAAAAAATTTTGAGCTTGGAACATTTTGGATTAGGGACGCTAAACTTGTTGTTCTTTCATGTTGTTCCTTCTTGGAAGGTATGTTTTCCCAACTTTAGAATTTTAAAGTAATGGGATAAACAAATTATCTAAGTACTTCCATGTTTTTCTGGAGATGATAGGTCTGACTTCTGTTCCATGGTGTCATTTGTAAATTGGAGTTCAAAATTCAAATTTTATCATTTTATTCTTCTTCAGGACCTCAATTACTTAGAATTTAGAGATAAGCTCATAAGCAAATTTGGGGGTAAAAGAAAAGTTATTAAATCAAGATAGTTTAATTTTGATGCTCATTCATAAGTGCAAACTTTAGAAGATAATTTTCTTTTTATCTTATTTGTTCTTAAAATAATGTTAGTAAATATTACCAAATAGCTTACTATAAGTAAACACAAACAATAGCACATTAATTTTCTAGCTTGAATTTATTTTTGCAATTAAGTTGTAAGATCAACACATGCTTTACCAATCATTTAGAAAATTGTGTTTTTGTTTGTAAACAAAACAAAAACTTTATAATAGATGTACTACTATATCAAGCAGAAAGAAATTCATGTGAAAGGCAACCTGGAATATTCTCTGAAATTACAATGCAAGTTAATCTTCCTTCCTTTATCCTTCAGAAATTTAGTTTACTACCATTAATGTCTATAGTTCTCACATAAGCTAATCTACTACTGAAAAGAGGAAGGAATAAAGACAACTTTTGAGAGTAAAAAATTCAAGCTTGGCTTACTGTAAATGAGACAATCTAAGAAGCATATCAAATAAATATAGGACCCAATGTCAGTTTAATCTCCTGGGACCTAGTCCAGGACAAAAAAGTTTCCCTGAGTTTATACTTGATCTAAATTCCATAATCCTCCAAGAGTATTTTATAATGCTAAGAAATGGTTAGGAGGAAGTATTATTCGCATTCTCGTCAGCTGGGTAGCTCTAGGCTGTAGGAACATGACTAAAAACATTGAAATGAAAACAAAAATTACATTTGTCATATGAGACTTTTCTGATTATATCAAATCAATCCTTGAAGTCAGTAGCAACTCAAATATAGGTAATTTTTAAGATTGCTCAGCTTCTGCTCCTCCATCAGAGCCAGCTGTTTCTAGTATCAGATGTGCTCACTGCCCTTGCACCCAGACACATAGGCCACCATAGTACACAGATTTTTTTGGGAATGGGAAAATTACAACACCTGGAGTCTCGCACATTCTAAGAGCTCTATTCAGCTATAACCAGCTGCAGGGCAGTGAGGCAGAAAGACAAATAGTATATACTTACTTTTAAAAACATAACACTGATAGCATTTAAACTCAATTAGCCTAACAAATCTTAGCTTCCTAAACTTTAATGTAGAAAACATTTGTGGACTGCCTGCTCCAATCCTATGGACCAATATAAGCTGGATGTTTATTATGTTTATTATTATATTTTCTTATTACTCCTCTAATTCCAACTTTAACTTGATTTCAATTGTATACAAAGGTTGGAAAAATGGAATTAAAGAAAAGGACTCCCATTTGGCGTCCTGAAGGCTCCTCGCTCTCTGCAGGTATAGGCAGCATCTCCCTACTCACATTTCTGTACCTCCAAAGAATGGTCTGAGAATAGGGTTTTCTATAAAAGATGGGGGTAGGAGGATGCTTCTCATTTAAAATGTGTATTTGGTTTTCATATTAGTTTTATATACACACTGAGGTGGTTCGTTCACTTGTTAGCATAATAATTTTGAAGTTATATAAACAAGGTTATGTAGGCCACTTAGATGAAATTTTAATTTTTCCATAAAATTATTTAATCTACCTTAGGTATTTGGTGACTAGACATTTCTTATCAAATAACTGGTTATTACTTCAAAATATGAAAGTGTCAGATGACAGTAATTTGAACATTGGATGACAGTTTTAATGCTTTGTTTTAATGTGTTTCTAAGTAGGTTCAAATGGAATGCTTTGGATCATGTACCAGGTCAAATGAAAAACAAACCAAAAGGGAAAATTTTTAGTTTCAGTTTCTGATCCAAATAATACCACTAAAATAGGCATAGCAATTCTGAGGCCAATTGTATGACTTTTAAAAATTACAAGCCC
This sequence comes from Xerus rutilus, assembly GCA_028644305.1. Taxonomy (NCBI): domain Eukaryota; kingdom Metazoa; phylum Chordata; class Mammalia; order Rodentia; family Sciuridae; genus Xerus; species Xerus rutilus. Next base: position 88,951,017 of record CM053401.1, on the reverse strand, counting down.
TTTGCAACAATGAGAATAATGGCATATGTATCATATTTATCCAATTATAAGATAATCTTGTTAGGCTGCAAAATTACCAATACTTGAGTCTTTCTGCATTTCTTAATGTGCCCAAGCTAAGGAAATATTGCTTACTCCTATAAACCTTCTAAAGTTTTAAGAAATAATAGACTAGGATTTAAGATTTCATTGCCTAAAATACCAGTGATATATTTTTAAAATTATTAGCTATTTTTAAAGGGTAAAAAGCTACATAATATCTTTCAGCAATCTTTGAAATTAGTCAAGTTATGTAGTGTTAATAATAGAAATAAACTTGAGTCATTATATTATTACTTAAAGTTATTATTAAAAATAAAAAGAACAGAAAAATATTCAAACATTTGAAAATCATTATTAAGACATTTATTCTAATTTATAAACTGAATTAGCATATGTACCTCCATAATTTAATTGGCTGGCTAAATAAAGTTTCCATGTAGAGAGGAATATAGTCAAAGACAGTTTAAAGGTACTGGGTAAAATTCTAAATTTATAATGTAAGCCTTCATTCACACTTTATGAAAGGTTTGGGAATTCTAAAATCTAGGCTGATAAAGTATAGTTCTCATGAACAAAATAAACCATAGTCATATACAGGTGGTCATTGAGCTTTTACACCATTGAGATATTTTACACCACTGTACTTTGGAATATAAATAACTTGTCTGGGAAAGAGAGCAGTAGGCAAGGTGTCTTTTAAGTTCTTTTTCCTTAAGCCTCATTTTTCCTTTAAAATGCAAATTACTTATCATTTCTTTGTGCAAATCTTCCCTCAATCTTCCCTCCCAAACAGAAGCTTTAGCTTCCTACATTAACTGTGCCTTATCCTATTAGCATGCATATAATGCTCTCTTAACTATTTTCTTGTAAATCTATCTCTTCTATAGAACTTTACCTTACTTTTCTTTTTCTTTCTTTCTTTTCTTTTTTCTTCTAAGCTTTTGATGGCGTCTTCCATTTCCTTGCTTGAAATTGATCTGTTTAAGTTGTGTATATCCTCCTGATTCAGTTTGGGCAGATCATATGCCTCTAGAAACTTGTCAGTGTCTTCAGGACTTTCTAATTTACTGGAGTATAGATTTTCAAAATAATTTCTAATTATCTTCTGTATTTCAGTAGTGTCTGTCATGATATTTCCTTTTTCACCTTGGATTTTGGTAATTTGAGTTCTCTCTTACTTTACTCATCTAGTGTGGGTGTCTGTCCGAATGTCCTGCATGCCTAGGAATTTACCAAATGTTCAAGGAAGGAATTGAGGGCAGACAGGAGCAGTCTTGTTTGCCAGAAGCTGCTTCTCCTGGGACTGATAACATGGCATCAACTATTAACAGGATCTCTTTGTCTTTGAAATCACTTATTCCCTGGCAACACTATATTTGGGACTTACCAAGTTAGTATTGATTTCAAATATTTGTGTTATTGCCAGACCATGTTAGATTATGTCCTCATATTTGTTTGGTTGAGAAAACATGGTTACCAAACCAACTCTGAGTGTGTGTGTATGTGTGTGTGTGTGTGTGTGTGTTTTCTTTCCCAGCACAAATTGTTTCCCTATGGATCTAAAGAAAATATACATTTTTTTCACTTTTTTTAAACGGTAATTGCTAAATTGACCATCAAGCTCTTGCTAGGGTTATCAGCAGTGGGCTAAAAAGTAGCATTGAGACTCTTCAGATACGGTGATACAAATTCTTATAAAACAGAGACTTTACGTGAAGAAGTTAAAGATCTTTAGTGTGAGTTTTATTTCTTTTCTACAGTTTTTAATACCATCTTATTTCTTTTCTTACCTCTAGGTTACTAGGCTGCCTCACCTTGTATTCAGCTCACCAGTATTAGGAAGTTATTATTGCTTATCTAAAGAAGTGCAGATCAGGAAAGAAGGTTAGTTCCTGGCCCTCATTTTCCCTAGAAAATGTGTCTCAAGTTTATACCTTAGTCTGATGGGTTCATCCCTTTTAATATTTTTAAATTAAATTCTTTAATTTTTTGCATTAAATACTTTAATATTTTTGCACTAAATCCCTTAATATTTTTGTGTTAGGTATTTTAATATTTTTAATAAATTGACTATTTTAATAAATGCAAATTTCATCACTATTTCTATGAAAAAGAAAGTCTTATTTCTAAGAAAAATATTTAACTTGAGTTCATGGTTCCTTCTGGGTTTTGTTCTATCCATTATCCCTGTCTCTCTATTGTTACTTTTATTGATGCCTCATCATATAAATATGTTCCAAAAACACGTACGTTAAAATAAAAAAAAATTAATAAATAATGAAAGAATACCCAACTAATTTGAAACTTCCCCCTCGTTGACATGTAGCTAATATCTTGACCTTCAAACTGCTTAGAATATTAAGTGCAAAATGTGTTGACTCCATATGCTTCTCTCTTAAATATTCATTAATCCTCTATGATGTGGCTTCTGCTGTGGATATACCATTGATACCGTCACATATAGGTTACCAATGATCTCTTAATTGCCGAATGCATTGACTTTATTTATCCTACTCAGCCTTAACTCAAAATGTGATTTACTCAATTTCTCAAACTCTTATTTTTTTGCTTCTTTACCTAAGATTTGTGTCTTTTGTTAACTTAAGTCCTCCATGTACCCCTGACATAATTACTTTTCCCTTCTAGTCTTCTTTTCAATCTATACTTCCTCTTTGAGCAATCACATTCATGACTGTGGCTTCAACTACCTGCATGTTAATGACTCCCAGGTTTATTTTCCATAGCCTTACTAGAATGCCCGCACATTAAGTCTATATTCTGAAGTGCCTATTAGACTTTTCCACTTTGATAGTGCACACAAATCTCAGTCACAGCAGTATATCAAAAAAACGGAACTTATTACTTGGCCATCTTTTATTATTTCTCCTCTTGTTTTTGCTGGTTAGTAACATATGATTGTTAAACCATCTTCGACTTCTGTCTTCTTCCTTATGTATTTACTTCCTTCCATACCAAATATGATTGAAAATATCTCTTAAATGCTTTTTCTTTTTTTCCTGTCCTTTTCACTTTCTGATTCAGACTTTTTCTGGTCTAGTGTATTACAATCATCTCTAAGTTGTGCTCTTTTTTCCTGTTTTCCCCTTCCATCCCTCCAAATGTTGTTCCCAGAGTTGTTTAATAAATCTAAAACCAATCTTAGCACTTGCTGACCCTCAAGCTGGCTTTCAATCAGGCAAGTGTTGCAAGACATTTCTCACAATCTTCTCTGGGTTCTTGCTATTTGTTTTATTTTGAAGTGATCAATTTTCTCCAGCCTTTCCACTTACCAGAATCTATTCACTTTATAAGGCCCAGTTAAACCTAAAATATATAATTTGAGAAACTGTGAAAAATTCCTCATTAAACCTAGCATTAGGGTAAAGTCCCTGAATACCCTAAATCGCTTTGTACTCACTTGGATAATGCAGTGTGTTGTCAGAAATAAAATACATAGTCCTCTCTATTGCAGACAAATGTGCCCACGTCTAACAATGCTACTCTGTTTTTTTGTTTCTTTTAAAAAATTCCTCTTTGGAGAGATTCTCTTCAAGAACACAGATGGCCATTTTCGGAGATAGACTATGGCATATTTCCTATTTCATTTAGATGTGCAAGAGTATTATGCTAGAAGTATCCGTTACAGTGTATAAATTGATATTTCTAACTTGGTTTCAAAAAGTTGAAGAACATCAGTAACTGTCTCTCATCCTAATTAAAGAGTATGCAGTGAATCCAACTGTCATTGTGCTCCAAATCAACTAAATGCCTTTGAGACCCATTAGTTTCTTTAGCCTAGACAATTGAAGGAAAAAAAGAATGCCTCATCTTTTGAAATTCATTCAGTGCAGCTTTGAGTTAGTGAAGATGTAGCAAAGTTTGGTCTTCTGTTTCTCTATACTCTTTTACTTTAAATTACATCTTTAAGTCTCATGTGAGTGACATGTCATTTTTTTCTCTTAAACATTTTCTTCCCTTTTTGCCTACACCGCACACCATCCCTCAACTTTATAGATTGCTAACAAGGGTCTTGTCCTTCCAACTACAGAATTTTAGAACACAGCGCACCTTCTTTCTTTATGAGGTGAGGAAAAGCAGCACATACATAATGTGTCATTGTTTTGGAGCAACATGGAGATTGAAGTGAAGCATTTTTATAAGTTATTTTTTCTGAAGCAATTCCCTTCTGAAGATATTCATTAAAAAGAGATAATTGTTCATAGACTAGATGAGAAAAATTTTGAATTGGGAAGTAAAAAGGATAGGACAAATGGAGAAAACATTTAAGAGATATTATAAATCATATTTGATATCCAAAAAAATATGGAGGAAGAAGATGGAAGTCAAAGATGACCTTCACATTTCTGTCTTAAGCAACTGTATTCTATTAACCAAATCAGAGAAAACAAGAGGAGAAATAACTTGACTATAAAAAAATCTGGAACTTATTGGCTGCATTTATGGGCTGCCTAATTGTATAACTGTACAAAGTGGGAATATGTTGGGAATAGAAGAAATGAGACAATCTATGTAGAGAAAATTATCCTCTCAATACTGCCTTTTTGCCCTGCCCCATTCTCTTTCCCTTTTGGCTGTTCACATGACCTCATTCATAGTGAACTGCTGTTCCCCACTGTGAATACATGTTCAATTAACTGAATTCAGTATCTGTTGACTATTAAGTGATAGGAAATGAACACCTTCAGTGAGACATGTGCAAGAGATGCCTGAGGAAGCCAAGCCAGATGTGGTAGTGCACACTGGTAATCTCAGGGGCTAGGAGACTAAGACAGGAGGACTGTAAGTTCAAGGCTAGCTTCAGCATCTGGTGAGGCCCTAAGCAACTTAGTGAGACCCATCAAAAAAAAAAAAAAAAAAAAAAGGCTGGGGTCACAGTGGTAAAGTGTCCTGGGTTCAATCCCCACTACAAAACAACAACAAAATCAAGAGAGATAATTGACAACTCTGGGGACTACTCTGTCAAGCAAGAGATGAGAGAGGATGCTGTCAAGCAAGAGATGAGAGAGGATGGTCTGGGTTTTAAAAATTAGTTTAGAGTACCAAGAAGAAGGAAATGGGGCAGGCTGGTTTATAGTACCAAGAAGAAGGAAATGGGGCAGGCTGGTTAAGGGCTACAATGTTACTTTTAAGAGGCCTAAGTTTTGGTTTTACAGCACAGTAGGGTGTATATAACAATAATGCATTGTGTATCACAAAATAGCTAGAAGAGAGTGTTTTGACTATTATAATGAAATGATAAAAGTGATAAATACGCTAATTATCCTGATTTGATTACAATGCATACATGAATTGAAACATCACGTAGTGCCCCAGAAATATGTACATTATGTATCAATCAAAAATGAGAATAATAAAGAAAAAAGCAAGGAAAGTGGAAAAGGAAGTTTTCTAGGACTACATTGAATTATGGTTTGTTATGGCAGGTGTAAGCAATTCAGAGTGATCACAACAAAATAATGACATGGTCTTATTATAGAGGATAGCAGTTATAGTGAAACTATTTCTTTCCCTCCTGGCTATGTCATGTATCTGTTCTTAAGTTTCTCAAGATTCAGAGACAGGTTATTCTAAAAGGAGATTTGGCAGTATGTAAGTGATCCTCTGATCTCTCTAATGCTCTAGGGAACAAGGTTAACAAAGAGCACCTGCTGGGCCTGTATGTCATTTTGATATGGATTGCCAGCCCAGAAACCTCTCAAAACCACCTTGGTAGCTTCTTCCTTAATTTCACAAGCTTAGCTGTTAGCCAGACTTTATGCGGTAGTAATGCTGGATACTTAATAATATTTATTAAATCACCTCAATATAAATTGCCCTTCTAGCCCTCTTTATTCTTTTAATTTTCTATTAAATCCAATTTGTTAACTCTAATTGCAGAGATGGCTAGGGAGAGAAAGAAACCAGGCAATATCCACATGCTGAAAATAAAGGGCTAGCACTTCAAACATTGAATTTTCCTTGTTATCTGCTACTATAAAACTAAAAAATAACTGGTTGTTTTTACTGAATTCAAAATAAATTCAAATGACATCTTGTCTTTGAGCTTTATTTACACAATGAGAATCCAGAGATTGGAGTTTATTCGGATTAGTGCAGATCAAGATTTTAACAATTACAACTTTCATTTAAAGAATTTTTTCAAGTTTAAGAAGATTATTAATTTTGTCCCATGAATCTTATCTCTTTAATCGTTTGTATTCTCCCAACAAAGTCCAAGGTCTTCTTTTCTGGCACAGAGGGCAGTGCATCTTAGTAATTATAGTATCTCTAGTGCCTAGTAAAATTTACAGAATGTAATGGGTGCTCAGCAAATAAATATTTGTTGAATGAGAAATGAAGGTATAAATTCTGTTTTCATGTTCTACCTGTTCTGGCTTCTATTTTCCATAAAGCATTCAGCCTGAAGGGGAAGAAATGTCTATAATGGTCCAGACAGACATGGGCATCAGGATTCTGGGTATCTCTTTCATTAAAAGTTGAAAGGTATCTCCACTCTAGTCATTTACAAGATCTTACTCCTTGTAATTCCTTGAGGCCAAAGACATATTTTTAATGGTATTTCCTACTCTAATTCTTGACCCTGCAGATACAATAAACACAAGTAGGTAACAATGGATACTTAAACATTGACATTTACAAAGTTTTTAAATTGCTTTAAGAAACAATTCCCGAACTGAAAGTAAAATAATGGAATTAGTTGAAATTTTCTATTTTGTCATTTAACTATGTCTAATATATACTGTACAATTTTTTTTTTTATATATATATATTTTTTTTAGTTGTAGATGGACACAATGTCTTTATTTATTGCTTTGTATGTGGTGCTGAGGATCGAACCCAGGGCCTCACGCATGCGAGGCAAGCGCTCTACCGCTGAGCTACAGTCCCAGCCCCTGTACAATTTATTTTTAAGTTTATTTTGTAGTTGCTAAAAAAGAGAAAATAGCCAATTGACCCTCATTAATTTGTTTACTACTAAATTATATCTCTATGTACATTGAGGGGAGAAGCTGAGTTAGATCAGAAACGTGAACGTTGAGTTTAAACCTATAATACCACTTTTTATAAAATTATATTAAAAATGTAAGCATAAAGTCAGAACGTTTTGGGGAAGTGCTGGACTTTTCTATATGACTGCTTCTTGGTCACCTGTATTTTGGAGTTATTATATTCTTTAATACAAATATTTGCATACGATATCATTTGTTGTCCCAGTAACCATTCAAACATATCAAATCAAGATTCAATATATTGTACAAATTAGATTGTAGATGAAGGAAATACTAATAAGTCCTACCAGAAAGTAGTCTGATAAAAGTGGAGCACAGATAAGAAAAAGAGGTATTCTGCGCTGTTTTCTAATTATCTTTTCCCTGTTCTAAAATCATAGAGCAGTGATTATCAAAATGTAGTCCCTAGCCCAGTAGCATCATTATCCTCTAGGAATTTGTTATAAACAAAAATCATAGGACCCTACTCTTGACCTACTGAATCACACACCCTGAGAGTAGAGTTTGCAAAGTATTTTAATAAGCTCATCGTGTAGTTTTTAATGCATATTAAAATTCAGTGACTACTAGAATGAAGGATTATTTCCTTTGAAACAGTGATCTTTAATCCCGTTGCCTTGGCACATATAATGAGAGTGTAGTGCCAGGTAGAAAATGATAGAGGTTAGTTTCTTTCCTCTCTGGTCTGGGGTTGCTTAGCTAATGACCAAGTCCATTTTACTATTAGGTTCCACAATGCATTTCAGCGAGCTACATGCATACATACACTTTTGGGCATGGAAATACAATTTCTAACTGGCACTTTAAATTCATCATTAAAATTAAATATGATATAGATGTGCATCTCTGAATCAAAAGAATATCTCAGTTGTTTCTCAAAATACACACATTTTAGGTGGGGCATAGTGGTGCACACCTGTAATCCCAGAGACTCAGGAGGCTGAGGCAGGAGGATTGCAAGTTCAAAGTCAGCCTCAGCAACTTACTGAGGCCATGAGCAACTTAGCAAGATCCTATCTCAAAATTTAAAAAGAAATAAAAAGGGCTGGGGATGTGGCTCAGTGTAAGCACCTCTGGGTTCAATACCTGGTAGTCCTCTTCCCCCCTAAAAATACACATTTTAGGATAGTGGGATTATGGAACAGATTTCTTGGCCCTATTTAGCTTGGATATATGTATTAGTCACTCTTACAGGAATGTTTACCACCATGAGATGAGTCAGAATGTTGATTCATTTTTCACACATATCAATAAAGATAGCACTACCATTGTGCCAACTTTGTTGGCTTTGTAGTCAGAAGAATGAGAGAATTTAGCTGAACAAACCAATCCTATATCTCCCTAAACATCTTAATTATGGTTAACTGTTAGAGTTTGAAGGACTGTCAAGCGTTATCAGGCCTATGTACAAATTCTTCTGTTTGAAATGACTCTACCAATACAATATTGCAAAAAAGTAATTCACCTTTTGCTTACACACAGTCACAACTCTTTTAAATTACCATATTTTACAGAATTCTACAGCCAATACTTATTACTTCCTGAAGAGAAATTAAATTTTGAATTAGTTGATTTTCTTTTTCATATATTATACAAATTAGATCGTAGGTGAAGGAAACATTAATAAATCCTTTTCATGGGCTGCAACCATATGTTTCTGTTACCAAATAAATGCAGACTAAATATTTCCAACTGATATATGCTGCATTATATTCATGAAATAATTAAGCTATTAAAAATAAAAACAAAAAATATATGTTTTACTTTTGAACTATTTGAGTTTATTATTATTCTGTTTTAGTGTGATAAAGTGATAGGTAATATAGTATGGGGATAGGGGCATAAATGATTAACTTCTAAATGAAGTCTGTTCATAACTAGGGCTGGCTATTTTATTTTAGTATAGTGATTCCTAAACTGTATGAACATTAAAAAAAATAACCTGAGGTGCTTTATGAAAAGAATCTGTACCTCACTCCTAAAGGTTACTTTTTCT
>CM053401.1:88922388-88941448 GCA_028644305.1 Xerus rutilus | reverse complement strand
AGCCATGCCTGCAAGCAGCCAGCACTTTGCAGAGTATGAGGCAAGCAACAGTGTTGTTAGAAGCCAAGAAACACATGGCATTAAAAATATATGGAGCAAATGCACTAACATACATTTGCTCATTAGATTTTTGTAGCAAGAACTGCACATCGCAGCACAGATGGTAGGGGACAAAGCAATAAACTCCTAAAAGAAGAATAAGATCTGGAGTGAAAAGTTTGCCTTAGGGTTTATGATCAGTTCCACTGTGAAGAAAAATCTGGGGAATTAGCATTAGTCCACATTACATAATTTTTGAAGGCCACTGAACTTCTGTATCAAGTGTTATTTATACTTCTCATATTGAAGGTGAATCCTGTCATTCTCAAATCCTTTTCATCTTTACAAAATCCCCACCTTAAGAAACCCATTTAGATACTGGCATATGCACGTAAGAGTGTTACAACAAATCTGCCTATTACTTTGAGATTGTTGTGCCTAGAGGAAGCTGGGTGTAGCAACAAATTCTGTATAAATTAAGTTTATTTCTGCCTGGAAGGTTGATGTCACACTCAGACTTGGGTTCAGGTCTTGTTTTCTCCTGATGTTTCGTCAATTGCTATGCCAGTGCAGAGTGGGCCTGCTTAAAACTTTTTCTTAGCAAAAATGACAGAAGTTGAAAATGGAAGAGAATGGGTGAAAAGGAACTATGCATGGAGAGACAGAGAGAGATAGAACATAGAGGAGGACACATATATAGTGAGGAAAGGGAGGAAAGTATTTAAATGTAGGAGTTGCAGGGAACTAAGGTCAATGCTATCCATTCGACAGATTATATAGTTAGACGCTAGACATTCATTTCATTTATTAAATTAAAATTTCCATTTAAATTATGTGTGAGGAGTTTAACAAATAGATATTGCATGGTTATAAAAGGAGAAGTCATCATACTCAGCATTTCTGTCTTCTTATTTTCTCCAGTAAAGAGTTCTGTGAGTTCGTAATTTATTTGAAATTAAATTTATAGTGTGAAACTTGTACATTTCAAACTGGTAATTTTATCTGAAATAAGAATCCATTTTTGTCTGACAAATGAGCCACATTACAGTTTGTTTAGTTAGCAAGTGGCTTAGTCCATATAGTTTCTTTTAAGTATAGGCTTGATTAATCCGTTTGGTCTGTCTTTTCTGATTTGTCTGGTTTATATTCAGCTCAGCAATATATTAGTCATATTAGAGATCCCATACAGAATAATAATGAAATAGTAGTAGCATGAGGAGAAATTTCTGGAAATATGACATTTTTAAATATAATTTCATTTTTAAATGATTCCTGGTCCTTAAAATTCACTGAGATAGCATTTCCCACAAGAAATCAGTAATTTCTTTATTACTTATCAAAATTGTAAATGGACTTAGAAGTCTGAATATAAAAGCATCACTAAAATTAAAAAGGGGACCTTAAGTTATGATCCTCGAGTGCTTGTGCTCAACTAATTTAGCACAAGAATTTTGAAATGAGATTGATGCCCTCAAACCTTGCAACAGGCATTAACACACTTTGGAGAATTAAGTCTTATTTTATACAAATTAAACTGAGACTGCAAAGGAAGCACAGCTCATAAAAGTTCATGTTAGAAAGTTTTGCACCATCACACACATATTCTGGTGCTTCTCCTTTGTAGGATATTAAGTAGCAACTTCATTTCTTCTAAGAAACTCAAAATGAAACAGACATAGTTGAGTGAAAGGTATGTATAAATATCTCCTTAGGGTTAAAAGCAACTTCATACATGAAAAAGCACCATCATAAAAAAGCATTTCCAGCATCACAGATTTAGAAATAAAAGTGATATTTGCTTTGAACTTCAGCCTAGTTTTACATATGTCTCATACGTTTTACCACAGTTAGGATAATGTAAACTAACTTTGAACAGAAATATCCACACACTCAAAATGAGCTGTTCTTGGGATTGTTCTCAGGATTGTTTCATTGTAGGGAGGGGACAGTGAGTGAGAAACCCTGCTTCATGACCCTCCCTCTCAACATCTTCTCCATTTTTCAATCCTCAGACACTCAAATGTTGGGCGGGGGGGTGGGGGGGGTGTCGGTGGGTGGGAGACAAGACTGCCAGGCAGGGAGAGGCAAGTGCACAGCTAATGTTTCACTCTGCCTGATCCAAACAAGCAAATGAAAGTTAAGTAGGAAGTGCAATGGCCTTTTGGTGTAGGGGTGAAGAAACAGCCAGGTAAAGGATAAGATGCTTACTATCACAAACCTCATAAAAGAATCTCTCTCCTTCCTTCTTCTGTTCATGGAATTGGAAGCCAAAGATGTTGGACAGAGACATGACACATTACAGACACAAGACACCACACATTTTGACATAGCTTTTTCCATGTGAAAAATAAACCACTGATATATCCAAAACCACTCATGCCACAATATGTACTTCATAACAAACATCAATATTAAACTGACATTGTACAATACAATAAAAGTCTATTTTTTGTGGTGCTTTACAGATCATTAGCATATATACATATATTTGTGTATATATGACTCTCTCTATGTACACAAAGACAAAGGCTCTCTCCCTCCTTTCATTCACACTTCTCTTTACTGAAGTACTCTGTTGTAGATAAAAATTCCTTTGATTGTTAATGAAATTTTAGATTATCATGACTTTAGGTTCTTTGACAAGCCATGTAAAAACTTGATTAACAAAATATGCTGCTAATGATCTCTAAGTAGGTATCGAGTAAATGCAGGAGTAAGAACACACTTACCTCTTTCCCTCCCATAGATTCAAACATTTTTTCCAGCTGGACCCGTAATTGTTGAATATTGTTCATCAAGATACAGGGCTTTAAATAAAAAAAAGAGTATTGTGAATATCATATATATATTGAATGAGTTTACTTTAAAGGTGGCAGTATACAGCTTTCATTGCTGTCCTATCGTATTTGGCAAATACAATAACTCTGTTACTTCAAAATATGGTTAACAGCTAAGGATGGAAAAGGAAAAAACATAATGATCATTTTGGGAAATGAAATTTAATAACACACTACACAATAAACCATTGAAGACTTGCTACTGGAGTTTCTTTTATCTTCAAAGCAATTCATGCTTAGAAATCAACCCCATTGTTCTTGAATTTTTATTTTGTGAAAAAAATTAGATTAAATTCTGAAATTTCACTGTTTAAAGATAAAGCACCATCTGAAAATTTTAATAAATATATATTTTTAGTTGTTGATGAACATTTATTTATTTGCTTATTTATTTATATGCGATGCAGAGAATCGAATCTAGTGCCTCATACATGCTAGGCAAGTGCTCTACCACTGAGCTACAACCCTACCCCCAAAATCCAAGAAAATCCAAGAAGACTTTTAGAAAAGTAAGGACACCTCTAATGGATTTCTCTTGCTACTGATAAAGTCCACATGCTGATATTCAGGTCCCCTTGTTACCTGGCTCTGATCCATGTTTCCCTTTGTTTTTTCCTCTTTGCCTATTTGAATCTTAACTATCATCTGCGTTAGAGCTTTCTTTCCTAGATTTAATCTTTCTTTTTATCACTCATTTTGCATTTGCTTTATATTACTTTATATTTAAATTGCCTCTCACCAGCTAACCTTAAATACACTGTACTTGCTGAATTGTGTATTTTTTATTTTTCTAACTTGCAGATGATTGCACATTACTTTATGCATAATACATGCTTTAGAAACATTGTTTTTGTTTTCAAAGATTCAGAGCTATAACAATAAAAAAGATGTGAAATGTGGTGACAGTAGTAGATGTGATTTTAGAAGAGTAGAAATTAATTTCTAATTGGGAAAATAAAATTTGGAATAGTTACAGAATCATTTAATATTTCCTGCATATCAATTCTAAAGAGCCAGTTTATCAGAGGAGGAGACAACAAAGAAAGGAAAATGGATATATCTTTCAAGTTGCTGGGAAATTAGCCAATAATGAATCAGAGAGTCAAGCAAAAGACTCACAGGATGTCAGAGAGGTACTAGCTCTTTTCAGTGGAAAGATTTTATTATTGCCTTAACCACATTATGACCTTTGAAAAACTTTCTGCTTGACTCTTAAAGTGATCACATCTTAATGTTGATTTATGAAAACAATTTTAAACTTCTACTCTGTTCTCTTGATTCTAGTCACTTAAACACTAATTGTTTTTAGCACAGATAACTGAGATTTATCTCTCATAGATTTCAGTTAGCTGAATCAGAATGTTCCATAAATGATTCTGACTGCAGCCAGGATCAGAACTACTTTACGTAGGCTCACTCCTTTCCCTAGCAGGTATGGAAATTTCCAAATTTTTAGGGAATTCAGCATCTTGCCCTGATGTCCATACACTGAACCAATATACTATTTTCTTCCACTAGGCAATAGGGTCATTATGATAATTTTTATTGCAGAAGGGGAAGATTTGGCATGAATTTGGTAATCCTACCAGGAAGAAATCCATGGTCAAAATAAGCCTATGACTTATAATGAGAACCCTTAGTGTGGGTGAAGGATTTCATCACTTGCTCCCCATGAGTCTGAGTTAGCTCTGCTCTCATGTGATTATTCCATGATAGGCATTCAAGCCTATCTGTATTGGCACACTAATAGGATCCTAGTACCAGCTTTATAAATAAAGACTAACCACCAAGGCTTTTTAAAGATTTTAACATGATCATTTCCAAGCTATAAAAAAAAAAGGATGGTTGGGCTCCTTTGGCATGGATTGCTACTGACTCCATGGATTGCTATGGAGAAAAAGAGAGGCAGTTATCCAGAGAGAGATAAAAATAAATATGAAATTCTCCCTTTTTAGTAAGCTTTTCCTGGTCTTGAAATGCCCAAAGTTCACTTTTATTATATCAATATATTAAATCAATTCATTAAAAAACTGATGAGAATGAGAATACACAAATCTACCTTAAATGTAATCATAAAATGGCTTTTAGTTTAAACACACCACAGTAAATGAAAAAAAAAATTAACCTAAATCAGGGGTATTGTTGAGGAGTTTAGTAAGATAAAATAAACTATATTTGAAGTCTAATTGTATCTTTTTATTTGTGCATTTTGGCTTTCCTCCTAAAAATACAATACATTTCATTTGATCTTAATCTAGAACGATTAGGAACCTGAAACACGATGAATACAAAATTAGTTTTGTTTAAACTAGAGCCATTTCTACATGGGTGAAGTATTTCTGAGTTGAAAATAATTTTTATAGTTATCAAAATAAAGCAATTATTATTTTGATAATGATGTTTTGATATCTTAGAATATGGGATAAAAAGGATAAAAGTGTTTTGACCCCTTTGCAATTTAAATGTCACAGTAGGATATTACTTATTCTAACAAAGACATTTTGTTTCACTATAGTCTTTAATTTTGATCCCTAACAAATCAATGTATGGTCATATCTTAAATAATGTCTAACTTCAAAAGTTCCTAGCTTGATTTGCAGATAAATTACTATATCACCATACATATACTGAGAAATGTACAATAAATTTCAATGGTGCTAATACTAAAATAAATTTATAATAATAGTTACATGTATTTATGCAAATGTACAAAAGCATTTACTCAGTTTGTCTCAAGGGAAAGCATAACTCAAGTAACAAATTTATATTCTTTTATAAAAAAAAAGTTAAAATAATACAGAAGGGAGATCAGTAGCATAGAGCAAGAGACTCGGGGAGGAAGGACGGGAGGGGGAGAGAAGGTACTAGAAATGAGATTGATCAAATTATGTGCATGGACAAATATGGCATAATGAATCCCATTATTATGCATAATAATAACGCACTCACAAAAATGTTAAAATGATTCTGTATTTAAGCAATCGTGTATAAGGCTGGGGAAGTATCAGGAAGTAGGGAAAAATACCTGAGGAAGGAAAGTTCCTGGGCTAGAACATTTGCAAGGGTTTCTTTTTCTTTTTCTTTTTTTACTATATAAAATTATTTTGAAAAGTATGAAACCCACAGAAAAATTATATAGAATAATATGACAAATACTAATTCATAATATTTATCTTATGGTTTTTAGTATAAAATATAATGTAGAGTGCTATAACACATCAAGTGGAAATCTACAAGGAGTCTTTAAAAGTGAATTTTCCTTTGTGAAAGAAAGGAATTAACTTTAGTATTTCACAACCACTTTTGGAATCTTCATTTTGCTATCCTAATACAAACAATCTTTTTGAAATTTAAAATTTTAATATTGCACTTTAGATATGCAATATCTTCTATCCTTTATTTAGACACTTATGCTTCCAACAAATAATACTCTATTTCACCTTTAGAATATTCATAGTCAATGTCAATTAGAAATCACCACTGAGATATCTGGTAGTTATAATAAAATTTCAGGGCGGCATATTAATTTAAGGGAAAGAGGCATCTTCTGGAACTCTCAAGAACCATCAGGACTGACTTAATGAGCTGTCAGCAAGAGGTCAATGGGGTTTTAGTAGACTAGTAGCTTTCTTAGAATTCTCTTTTAAATTTTTCTGATAGCAAGGACTAATTTTTTTTTTTAAGGGGAAAAAATATCAAAAAAAAAAGAAAGAAAGAAAACTCTTAAAAAATTTTAACTTAAAATCCTGTCCTCATTTCTTAACCATGTTTTTTGTTTTGTGAAAATTCTTATATTGCTGTCAACATATTTCTCCTAATAATACAAATGGTAAATAAATACTCATCTTTCATCATAAAACAACACTGATTATATTCCAAATAACCAGTTTATCTTGCTTCTCTTTATACATTTTAAAAAGCAAGTTGGGATAATGGCTTAAATTTAATAAATATTTCCTCAACTCATCAGCAAATACATTAATAATTCACAGTAAGAACCAATTCCATATATTAACCTTTCTTCTCAATCTACTTGAAAATGTAAAGACCAAATTATAGTTATTTTAGTATTGGTGTTAAAGTAAAACTAGTTGTTGTCAATCTTATCTAATTTTAACTTCTTAATTCTCAGATCCCATTGTTTACATGTGAGTTTTCAATGATATATGCCCATTTTCTTTCTTAGCAACATAGAAAACCCGAAGGTTTTGAGAGACTTTCAACCTTCCTGTGAACCCTATATTGAAACCAGTTTGTGACTACTAGAGATGTTTTCAAAGTTTCTTGGGACCTCCATTTCTTATTGTCCCGTATGAAAACAGAAATAAATAATTTCTCTTGCTTCCCCAAAACTGGCAGTATTAAATCTCAATGTGAGATACTTGAAAGTGAAAACAATTTTACTTACCACATTTTCCTTATCACAATATGAACTGAAATCACTTGATACAATTGCTGCATACTGGACCAGAACTTTATTGATAGTCTAAGAAAGAAAAACACTGAAATTTATCCAGGGAAGTATGAAGTTTTACACATACTAGGATAATGCAAGGTGAAACTTAAGTGTCTTCAGCTGAAAGGGAGCCATCAACAGTGATTAAATCTATATCCTCATCAAAAAAAGAACTTCAATGAAACTATCATATTTATTTGATAATTTGTCATAGTTCTGAGTACATTTGAAAGATTCCATGTGGATCCATTCTATTTTAATACAATTTTCTCCATTGCAAAATGCTTTATTTTCTAACTGTACTCAAAATATACATTGGCCATCTTGTGGCAACCTCCACTATGGTTGAGTACTTATTATGTAATGATCTTTAATGCTCCCCCTTCCTATTTTTGAATAGATACCTTATGCTCTGCATTACTTTAGTGGCTTCCAGTTCCTAACTCCTTATCCCAACCCATACATATCATGCCAAAATTATTTGTGGCGGTCATTTTGTCAACTTTCTTCATTGTTTCTAAGTACCTGATTTATAAGTGAGGTCAGAGTATTCCTATAAACATTACTTAGTAGTGACTATTTCAGTGATAGTGAATCATACTGAGAGCTATCAAAAACCATTCCCTAAAGGTTAGCTTTTTCTATGTCTTATTATTTCTATATCTCAATACATTTATCACTTTTTACTGTTATAATTTAGATAGAAAGCATCCCCAAAGGCTCTTATGTTGAAAACTTGGTCTCCAATGTAGCAATGTCCAAAAGTGGAGTTTTGGGGAAGCAATTTGATCATGAGGGCTCTAACCTCATTAGGGGATTGAACCACTGACAGATGGACTACTGAGAAGTAGTAGAAACTGTAGGAGGGGGGACCCTGTTGAAGGTAGTAGGTCACTAGGGGTGTGATTGGGAAGGGTATGTCCTGTTATAGCCTCCTTTTTACTTCCCTCTCTGTCTCTGTCTCTCTCTCTCTCTTTTTGCTTCTTGGCTTGCTCTGCCATGCCTTTCCACCATGATGTTCTGTCTCACCATTAGATCTAAGTCAATGGAGCCATCTGACCATGAAATGAAACCTCAGAAACCATGAGCCAAAAAAACTGTTCCTCCTTTAAGTTGCTTTTGTCAGGTACTTTGGTCACAGTGATAAAAAGTTGACCAACACCTTTACTACCTTATCTATAAATATTTCTGAGCCTAAGGATGCCCTCTGCTTTCATTAATTATGCAAAACAGAGAAACATGAACAAACTAGGTTCATCAAATTTTATTGCAATTATGGAAAGATGTATCAATGAGTTTGGATCCTACTATTTTAACACATAGCTTGAAGTATCATAAGCCAAATGTGGATGTGATTTTATTTTGGAAAAGATGAAGCAAAAATAAAAGTATAAACATGTCTTATCATCTCTTTTCATAAGGAAGTATAAACAAAAAGATTTCCTTTTTTGTACAATATATAATGCCTGAGGGTTTTTGTTGTTTTTGTTTTTGTTTTTTAATTCAAAATCAACTATGAGAGATATTCCAAAGTTAAGCTAACGGAAAAATATTTACTCTATAAACATAAAGGCACCAAATGTGACTATGAGTTTCTTTATAGGTTTATTAAAATCACAATGAAAATCTGGAATTGGGACAATATGTAGACAGAAAATTGATATTTTATAGAAGTATGTGGTAATGTGACAATATGCATCAATTTAAATAGCAAGTTGGACTTGAGAAATGTAAGAACTTATCAAGTAGCAGACCAACATATTTAGGAAAACAGATGGTTGATCAGATTGAAATATCTTCTAAATGCATATCTTCAAATTTTACTTTAGACATAATGATGAACTACAATGGGCTTTCTTAAGGAGTACTCATTCTTTTGTACATATGAACATTACTTTCAAGTTACAGTGTCTTAATGACAGTGTCAACAATAGGAATCATTTCACTATATTGCAAAAACAAACATAAGTCATATCCCTGACTTTAGGAGCTTGTTGTAGGTGAGACATTATAACTTACTCAGGATAAAATTTGGAATCCACAAAAATCCCCTACAATCCAGTGTTATTGACATCTGCTGGGTGACTTGCTGAACAGCTTGTTTTTGTTTATTTGTTCATTTATTTTTGTAGAGAAGAAAGGAGAGTCCAGACCTCAATTTATAATTATTCTCAGTGAGTTCCCCATTTTCTACCACTTTGCTTTACTTCATAGAAAAACCCTTATCCTTTGAATTTATGCTTGGAAAGAAAAAATCCTGGGATCTCACATTCACTAGCCTAAAAATGCCAATGGTAATAAGCCAGGATGGACTGGAAGTAAAGAAAAGTGCACAGTTTTATGGGATATAGTTGAAGACAATGTGCCTGCACAGTTGCAGTTACACTGCTGTAATAGCTCCTGAGTGTTCTTTACTAATATACAAAGTGTACTTGAATCAAAATATGCAGTGCACATTTTAAGAAAAACTTCAATTTCATTTTAATTTATTTGATGAAATAAAACCACTACCTGTTGTCTCCTAATACAAAGTCATATGAAATGCCTCCTAACTCATTGGTTCTCAGAATGTTGCTCTGGGATCAGTAGCACCATAAGCATTACCTGGAAACAGAAATGCATTTTCTCTGGTCTCATCCCAGATCTGAAGAGTCAGCAACTTGGGAGTTGAGCCCCTGTAGTCTGGGTCTTAAACAAACCTCCAGGTGATTTTGAGCATGTTAGTTAGAGAACTACTGCCCTAACTAATAACCCCATGGCAAAGTGGGGGTAACTATTCAGAGAGAACTCTATGAAAGGGGTCTTTAGCAAGACCTGTATATGAGCTTAGGTCATGATTGCCTTTGGGGGCCTGCTGGGCTATCTATAAAAGCGAGAACAGTGCAGAGAGAGACCACACAGCCTAGTGGGTACATTTGCATCTTGTTCCATAATAAAATACAATTTATGAAGAAATAGTCATGGCAAATGGAGGGTTCTTTTACAGATGCAGAAAATAAATTACTATTCAAAGAGCTCCAGATTAAAAAAAGATGAAATTCTAATAGGATTGTGGCAGTGAAGTGAGTGATTCTGTTGCATTTAAAGGATCAGACAGGATGACTAAAATATCTCCCAGCCTCAATCAGTTCTGATCTGACATGCAGCTACTAGCATAGCATTGAGTGGACAGCCATCGATCACTCAGACAAAGGCACTGTGGTTTTCTGAGCTAACACCACCCTAGTAGGAGTGGGCTGAGTATCCTGTTAACAATCCAATAGTTCCATCTATAGCATTGCTCTTATCAGCAAGTTAAAAATTCTGGTTCAAATGCATTTTCATTCACATTTTATTCATGTAATAATACAGTATTAGGTCAGTGCAAGGAGGACAGGAAGACTGTAACATCCATTCATCAAGTTACAGCAGAACTGTAACTTGGATGCTTTATGTCCTGTATTTTAACACATGCTAATATGATAGGGCGCCCCATTTCTTCTACCACAGATGCTTAAGTTTGGCCTCAAGGGTAAAAATAAATAATGAGATTCTCTTCCCCAACTCAACAATTAATTTCTGATCACTTCAGGATAAGGAAGGAATGAAGCTTAGTGGTTAAAAGTACTGCATGCATGGGCTGGGATTGTGGCGCAGTGGCAGAGCACTTGCCTTGCATGTGTGAGGCACTGGGTTGGATCCTTAGCACCACATAAAAATAAATAAAATAAAGATATTGTGTCCATCTACAACTATAAAAAATATTTTAAATGAAAGTACTGCATGCATACCATTTCTAGGTGAGATTTTGTTTCAATAATTTGAATATTTTGAGGCTGTAGCATCATTTGAAACATTAGGGAAAATAATAGTACCCATCTCACAGGGTTGTTGTGAAGAACCTATATACAATTGAGATACCCTATATACAATTATTAGCATTTCACAGACTTACTAAATTGTTATTATCATTTTTGAAATTAGTATTAGGGTTCCAGAAAACCAGGAATAGGAATATATGTGCTTCATTCACCATAATGTCTCCACCTGGAAAACAGAAAAATGTATATCCAGGACACTCAGTTAATATGTGTTGTTTTCAAGTAATACTAATGGTATCATTATTTAATATAGCCTTTTAAAATTAAACTCCCCATACTTGTCAGGAACAGCAACATAGTCACGGGAGTAGTCACCCACTTCAAGATTAAGCACAGCTTCTGAATGTCCCTTCTATGAAACTTGTAGCATCTTTTATTCTTTAGAAGAACAAATCATTTCTGTAAGTCCCATTTTTGAGTGCTAAATCTTCTACAATGTCTGCCGGCATCATTAATATGTCTTATTTCTAGGAGATGGTTTAAATCAGTATAAATCCCAAGAGAATAAATGCATTTTCAGTGTATTTTGATATGAGGATTCCAATCCTAAGAGAGTAGGGTTTTCAAGACTAATAGTCACATCTGATGGAATTAAAACAAAACAAAACAAAATAAAAGACTCCATGGCCTACAGTTATTATAAAATAGTGAATTATATTAATCAAAAACTTTCTATTTTTTACATAAATATGAATTATAGATAAAAAGGCTGACATGGTAAAAAGGATCTGAATGATGTTAATGTATTCTTTCATTTGCTTTTAATCTATTTTTCTTTTAAATTTTTATTTTGCATTTTAAGACACCATGAGAGTTAAAAGAATACTGACATGATTTTTTAAAAATCATTCTTACAAAATAGAATTTCTATTTCAATGCAAATCATAAATTTGTTTCCAAGAAAGTTTTTTTCATTATTACATTATTTCTCTGTGATAATGATTAGATATTGTTGAATTCCCATAAATTAAAAATGTTTTATTTAATTGAATTTTTTTATTGTGCCAAAAAGCACACATTTTCTCAGTGGCACATACATGGAACTTAAGTCATTTCTTCTTGCTTCAGTTAATGTTTCCTGAGTGGGATTCTAATGTGATCTGTCTGTGCCCTCCTACCCCTTGGTATTTTGCTGGGTTCACTTGGTTACACACCCAACACTCTCAACATAGCTGGGTTGGCTCAGCCTGGCAGCTTCAGAAAGTTCAGAGTTGTTCAGGGGAGAGTGGGTTGGAGTGGAGGACCCTGGCCTGGTTGGCATTCTTCCTTTCTCACAGTACTGCCATGTTTCCTGCTGCCTGGCTCCTCCGACAATTAATTGTCTACTGTACTTGTCTAACATGTACAACTACAATAGTATGCACAACTACTAAATATATGCACTCAGAGTTCTGAGTTCTCATATGATCCTGCTTCTGCTACAGATTTTACAGAGTTCCAAGAATAGCATGTGACATACTTTCTCAAACACTATATTCCTAATGACCTCGTTTCTTTCCTTTTTTTTGGGGGGGGGTATTTACCCAACATTCAGCTGCTAGTCAAGAAAAGAGACAATTTTTAGAATAATTCTAATGTAGATTTTACCCTACTGGGAGACCGTATTCATCTAATATCAAGGAAATCCTCTTTAGGAATGATCCAAATAAATAGATTTTAGCTAATTGTCTTAAAAAGTAGAAAGTTACTTGAATATTCCTAATTAATAGGTACAAGGACTTGAGTTCAACATATTTCATGGCAAAAAATATTGTAATAGAGTTTAGGCTGACAATTTACTTAACAGTCTTCATGGCTGCTCATTTTCTGCTGGTTAGCCTTTTAGCCTGTTCTTTGAGGCTCTTTACAATGTGGACATAATTCTCCCACGTTATTTTGTGAGCCTTTTGGGCTAGACTTACCACATGCTTTCTCCTTGTGGGGACCTCCCGGGTTAAACCCCTTTTGTCACAGAATGGTGAAGATCTCCCTTACAGGGTCATTCAAAAAATGTTTGATGTTTTATGACTCAGAATTAAATCTTTGTGGTGTTAAACTATGGAGTTTCTGGATTTAATCGTTACCTTAGCATAACTCTGTCTTATCGCAGTTAATAAAGATGCTATCTCCTGCAAAACATCTTTCCTAAATATCTGTGAGAGAATCAGGTTCTTTCTAAGAGATAAGTCTAAAGTTTTCTAAGAGATAAGTCTATCTCTAACCTCTATGACAGGTTCAGACCCAAATCTGCCATTCACAGTGGACCTTAATTTTTCAATGATAATGCCAGATGAAATTATGTAGTCAGTATGTTTGTAGATAAAAGCAGTAGCATACTCAATGTACACATCTGCTATGAGCTAAAATTTGTTCCCTCAAAACTTCTCTGTTGAACCCCTTTCTAATTCCCAGTACTTCAGAATGTGATAGTACTTGGAGAAAGCATCTTTGTTCTTTGGTACCAGGGATTAAATCCAGGGATGCTTAACCACTGAGCCACATTTCTAGCCCTGTTTCTATTTTTTATTTTGAGAGACAAGGTCTCACTAAGTTGCTTAGGGCCCCTTTAAATTGCTGACATTGGCCTCAAACTTGCAACCCTCCTGCCTCAGCTTCCCAAACCACCATGATTATAGGTGTGTACCTGCACATCCAGCTGGAGAAAGGCAATTAAGGTAAAATGACACCCTATGGTGGGCTCTAATCCAGTCTGTCATCCTAATTTGGATACACAGAGATACCAGGGGCACTTTGTACACAGAGAAAAGACCATGTGAGAAAATAGTGAAAAGGCAGGTTATCTACAAACTTCAGAGAAAAGGTCTCAGAAGAAACCTGTGGACTCCTTGATCTTAGATTTCTAGCCTTCAGAACTGGGAGAAAATAAATTTATGTTGTTTAAGCTTCTCAGTATGTAATATTTAGATATAGCAGCTATAAAAACTAATACATCTTAAAAAGTAAAAAATTTAAACTGGGTTTTGCCATTTCCCCATTTTCTAACATGTATGTATATACACACACACACAACACACACACATACATATTTCAACCCCTCTGATCCTCTAATTATAGCATTTGACTGTGTAACAGTTGTTTACAGTTTTGGTCCTTCTACTATAAGTTTTCTTGAGGCAGAGACTATGCTCTGTGGCTACTACACCCTTAGAGCTTCAGCAAGTGTTCAAGTAATCAGTGAACTCTTGGCTGAATGAACATCCCAAGCCTTAGCCATCATTCAGCCCATGGAGCCAGACTTTCATTCAGGTTGGGCAGATACAGGAATGTGTAGATAGTTCCCCTAAAAATTCTACTCTGCTCAAAAATCTTCTAATGTTTAGTGTTTTCTAAATCTACCAAAGTCGACTAAGTCTAAATTTCACCTGTACAACAGAGCTCTTCAAGATCAGGGCTTATGTTCATTCCTCCAGCCTTTCCTTCTCCCCAAAAAGGACTTTTTCCTCTGCCTTAGCCCTCATGATCAGCTTTACCTCTTGTTGTGTTCCTGCTATTCCTCTGGTTTAGGATACTTATTTAACCTTTAAGGCTTCCATGAGCCCTACTTTTACCATGAAGCCTCTATTTCAGCTGTCGGCAGATTTCCTTTCACTCGATTCACTATAGATCCTACCATGCTTAAAGCTGAATTGTGTCCCTTTTCTTGTCACCTTCCAATTATTTTAAGGTATATGATATTTTGGGGGGTAAGTTTGGGTATACAGAAGCTGCTTCTTTTCTTTCTTACATTTGCCTTGAAACTCTTGTCAAACTTATGAGCACATAGTAAGCTCCCTTACATTTTAAGAAGCAAAAACGGCCTTAGAAGAAATGTGGTTGACCATAATCAATCTGTCACATAAGAATACTAAATTCATAAAAATCAATTGAATTGTTCAGATTCACATGACACTTATTGGCTGATTTATAATCAGAACTCAGTTTTTATGACTCCAAGTTCACTATACATTTCACTTTACAACAGGATCTGCTAAAATACATTTGCCCATTTATATATAAAATGCCAAGACTTACTTTCAGCTAGAAAGTACTATATTTGAAACAGAAATAATTTGGCCATACATGATAATCTCTTCATTTATAAATGACTAAGTCATCCATGTGAATAATAAACAGGTTTTTAAGATGATAAATCCATACTAAAGAAACCGGAAGTGTACAAGTTCGGATGACAAATGTGGAAACAGCTGAACCTGTTAGTGGACAATTACAAATTGAACGGGGCAGTGATGTCGAACAAGACTAATACTATGAAACTGCCACATTTTTCAGGTTGCCACAGCCCTGGGAAAAATTCATTC
The DNA here is from genome assembly GCA_028644305.1 of Xerus rutilus. Taxonomy (NCBI): domain Eukaryota; kingdom Metazoa; phylum Chordata; class Mammalia; order Rodentia; family Sciuridae; genus Xerus; species Xerus rutilus. The sequence continues at coordinate 88,925,958 of CM053401.1, read as the reverse complement.
CATTCAACCTACCTTTGCAAATCTTCTCATTAAGTGAGATAATGCTTCAGGATTAGGGCATTCCAGTTTCTTAATAATCTCAAAGCTCTGATTAAGCTGAGCAAAGACGTCAACCACGGAGCAAGAGAAGAGTGCATGATCAGATGTCTGCTGGAACTGAAGAGGGAGGTGGTGAAATCATCAGCAAGCACGCTGGGGTGTGATAGCGTACGAACAACTGAATCTCCCAAATCATGAACCAACATTTTCCAGGAATAAAATGTTTACTCACTTTCAAATAGTCCAACTAATTTTCTGGAAAGTACAACAGTACTAATATCATGGGACAGGCTGCTGCTAACTGCTTTTTCCATTGCAGAATTGAGGATCTGGTTCTTTCAAATATTTCCCTCTTCAGGGTCATTAGAATAGTATGGGGAGCTGGTTGTGGCTCAGGAATTTTGAGAGTTGTTGCAGAGGAATAAGAGAACATGTGTTCCTAATCTACAAATCCTGGAAGGGTTCCCGGATGACAAGGAAGTTTAGTACAAGCCTGGGGAACCTGTAAAGTCTGACCTGTTCAAGAAGTAAGAATCTTGGGGGAAAAAGGTGATTGATTTTTTTGTGTTCATTTGTTTTTAATTTAAGCAATTTCTTAGAGTTCTGACCAGCCTTTTGAAATTGTTTGAAAATTCGTATTCACTGGGGTATTAAAACAAAACTCAACCAAGAACAATGAGCCTAACAATTCCTGTTAGCTTAAAGGTGAGCGATGTGATGGAATTATGGCAATAAGCAAACGTAAAGTAATTTAAACTCACTCCATCTTTTTTATCTCTCCCCAGTGCTCCATGAAGGAATTCCATTGACACATCTTCATTTTCATCTAGCCACTGCATAACAAAAGGTTCAAACCACCTGAAAAATATTAATGATGTTACATACCACACAGGGCATTATTTACATGTAATTAACAGGGCTGCTGCTCTTTTCTGGTATGAAAAGAATTCAGAATCAAAAACCTCCTCTCATTCTCCTTTTCCAGTTTGGCTTCTTCGGATGTCTTTACCTTCACTTCAAACACATTCCTCTCTCTTTTACCTTCAATTTCTCTCTTTCGTTGTTCTTCCCATGCTGCCTCAAATACGCTAAGTTCTTAAAACCTACCCTGCAATTCCCCCTACAATTCAAACTCCTGTAAAGTGTCCATCTTGTGTGTTGCACCCCCACCATGCCATTCCATCATTTCTTAATTCCTTTTCATTGTCTGTACACACTCACAAATCTCCTGTACTACGTAATATTCTGACTTCTTAGTTATGATCTAGAATCCCTCTGCAATTGTTTTTTGTGAATGGTTTAAGTTTCAAAGTTCTTTTCCCATATGGATGCCCTGTTGATCTAGCACCATTTAACACTCTGCGTTCTACCACAAGGAATTACTATCTTTGATGGAAATCAGGTGATGGCACATGTGTGCGTCTATCTCTGAACTAGCTTGTTTCACTGGTTCACTCATCATTCGATAACACCACACTTAGTTTTACTGTATCTTTTTATTGAGCCTTGATAACCAAAGAGTAGTTTTCCAGCTTTTCAAACTTCCTCTTTCAGGAGTCTGAGAATTCTTAGTCCTTTGCATTTCACATGCATTTTTGAATGAATTTATCAATTTGCACAAAAATAACTTCTAGAACTTTTGTAGGATTGCATTGAATCTGTCAATGTGGGAAAACTATCATCTTTATAACAATTGAACTATTTAGGAATATTGTAGATTTTATTCAGTTCATCTTAAATTTGCCTTCATAACATTTTATACTTGTTTGAACAGAGGGCTTACATACCTATCCTCACATTAATTTCTGGTGATTTCAATGATATTTAAGTGGTATGTTTTATATATAATTTTCTAATTGTGACCATAATACAGAAGTTTTATCATTTTATATAGATTTACTACACTTACTAATTCTACTAATTTTCTTATACTTTCTTTTGAATTTTGTAGATGCACAGCTATCTCATATGCAAATAAAATAGCATCATTATTTGTTGTCTACAGTCATAATTTTCTTTTCCTTTTTTTAGTGCTAGGGATTGAATCCAGGGCTTCCTACAAGCTAAGCAAGCATTCTACCACTGAGCTATATCCCCAGCCCCACAATCATACTTTTCCATTCCTTTCCTGTCTTATTGTATTGCCTATGATTTCTAGTACAATGTTAAATAAGAGCAATATTATCAGATATGTCTCTCTCTTTTTTTAGCAGTACTAGAGATTGAGCCTACAGTGCCTCATGCATGCTAGGCAAACACTACCACAGATCTGTACCCATAGGCTTTTTAATTTTATTTCAAGACAAGATCTTGCTAATTTGCTGAGGCTGGCCTGCAATTTGTGATCTCTAGTAGCTGAGATTACAGGCATGTGCCATCATGCCTGACCGGATATGGGTGATAGTTCTTCCTTAAATATTTGTAAGAATGGCATTTGGAGCTACCTAGACCTGAGATTTTATTTGTGACACGATTTAGTTAAGCGTTCAATTTTAAAATTAGTTATAGGCTTATTTAGATTTTACACTTTTCTCATGTCAGCTTAATAAATTTTATTATAAAAGAAATTTATACATTTTGTCTAAATTTCTAAATGTACTGGAAAAAATATTTTCTATTTTTCTTGTTTTAGTATCTTTATTATGCCCTTTTTCAATGCTGGTGATTTCTGGCATTCTGTCTCTCTTTCCCATTGTCCTTGCTAAGGCTTTTTCAATTTTATTAGTCTTTAAAAACTATCTTTTGGCTTAACTAATTTCTCCTATTTTTTTCCATTTTATTTTTATGCCAGGTCATGTTGACTTTTTTCTTTCTTTTGATTTAATTTTCTGTTTTCAAAATTTCTTCCAATGGTAAACTCATGTTATTGATTTTATTGTATAGTTTGTGGATTATTAAATTTTATAAAGGCATGTGTGTGTGTATACAAAAATGTCTACAAAAATTGTGGAATCTCCAGATAATTAGAAATAGATACATTGATATTGGTGCATAGTTATAATAATAGAATGATATCTCCAAGTAAGCTTTTTTTTTTTTTTAAGTTTTAGGGATTGAAACTGGGGTGCTTTACTACCGAGCCACCTCCCCAGCCCTTTTTATTTTTTATTTTGAAACAGGGTCTGGCTAAGTTGCTTGCTTAGGGCCTCACTAAATTGCTGAAGCTGGCTTTGAACTTGGAATCCTCTTGTCTCAGTCTTCCAAGTCTCTGGGATTACAGATGTGCACCACTGTTCTTGGCAAGCTACTCTTATTGTTTAAACTTAGTGATTTTATTGGTCTCAATCTTCACTCTATTGATGAAGAAACATAATATCCAAAGAGAAGCTGTTGATGTTTTTCTTTTTACTTCTGGCAATTTTTGCTTAATGTGTTTTGCTAATGTTATATGATTCATGAAAATTTAGAATTGATACAACTTTTGTTGAACTTATCCTCATGAAATATTTTTTTCAAAGTATTTTTTAATCACCCCTCCCCCAGGGGTACTTTACCACTGAGCTACATTGTCATCTTTCCTTTTTTTTTTTT
>CM053401.1:88904213-88921888 GCA_028644305.1 Xerus rutilus | reverse complement strand
TGTGGTATATATACACAATGGAATATTACTCAGCAATAGGAAAGAATAAAATTATGGCATTTGCAGGTAAATGGATGGAGTTGGAGAATATCATGCTAAGTGAAGTAAGCCAATCTCAAAAAACCAAATGTCGAATGTACTTGTTGATAAGTGGATGCTGATCCATAATGTGGGGAAGGACATGGGAACAATGGTGGAATTCTGTTCACAGGGGTGTAAGGGGGGAGGGGGCATGGGGACAGTAAAGGTGGTGGAGTATGATGGTCATCATAGCCCTAACTTTATGTATGACTGCATATATGTTGTGATTCTATATCACTTATAACCAGAGAAATGAAATGTTATCCTCCATCTGTGTACAATGAATCAAATTGCTCTCTGATATCATGTAAACCTAAATAGAACAAATAAATTAATTAAATATGGAAAAAAAATAAATTTAAAAAATAAAATTAAGAGGCATGAGTTTTAATTAAATTTTAACTATAAAATATATCAAATAAACTTTTATTTTGCATTTTAAAGTTTACTTTAAATTACATCTATTTATAAAATATTCAAATCATGTTTATTTTGAATATTAAATATTTGATTTTTATGATATTGAGAATGTCTGTCAAGTGATATTGGGTTGAAAAAGAAAAAAATGCAGTTGGAGTTCATAAAAGAAGAGACTGAAAAAAAGGAAATGGAAAAAATGTCAAAGTGAAGGTGTCCTTTATTTTTTAAAAGTATGTATGGTGTTACAAGGCATGACTCAGGAAAGACTGCATTGTTTGGCACCACTGTTAACAGAGTGCAAATTATTCTGAAAATTTTTATTATAATTGCATAGTGTTTTTTCTGAAATAGAGATGGAAAAGTGCATTTTCTGTAAGAAAAATATGATTTCTGATTTATAGTTATTGTTATTCAAATATCCAAATATTATCAGTCCAAGCAGAAGACCCAAATAAGCATATTGAAAATTAAATTTTAACTTTGACATTTTTCCAACTTTCAAAATATTAAAACATAAATGTTGTTATATACAACTTTTATCATGTTGGTAAGAAGGAATACTCATTAATGAAGAAAGAATTTTACTTAACAGTTTGGGAACATGGTTAGTAAACTTAATTATTTAGGTCTATTCTATATGGGCATCTATGTATGCTCTTAGCTCTGCAAAAGTTAGAGATGAGCCTGACTTAATATATTATTTCTCTAGGAATATTTGCATATTATCAGAATTGTGAAGGGCTTGGCAATGCAGTATCATTTAATACCAAAAGTATTTATTGAGGCCTGTCTTATGCAAGGCTATGTTGAGGCACTGGAAATCTAAAATGAGGCTGCATGTCCTTAATCTGAGTTCCCTGAACATAGGGAGGAAGGGTGACATATCATCAGTCCATTCAACACAATATGGCAAGTGTCCTGATTTGCAGGTTGTATGGGATGTTGTCATTTCCTGGAGGAGATGAATTTAGCCTATTTTTTTTTTTTTTGCTTTAAGTGAACAATTAAATAGAGAAATGATCTGCAAGTAGTGATAGTACATGAAGAGGAATTAGTGTCAGAGGAATCATATTACATAAAATAGGACCTCATATTATTTACAAAGGATACTACCTTAGACAGATGCATACCTTCTGTGAAATTATGTACCTGTGTTTGAGAATAAAATCTTTGGTTGTCTTTTTTTTCTCTAGTTAGGTTTGTAAATGTAAATATGGTAAATATGGCTGATCCTTGAATGCATGTTGACCCTAAAAAGGACAGGTTTCACCAATCTCTGTCCCTTGCAACACAGTACACCTTGGAAAAGGGTAAAGGCCAGTTTTACCGGCAGGATTTTTAGTTTATGTGCATGGCCCACACATATTATACTTCTCCAAAACTGTGGATATTATTTATTTATTTGAGTACTCTACTTAGAATTTACAAACCTTCCAAAATTCCTCCTCCTGGACTTTGCAAGCTTCCCTGTGCTTCTACAGTTATTTCATTCCTGCTATTCACGAAGTTCCAGGAAAGAAACACTTCTATGTGTCTAGTGTACTGTAGCTGCACCTTGAACTGGCCACTTCCTCAAGTCTCCCCAGTGAGGATGGGCATGAGACAGTAGATAGAAAGAATGCCAGTGATCTCTCTAGAGCACTGGATCTGGGTTTGTTCTTCTCTGGGGAGTATGCATTATATTTATTTATTTAGTTATTGAGGATTGAACCCAGTGGTACTTTACCACTAAGCTAGACCTCTACTACATTTTAGTTTCTAAGAATTTTTCTGGTATAATGACTCAAACTATCAGGTTTTGACCAGCCTCTTTGCTAAAAAACAAAACAAACAAAAAACTTAGAAATAACTGTTAGTTTTCTCCTCCTCGTGGAATTGCTTGCAAAACCATAAGAATTAGTATTTAGTCTTTAAAATTTATTTCTATCATGCACCATGAACTAATATTTACTGTTGTTACTAGACAGACACAGAAGACCTGTACCAGTGGTCCATGTTCTACCAATTCAACAAATAAGTAATTGACATCTCTACAAGCATTATGTTCTTCAGCTGTCTAACAGGAGATCTGGAGTATAATGAGTTAGTTGGTGATGGTGTTCTGATCTTGAAGAAAGTGCAAACAAAAGTGGAAAGAAAGGATCTACTCCTGTTATTATGGTTTGAATCTAGAATGGCCCCCCAAAGATTAATGTGTGAAAGGTTTGGTCTCCAGTGCAGAGGTGGTGCCTTTGGGAGGTGATTGGATCATGGGGGTTCTGACATTGACGAACATATCTGAATGGACTACTAGGAGGTGGTGGAAACTACAGAAAGCACAACCTAGTTGAAGAACTTGGGTCCTTGGGGGCTGTGCCCTTGTGAACCATACCTTGTCCCTAACCTCTTCCTCTTTCACACTCTGCTTCCCAGCCGCACTGAGGTGGCAAGCTATGCTCTGCCATGATGCTCTGCCTCACCACAGGCCCAGAAACAATGGAGCCAGCTGATCATAGACTAAAACCTCTGAAACCAAAAGTCAAAATAAATCTTTCCTCCTTTAATTTGTTGTATTTAATTATTTTGTCACATTAATGAAAAGCTGACCAACCTATCTATATAATGAGGTCCACCTCTGAAATTTGTCCTGAAGTAGCAAATAACAAATATAAGCTTTTATTTATTTGTTTGTCTATTAAGCAGTGACTTAGAGTAATCAGTATGAACTTTAGTGTTTGTGGCAGGTTGAACTGATTTGCTACCATACTGTGTCCTTTTCATCCCAGGTACACAAATAGGCTGCATTTTCCAATCAACTCTGATGTATGAATTTGGCACTGAAATGTATGCCAATTCTAGTCTTGTCCTGAAACACCTCTTAGGAAGTCCCTTGTACTCTTCTTCCTCTCAACTGTTGGACAAAGGCAGAAGGTGCAGATGAAGATTCCAAGGCCCTAGGGGATAACAAAGCCTGGAATGATAGAAGGCTGGGTCCTTGAGACACCTCTCACAGGAGAGCTACCCCAAATCAGACTTGGACAAATACTGTGTACTGTGAAACATTGTTTGTTGTGGAATAAGGCTACATAGTATATTCTGTTGTATCACAAAATTTTTTTTTCAAAAGTTAAGACTCACATATTAATTATCCTCCATAGTAACTTGCTTTCTAATTTCCTGTCTTTTTCTTTTTAAAAGATAGATTCATACTGCTATGGTTGCAATGTAATTTGAATGGACCCCAAGGCTTCATGTGTTGATATTTAGCTCCCATTTTTAAGGTAGTAAAAAGATGGAAACATAATTAAATTATGGAGTTTAGAGGTGGAGGCTTTGGGAAAAGATTAGATAAGGTCAATTATTCTATAATTGAAGCCTGGTGGCTTTATAAGGAGCAGGAGAGAAACTTCACAGACACACAGACACACAAAACTGTCATGATGTGATGCAGCCAAAGGGACTCTTACCAGCACTTGAACCATGTTGTTTTAGACTTTCAGCCTCTAAAATTATGAGTTAACTAAACCTCTTTCCTTTGTAACATTTTCCTATCTCAGGTATTTTGTTATAATAATGAAAAACTGACTAATACACATGCGTACATACATGTCTACATATGCATGTATTTAGGCTGTCCTCTTGTTTTGTGGAATTCTATCAGTCTAAGTATCTGTATCTGATCATATTGTGAATCACATAAGAAAACAGGTAAGCAAATTTGTGAAGATGAAAATGTATAGGCTCTGAGTGAGAAATAATCATAGAAATAAAATATACAGGCTTTTTGAATAGACTGATATCACTTTTTATATCCTGACAAACTTATTTCATACTGTGGGCTCTCAGTTATATTCTGAGCAGTTATTATTGCTTAAATTATTCTATGAAAAGTTAGCTGTTCCAAAATTGGTGTATCTATATTTCTCATGTGTTCCTTTATTTTACTCATAATACATAATCACATATTAGACACATGAAGATATTTCAAATAAACTATAATTATATCCCATGAACTGCCTACCAAATAACAATGTAAGAGATTATAATATCAAATTCAAAAATATACTTCAAATTAACTTAATATTTGCTCAAATTATTTCTGCTTAATAGTTTACACATGTTAACAAATTTGTATCAAACTCAAAAGATAAGAATGACTCCTAGAATTTATTTACCCATAAATCCTCCTACATTTTTAATTTGTCAACAGATTCAACTAGCTCATTGAATTTAAAATAAAATATTTAATTAGTTTTCCAAACTGCAGCATAATTTTGTACAAAATTTAATATTTGAAATTCAATGAGAAATGTGAATATTTTACTACCAGAACAAAAATACTTCCTTAAAGTTATGCAAGAAAAATACTTGGCAATTTAGAAGCATATGACTATTTTCCTTTAGATGTACTTAGTAGCATTTATTTGAAAAGAGATTTTTCTTTTCCCCAAAAAGTTAGTGTTTTTATATGAGTGTTATGATTTGAATATGAGGTGTCCTCCAAAGGCTCATGTGTTAATGCAGATATATTCAGAGATGCAATGATTGGATTTTGAAAGCTGTAACTGAATCATTCCATTCTAGTTTAAATGGATTGGGTAGTACTAAATAGGTAGGATGTGGCTAGAAGAGGTAGGTCACTGGGGGCATGCCCTGGAAGGGTTCATCTTCCCTTTGATCCATTCCTCATTTTATTTCTCTGCTTCCTGACCACCATGAGCTGAACAGCTTCTGTCTGCCACACGTTTCTGCCATGATGTTCTACTCTCACCTTGAACTCAAAGCTATGGAACTGGCTGAGTACAGACTATACTTCGGAAACTGTGAGACAAAATAAAATTCTTTTTCTTTTAAGTTGTTCTTGTCAAGTTTTTGAGCACAGAGATGCAAGTCTAACTAACACATATAAGGTTTTATGTATAATGTGGAAATGTACAATTAAGTATTAGTTTAAATGGTATAAATAGTATACCTTAAATCCATTCTCATGCCCAAAGCAAATGTGTTGTCATTATCATAGTGTCACTTTTAATTCTTTAATTTATGAAATGAAATAATGTCACACTCTGCTTTATCCTGTAGCTGAGAGCATACAATTGTGCAAGTACTATCTTAAACATTCCTCTTAGTGTTTGATAGCATACACTATCTATTTTAGGTGGTAATATGGAATGTCTGAAAGGAAAATCAAAAAGCCAGTGCTCAGATACAAGGTATGTGATGTTTTGCTAAATACTGCATGCTCACAAACACAAAACATTACCACCTAGAAACTTGGGTCCAAAAATAAGAGTGTATCAGATTATTATGAGTATATATACACACACACACACCTCAATCCAAGGTAAAATACATTTGCATTAACATGTATAATACATGATGGTTTCTCCTTTATTCCCTGAGAATGCCAAGACAAATAAGTACAAGAAAAGAACAAGGTAGATTGAGTTACCCTTTTCCGTTTAGATAGGTTTTACCAAGTCTTATAACAGCATATATTTGAAGGTGAGATATCATCTAAAATTCTGGCTGTCAAAAGTTAACTGTGATATTAACAAGATATAAAGCTTGAAGAAATAAAATAAAAATTTTACAAATGAAGCATAGCATGTTAGGAAAAACTAATTTGGCTCAATGTGATTCTTTAATAAATGAAAATGGGCAAAGAGTAAAAATTAATCATAATAGCAAATTACAAATAATCAAATTTCTTAAGAATCACTAACTATTAGAGGATAAGAGGAATAAGGAGGATAAGAAAGAATAAGAAGTTTCTTTCATGATACATTTCTAATAATCAAGTCTTAAAAAATGCAAGGTTAAAAAAAAAGTCAAGAAACAAAACCAAAGAAAATATTACATTATTCCATGACCATTAAAACTGATGCCATAAGAAGCCTTTCTGTCAAGAGGAGTAGTTAGCAGTCCTGCTCCTAGTCACAGTGAATCTCTCAGGAGAAATCCAGAATGAACTCAGGATCTGGGTTCATTAAACTAAAAGTGAAGGGGGCTAGATATACCTCATAGTTACACCCTCTGATATACCTACTTAGAATTCTGGTCTAGATCTTGAAACACAAAGCTAGACTAGTGTGTTTAGAGTAAGCAATCACTCCATGAAAAATGCTTGATGACTTGTCTGAGCCACAGACTTTGGAAATCAGAAAGTAAGAAGGCAGGGCCATGTAACTGGGTGTTAGGAAATAGCTGGATAATTACAAGGAAAGAAATGAGATGGGGAGGAAAACTATGTTCAAAAACAGACAGCAAATAGGCTGGAGCATTAATAGTAAAATTTAGGCATCCAAATAATCTAGAGTCATTAACTGACAATTCACAAGGAGGGGTATTAAGAAAAAAATAAAATAAATTTTGTTTACTTTGCATTTTCACTCAAAATCCTAGGAATAGATACAGTATTAGTGTTTCCATGAGACTTAGAACTGGGTACTGAAATATGGATTTCATTCACGTATGCAACATATATTTATTGATTATCTACTATGAACCAGCTATTATCCTATATATGGAAAACACACAAAGAAGAAACCAGTGTTGCTGCTGTCATGAGTTTTGACATCTTTATTGTAGTCTCAGCTCTAAACCTGTTAAGCATCCATCATCAATCCTTTGGGTGGAGTTCCCATAGTCATCTCTTCATTAGATGAAGCTCATTTACTAACAGATTCATGAAGAACCTATAAGTGCAGTAGTTCTTGAGTTCTTGAATTTTAAATACTTTTTGGTCCTATAGCTTTTTGCTATAGGCTGGATATTAAATCCTTAGTTCACCATTTTTCATCTGAATGTCTTCAAAATACTGCTGTATTGATTATTGCCTTCTTTGTATGATTTCTTTAGAATCTGATGGAAATCTAATTTTTGTTTTTAGACCTTATAAATTATTTTTCAGTTATCCCTAAAAATCCCAAGGACATCTATAATAATTTTCTAGGATCATTTACATAGTTGCTCATTCCAGGTTGATTTTTCATTACTCAGTGGGCTCTGATAGTATGATGCCTTGAGACTTCTTTTGTCTATTTTCACAGAGTTTTCTTTGTTTTAGTTTAGATTGAAGTTCTATTCCTTTGTTTTATTTCTTCAGATACTGCAATTATACATATTAGATACTCCTTAACTTTCTTCCCTTTCAACAACTGAAAAATATCTTTTTCTTTTTGTAAATTTTATTTTCATTCTTTTAGTTATTTTCCCATCTTTCTGCAATGTACCATATTACATTTTCATTTGATCTATTTTTTCTTTGGGGTCTTGACAATTTAAATTTTATTTCTGAAGGAACTTTTCTTTTTCTTCCATTTCTTCCTTGAGTTCAATTTTCATCCCTATCCCCACCCCCCCAGCATTTACTTCCCTTTCTCCCTTCCTTTTTGGGTACACTTCCTTTTAAGGAGAAAAACTTGAATTTCTGATTCAAGATTTTTCATATCCCCAAGCACTTACTTGGAGGTCATGTCATTCAGTTTGCAGTGTTATGTTATCTTTTATTCTGATTCATGATTTTACTAAGAGGAGTTGGGGGTGGACATTTTCATCATTTGAAATGTTTTGGTTCTCATTTCCTATTTATTCTTTTCTTTTCTTTTCTTTTTTTTTTTTTGGTACTGGGGATTAGACTCAGGAGTACTTGACCACTGAGCCACGTCCCCAGCCCTATTTTGTGTTTTATGTAGAGACAGGGTCTCACTGAGTTGCTTAGCACCTCGCCATTGCTGAGGCTGGCTTTGAACTTGCGATTCTCCTGTCTCATCCTCCCTAAGTGCTAGGATTACAGGCGTACGCCACGGCACCCGGCTATTTATTATTTTCTTTTGAGAGTGGCTCGCCTGTTGCTTTTCTGGAAAAATTTGTAATTTATAACTTTATAAGCCTACTGTCTATATGAGAATAAGTGTAAGAAACTATAGATTCTTCAATAGATGACATTTTTGATAGTGATAGGAGGGGTTATGTGTCTTCTTATAATTTGTTTTTTGTTTCTTTTTTATCTTTCAAGATCTTAGCTCTCTCTATCCCTTTTACCTCTTATCACCCAGAAAAGGAGACTATTTCTTTAAACTCTTTCAAGGAGTGTTAGTACTATAGACAACTTTCCACCTTCAGTTCTGCCTCTTTTAAGTACTTATGATGGTCCTTTCCCATCCTTTTTATATCTAGGTAGTCTTTCTTTTTAGGCAACTAAGCTCATCTTTTGGCCCTCCATTCCCTGCCTCCCCCTCTTATGCAGGATTTTTTTCAGACTCCTTTTTTCTCCCTTCATATAGGGAAAACCTGTGATGGGATATTTTGACAGTAAGGTAGCTGGAGAAGAGTCCTTTAGGGAGAATTGTGGCCATTTACACAGTGAAATAGGATTTCTGATCAGAAGGTAATACTCTATTGAATTTGTAGGTACTAACATCAGCAAGATGGTAGAACACAGGTTCCTGACTCTCCCTCCACCCATGAATGCACACATTTATTCATAGATCAATTAATTCCCTGTGAAGGTCAGAAACTGTTTTAGAGATTCCTATCCACTTGACAACTGAAAACCTTCACAGTGAACCAGTAAGAAAAGCTGAGACACACTACAGTACAGATGTTGCCCCAGATTTGACATGCAATGGGGAGATGAATCCCTGACACCTGCTTCTCCTCCTGGAGAGTAGGAAGAGGGCTTGAGCCTCACATATAGCACCCGGACTCTAAGATTACCCATGATTTGGCTTTTAATTCACTAATTATAGGAGTGGAGGGTTCTAGACACATATAAGTCTCTCTAGACCACAGGGAAAAAGGCAGTGGTTTAATATGTGTGCAACCATTTCCAGGTGCCTTATCCTCTGAATGCAGTTAGAGAAGGGGCTGAAAAAACAGCTCATGCTTCTCATTGGGAGGGGTTTCTGATGCACTCTTCCAGTGGCTGCTTGGTGGCCTCACTTCTAACTAACTTGTGTCATAGAATTAAAGGGGCATAAATATACTAAACCATTGGCAGCCTGAGAAGAAGACCCATACCTCCCAATACTTATCTCCTAGCTTGCCTAGTAATAACTTCAAGTGTATTGTCACCTGGAAGGACTCTGTCCTCATATTGAGTGACAACTTTTACAGCTTCCACCTGCATGACTACATTCTAAAAAACTCCTAGCTCTGGGAGTAGAAGGTACTAGTTATGAGTCTCCCTAGATTACAGAACAATAAAAAAAGTGATTTTAAATGGTATACACCCCTTTGGAGCACTGGAGAAGAGACTGAAACATGCAGTTCATTTTTTTTTAATCTGGAAAGGGTTTCCTGCATATTCTTCCAGTGGCAACTAGATGGCCTGCCTTCTAATGAACTTTCAGTGGGGAGCTAGCAGGACAAACAGGAGCCCTTTACCAGCCTGAGCTGATGTTTGGCTCACTTCAGTGATAAATTCAGGTCTACTAACTTTTTCTAGAAGGACCTAGTTCATATAACCAGTGCTACAACTTCTGTAACTCCCACCCAAGGGACTGTTTCCAAATTAATTACCTAGTTCTGGGAGTCAGTGAGGCTTTGCATTCTTGATTGGTCCTAGATCAGAGAAAACAGTGACAGCTGGAATGCATCAAACATCCCAACCCTTTCAGCTATATCTGGAAGGTCTGGCTTCTACCTTAATATCTTGAAGGACTACTAAGATGTGGTACATCTTAATTTTCACAATGCCACTAAAACCAGAGACAGCAGTTTGGATAAAATTTGACAGGTACTTTAAAAATGTCCACATAGATGAATTGGTGAGATATATTTCCTATATGAGGCCAATCTGAAATTAGGAGAGGCAGTTGTCTTATGTAATGTACAGAAACCAACAGAGAGACTCAAGGAAAATGAAAAACAAGGAAATAAATATATTCCAAATAAAAGAACAAGATAAATCTGCAGAAAACAACCTAAGTGAATTAGAGAGATATGTGATTTACCCAACAGGGAATTCAAAATAATGGCTATCAAGATGCTCACCTCAGTCAGAAGATCAATGCAAGAACAAACTAAGAATTTAAACAAAGAGATGTAAAGAATAAATAGTACCATAAGAGAAATAAAGAAACACTGGACGCGACATGGGGGAGGTGGGGGGCAGGAAAGGGGAATGGGTATAGTAAAGATGGTTGATAAAAATATATATAAATATATATATATATATACTGTTCATTGAAAGTGCATATAAAGGTGTTTAATATGAAGAATTTAATCTGCTTATAATTTTGTGCAAATTAGAAAAATTATGATTGTAACAATTTTTTTCTATTTGCCTCAACAAATGTTTTCAGTGAACAGTGTGTACAGCTTCTGAAAATTTGTTTTTTTCTGTTATGTTTGATAACATGTATTAAAATGCAACTTTTGGGAAAAAATAAAAAAATAAAAAAAAATTTGTTACAATGAAAAAAAAAAAAGAATAAATAGTACCAAATGGATATCATAGAGCTGGGAATATTATAACTGAATAGAAAAAAATTCAAAATCTAATATAAGAATTCAACAGAAGACTCACTCAAGCAGGGAAAAAGTTCAGTGAACTTAAAGACAGGTCACCAGAAATCATCAATCTGAGGAGCAAAAGAAAAAATAATAAAAAAGTGAAGACAGCCTAAGAAACTTTGGGGTTAAAATTAAGTGGAATAAATTAAGCATCAATGATGTGCCGCAAGGAGAAAGAGACAAAGGAAGAGAGAGAAAGAAAGAGATGGAAAAATATTCAAAGAAATAATAGCAGAAAACTTCTCAATTTTAGGGAAAGAAATAGAAATCTAAATTCAGGAAGCATGAAGAACACAAAATAAGATGAATTCAGAGAGACTCAAAATAAGACATGTCATAATCAAATTGTCAACATTTAAAGGCAAAGAGGGAATCTTGAAATGAACAAAGACAAATTTTTATGTACAAGGTAAGTCCTATGACAGTATCAACATATTCTTCTGTAGGCCAGAAGGGAGTATGATGGTAAGTTCAAAACCCTAAAACAAACAAACTGTGCCAACCAAGAGCCATATACTCAGCAATTCTGTCTGTCAAAAATGAAATGATGTTGAAGACTTTCTCAGACAAACAAAAGCTCAGAGTTTATTACCAACAGACCTGCCTTATAAAAAATTCTAACAGAAGTTATTCAAGTTGAAGAAAGTGTATGGCAGTAACATGAAAGTCCAAAACTTATTGGTAAAAGAAAGTCCATTGTCAAATACAATTCTAATACTATAATGGCAGGGGCAAGTCAATTATGGTTTCAGTATAAAAGTTAAAAGGCAAAGCTATTAAAAACAACTAAAGTAATCCCAGCACTTTGGAAGGCTGAGACAGGAGAATCGCGAGTTCAAAGCCAGCCTCAGCAAGGGCGAGGTGCTAAGCAACTCAGTGAGACCCTGTCTACATAAAACACAAAATAGGGCTAGGTATGTGGCTCAGTGGTCGAGTGCCCTGTGTTCAATTTCCAGTACCAAACAAAAATAAAAAACAACTAAAGCTATACTAATTTTGAACAGATGCAATTTGCAAAAAGATAAACAGGGTACATGGCTGTACTTCCAGCAACTCAGGAGGCAGGAGGATTGCAAGTTCAAGGCCAGTATGGGTAACTTAGTGAGACCCACTTCAAAATAAAAAGGACTGGGGATGTAGCTGAGTGGCAGAACTGCCTTGGATTCAGTCTCCAGTATGTATAGTGTGTGTGAGTGTGTGTGTGTATGATAAATTTTAACATAAAAAAACTGTAAAGCATGGTAGTATGAGGATTAGGTAGTTTGTGTATGTAATCAAAGTTAACTTGCTATCAGCTTAAAATAGCTTGTTACAAGTATAGGAGGTTTTATATAAGCCTCAGAGTAACCACAAAGCAAAAGCCTATAAAAGATACGCAAACAATGAAAAGAAAAGATTCAAAGCATACCACTACAGAAAGCCACAAGAACACAGAGGAAGAAAGTAAGAGAGCTATAAAGAAACAAAGAACGTATAAAAGAATAGAAAATAACAAAATCACATTAGTAATTTTCAATAGTAATTAGTGATTATCAATAGTTATTTTGAATATAAATGAATAAAATTGTCTAATCAAAATGCCTAGAATGGCTGAATATATAAAAAACAAGACTCAGCTGTATGTTGTATGTGAGAGCACACTTCACTTGTAAGGACTCGTTACAGGCTAAAAGTGAAGAGATGGAAAAAGATATTCCATGCAAGTGGAGACCAAAAGAGAACTGAAATATCTTTAGTTATCTCAGAAAAGACAGATTTGAGACCAAAAACTGTAAAAAGAGTCAACCAGGATCATACTATTGAAATAAAAGAGTCAATTCAACAAAACAATAGAACATTTATAAACATATATTCACTCAGTACAGAAGCACCTAAATATGTAAAGAAAATATTAAAACATATAAAGGGAGAAAGACTATAGGGGATTTGGATAACCCGTTTTCAATAATAAACAAATCATCCAGAAAGAAAATCAATAAAGAAATATTGAGTTATTTGCTGTTTTTGGTGTTGTTTCTTGAGTTCTTTGTATATCCTGGAAATTAATGCCCTATCTGAGGTACAAGTACAAGGATTTTCTCTCATTCTGTAGGCTCTCTCTTCATTCTCTTGATTGTTTCCTTTGCTATAAAGAAATGTGTTAGTTTGATGCCATCTCACTTATTGATTTTTTATTTTATTCCTTGTGCTTTAGGAGTCTTTTTAAGGAAGTCAGTTCCTGAGCCAATATGTTGGAGTGTTGGGCCTACATTTTCTTCTAGTATGTACAGGGTTTCTGGTCTAATTCTTAGGTCTTTGATCCACTTTGAGTTGATTTTTGTTCAGGGTGAGAGATAGGGGTTACTTTCATTTTATTACACCTGGATTTCCAGTTTCCTCAGTACCATTTGTTGAAGAGGATACCTTTTCTTCAAGACAGTGAAATTAATCTGACATAATTTTCCTATGTACATACATGAAAATACCTATGTGAATCCTACCATCATGTACATCCGCAAGCATGTGTTCCCTATTAGAATAAGATATAATCGCTGCAGGTATAATAATTTTATCAAAATGTATTCTTCTGTCATGTATAACTAAAAAAAAATTAAAAATCTCAAAATGAATAAACAAATAAAAAAAACAATGAACTTGAAATTGTTACACCTAACACCAAATGAACCTTATAGACATCCCACCCTGTACAGAACATCACACCCAGCAACAAAATACACATTCTTCTCAAATGCACACACAATATCCTCTAGGATGGATCTTACATTAATACACACACACACACAAACACAAACACACACACACACAAATCAACAAATTTAAGAAGAATGAATCATATCAAGTGTATTTTCTGACAATGGTATAAAACTACAAATCAATAATAGGATGAGTAGTGGAAAAGTAACAAATACGTAGAAATTAAAAAATATACTCTTGAATTACGATTGAGTCAAACAAGAAACTAAAACATGTCTTGAAATAAGCAAATGGAACAAAATATACCAGAGCTTATGGGATGCAGCAAAAACAGTTTTAAGAGGAAAGGTTTTAGTAATAAATGACTATCTCAAAAAAGGGAAGAAATCCTAAATAAACAACCTAATATTACAACTAAACAAACTAGGAAAAGAACCAGCTCAACCCAAAGTTAGCAGAAGAAAGAATATATCAAAAATCAGGGAAGAATTACATGAAATAGAGTACAGACAAAGGTCAAAAAATTAAGTCTTGTTTTTTTGAAAGTCAAAAAATTGACAAATTCAAAGTATTCGTTTTATATATCCACATCTATGATATGGTTTCTATTTCTAAGAAAATATTTGTATAAGGAATAACTAGGACAGCTTACAATAAAACTTAGTTTACACTAAAAGTCTGTGCACCAAAAATATAAAACATTGATAAAAGAAATTTAAAATGGCAGAAATAAATGGAAAGTTATCTTCTGTGTTCATGGATTGAAAGGATTAATATTGTGAAAATGTCTATGCTACTCAAAGTTATCCACAGATTTGATGTAACCGCTTCCAAATACTAAAGTCATTTTTTATAGAAATAGAAGAAACTATTCCAAATGTACATGACACCACAATAAACCATTAATACACAAAACCACTTGATCAAAAAGAACAAAGTCCACTACTTAGTATTTATCCTAAACAATTAAAGTCATCATACTATAGTGATACATGCATACCCGTGTTTATAGCAGCACAATTCACAATAGCCAAACCATGGATCAAGCCTAGGTGTCCACGTCTACACCCTACCTGTTTACAGTTACTCTCAGTTAATCCCTACTGGGAAGTAATCCACTGATTGGGGCAAGGCTCTCATAATCCAATGATTTCACCTCTAAACCCTCTTGCATTGTCTCACAATGAGCCTTTGGGGGACATCTAATATCTAAATCATAACACTTTGTATAATGACGACGATATTATCATTTAGTAGATTCACTTTGGAAAATAATATGGAGTTTCCTCTAAAAACTTAGAACTACCATATGATGCAGCAATCTCATTTCTGGTTATGTATCCAAAGGAATTGATATCAATATGTCAGGGATGTCTGTACTTGTATGTTCATTGCAACATTACACACAATAGCCAAGACATGGAAATAACCAAAGTATCCATCAACAGACTAATTGATTTTTAAAATTTGATATACATATTATATGTAACTAATATGTAATTTAGTACTAATATGTACTAATATGTAAACTATTCAACTTTAGAAAGCAGGATGTTTTGTACCTTGATTGTGATATCTGAAGTTCTGTCATATTAAAACTTTAAACAAGAGTCACTGAAATCAAATTTAAAAAAAAATTATTAAAAATTTGAAATCTTTATAAAAGGAAATTTATCACATTATCTATCTTCTGATTATGCTTAGCATAAGGCTTTTGTACTTTCTTGCTTTTGTTTCAGGGATTGAAACAAGTATTTGATAAGATTTGGATTTTTAAGTAGCCATGATTATCATAATTTTATCAAATAACTTAATTTTTAGAAAACACATTCAATATATACTGTGAAATTCTTCTAGGGTTTCTTGAATGTGTTTCCCTGTTAAATTTTAAGCTTCATATGTTGACAATGATGTGAGGGAAAAGGTTCACTTCTACATTGCTGGTGGGACTGTAAATTGGTGCAACCACTCTGAAAAGCAGTTTGGAGATTCCTCAGAAAACTTGGAATGGAACCACCATTTGACCCAGCTATTCTACTCTTGGGTTTATACCCAAAGGGCTTAAAATCAGCATACTACAGTAACGCAACCACTTCAATGGTTATAGCAGCTCAATTCACAATAGCCAAGCTATGGAACCAGCCTAGGTGTCTTTCAATGGATGAATATATAAAAAAAATGTGTTGTATCTATGCAATGCAATATTAGTCAGCCTTAAAGAAGAATGAAATTATGACATTTGCTGATAAATGGATGGAACTGAAAACTATCATGCTAAGTGAAATAAGCCAGTCCCAAAAAACCAAAGGCAGAATGTTCTCTCTGATATGTGGATGGTAACCTACAACAAGGGAGGGGAAGATTACAAGTTCATTGGACTAGACAAAGGGGAATGAAGAAAAAGGAGGGGAAATGGGAATAGGAAAGACAGAATGAATTGGACATATCTTTCCTATCCGCGTATGTGAATACATGACCAATGTAACTCCACATCATGTACAACCATAATAATAGGGTCCTAACTGGAACAGTCATACATATTCTATGTATGTATAATATTTCAAACTATACTGTCATGTATAAACTTTTTAAAACAATAAATAGAAAAATAAAAAAGAAAAATGCTCCAAGGAAAGACTGCAGGGAAACAAACAAAAAAATTTAAGCTTTATGAAGGACCATGTCTGTCTTATTCACAGCTGTATTTCTAATGCTTATGAAAGATAGATTACATGGTTTGGGGCCCAGAAATTTTCATTTAGAATCTCTGAAATGGGGCCAGAAATATGGTTATTTTGACAAATGTCACAGCTGGTCCTAATGTACATTAAGGTTTGGAACTACTCCTCCATGAAAATGCCATTGAATACAGTAACTCTAGAAATTCAGTAATCTATTGATTACTTTATGATAAAATAGCTTCCCAAATTATCACTTCAATACTTTTTATTAATTTGTTGTCATCCTTAAATACTTCTAATTTGCATAGCTACTAATATATAGTTTTAAATTTTTATTTTGTATTTTTCAAACTAATAAAGTAATACATGACTGTTGTAACAAATGAAAAAAAATAACATTCTTCCAATCCCTAACTACCCTCCACTGAATGATCCTAGAACACTGATATGCCTCTCCTGAGGAAGTATATGAACACACATGATCTGTTTGCATCTGCCAAAAGAGAATCACATATATAACTTTTTATCTTAAAGATGCAACGTTCTGACTTGATATTAACCTCTCCAAATGATGACTAAATTCCATAGAGAGATGCAGCCCTCAGTTGGTCTCTAATATGCCCTTTTGTCACATGCATCAATATTCTGGGTTCTAGAGAGCAGCTGTGTTTTCAACACACTCCCAGATGATATTTTTGAATATTGAAACTTGAAAGAATTGTTCCAGGCTTTAAAGGATTTCAGGGGAAAATAGCTAAAATGTATGCAACACCACACTCCTTACAGTGCTTCTTGTACAGTTGTAATCTGATACATTTGTTTAGATGTTTCTGAGTTAGTCCCCAGATCTGATCCTCATTTCATACCTCTATTCTGCCAGCTGAAGTTCTATTATATTGATGTGCCACGGCTTCCTCATCCTTCTGGAATCAGCCTCCTCTTCCTGGTTCTGTGCATTCCTATTGGCTGCTTTCTCCCCAGCTTAAAGGAATTCCCAGTTCCTCTAGCCTCAGCCAAGTAATTATCTTATTTAAATGTGGCTTCACATTCCAATAATTTACCAAGTTATCACCAGCTAGCACCATTCCATGTTGATCTCTTAGTGAAGAGCCATGCTATAGCCTCCTTTTATTTTCTTATTAACACTTCCCCTAAGCAGGCTATAATTCTGAGTTCCTTATTTTTAATCATATCTTTCCTAGAGTTTACATATGCATTTGCAAGGAGTAGGAGCTCAAAAAATTTTAAATAAATGAATTGGAATTCAACATTTAAAGACCAAAAGATTGGCTAAATAAA
>CM053401.1:88827077-88903713 GCA_028644305.1 Xerus rutilus | reverse complement strand
CAAAGGGAATGAAATTTCTTTGAAAGGATATAGTCACTAATACTAGGTACCATGTTATAGCTATTTGAATGATATTCTGCTTCTTTTCAGGGAATTAATAATTCTCATAAATAAGATAGAAATACTAAATTTCTCACTCCAAAAAAAAAAGAAACAAGAAAATGAAATAGATGGAAAAAATGAAATATTTTCACAGAAAAAAAGAGAATTTTGCTACTAATAGGTGCATTTTGTATTTTGTTCTCTATTTCTGTATAACAAATTCTAGTTTTAGCAGCAATATATGTATACTGTTATAGTTTTCATGGGTCAGGATTACAGGTGCAGACTCATTGGGTTCTTTACTCTGTGATCCAGAAAGCTGCAACAAAGGCATTGGCTCAGATCAGTATTTCTTCTGTGGCTCAGGATTCTCATGCAACTCACATAGTTGTTGGCAGAATTATTTTCCTTGTGGTTGTAACTCTTGTGAAAGCTTTATCCCTTAAAGTCAGAAGAATATTCTTCCTAGCCTTTAGAAGTCTGGAGCCTTAGTTTAAGGGGCTTACCTGATTTGGTCAACCTCTCCCAGTGTTGTTTGTCTTTTTATCAAGTCAAACTGTATAGGAATCTTAATTCCATCTAGAAAACTCCTTAGCCTTTAACATATAATCTAAATGTAAGTTATGAATTTTGTTTTTGTTTGTTTTTTTTGAACTCAGGGGTACTTGACCACTGAGCCACATCCCCAGGGTCTCACTGAGCTGCTTAGCGCCTCACCATTGCTGAGGCTGGCTTTGAACTCCCGATTCTCCTGTCTCAGCCTCCCAAAGTGCAGGGACTACAGGCATGCGCCACCGCGCATCTTGAATTTTGTTTTTGTTTTATGATTTGGCCATGTTCTACTGGCTAGAGGCAAGTCGCAGGTTCTGTACACACTCAAGGGAAGAACATTACACAAGAACATGACTCATTAGGCATTATTTAAGAATTCTGCAGATAGTTATAGGATAAAATTTATTTTAAAACTTTATTCAGGTCTCTCCAGACAGAGCTGCTGTCTGTGCTGCTGCTATTGCCCAGAGGTCTTCCCTGACACTGATGCCCATGCTGTTTCTGGGGCCCAATTCTCCTGGTGCTGCTGCCGCTGTGGTACAAAAGTCCACTGCCAGAGTGCCTGAAGGTTTGGCTGCAAGTGGCTGCCTCCATCTTGGGATGCAAGCCAGCACCTGGGGGGCCAGGGAACCAGCCAGTTTGCCACCACTGCCATCTCGGGGCACAGCTGCCTCTGAGGACATTGGCCAGGACCTGGAGGTCCAGTGTTGGGGTGCCTGAATGTTTGGCTGCACCTGGGGTCTTCCTGCTGAGAGTGCTGGTGGCCACCATCTTGCTGATTCTTCTTGGAGTCACTCCTCTGTGTGAGCACATCCCTGGTCATCTCTCTGCAAGTTGGACCAGAATTGAGATCTTGGGACTACAACATGGCCCAGCCTGAGGTGTCTGAGGCCCAAAGTTGTGGGATGGTGACTGGGTCTGTGTGGTCTATTCTGGGCTTGACAATCCCTTGAAAAGTCAGACAGGGCTGAGAAACTTTTGAAATCCGAAGGAAACAATGATTCAATTTTCCATCCAGTTTTTTTTAAAATCTTCTTTAGCATCTCTATCATATTTGAAACCAGGTATTTTTCATGAATCAGTGTATTGAAGACTATGATATATGAATGGTATTTTGCAGTTTTGTTGTGTATTCTCATATTTTTAACATTTTAAATGTTTTCTTCTGCTAAAAGCTAATCTCTGTCAATTCCTCTTCCACTCTTCCTATAGATTTTTGCTTCTGGCTTTTTCCTTCCTCCCTCATGGACATTGTGTCCTGTACCACTTCTGTTTTCTCTTTGTCCACCATTTGAAATTGTAAGCCTTTCTAGTAAATTTACTGTATATATTGTAGACAACAATAGAACTCATTATTTCAATTTATTGCAAGAAATCTCTGGATGCCTTAATAGGAACTACTGGGTTTGTGGCTGTATGTTGTTTGCATTGGGTGCTGTTGATATTGGTCTCCCCCTTAAAGGTATGGTACTGGAAACATTCAGGGACACTATAAGTCTGCAGAGTAGTATCTGTGCTACCTCAGATCCATACTGCTAGATGGAAAAACAGATGGAAAACATGAAAAAATAAGGGAACAAAGCACCCCAAACAAACCAAAATGCTCCAATAACGGAATCCACTGACAACACAGTAGAAGAAATGTCAGAGAAGGAGTTTAGAATATACATAGTTAAACTGATCTGCAATGTAAAGAATAGTAAAATGAGTGAAATCAAAGAGAAAATACAGGAAGTGAAAAATCACTTCAATAGAGTTTTGTGGAAAAAAAAACAAGCAGAAATCTTTGAAATGAAGGAAACAATAAACCAAATTATGAATTCAATGGAAAGTATAACCAACAGACTAGACCATTTGGAAGACAGAAACTCAGTCAATGAATACAAAATATATAACTTGAAAATAACATTGACCATACAGAGAAGATGGTAAGAAACTATGAACAGAACTTCCAAGAATTATGGGATAACATAAAAGCAAAATTTAAGAGTTATCAAATAGATGAAGGAGCAGAGTTACACACCAAAGGAATGCACAATTTTTCAATGACATAACATTAGAAAATTTCCTAAACCTAAATAATGAAATGGAAAACCAACTAAAAGTGGCCTACAGGATCCCAAATGTACAAAATGACAGCAGATCCACTTAAAGACACATTATAATGAGAATGACTGACACAGAGAATAAAAATAAAATCTTAAAGACCATGAGAGAAAAAAATTAAGTTATGTATAGGGGTAAACCAATTCAGATCTCAACTGATTTCTCAACCCAGACCCTCATAGCCAGGAGGTCCTAGAATAATATATTTCAAGCTCTAAAAGAAAATGGATGCCAACCAAGAATTTTATATCCAGTAAAATTGTTTCAGATTTGAAGATCAAATAAAAACCTTCCACAGTAAACAAAATAATTCACAACTAGAAAGCTTGCACTACAGAACATTCTCAACAAAATATTCCATGAGGATGAAGTGAAAAAAAATGTGAAAACCAGCAATAGAGGATATACACTAAAGGAATAGTCAATCAAAGGAGAAACAAGTCAAATTAAAAACCAGAAATAAACCAAAATTACCAGGATACAAATCATATCTCAATAATAACCTTGAATGTTAATGGGCCTAAACTTATCAATCAAAAGACATAGACTGACAGATTGGATTTAAAATGAGACCTAACAATACACTGTCTCCAAGAGACTCACCTCATAGGCAAAGATATCCATAGACTAAAGGTAAAAGGATAGGAAAAAAGCATCTCACTAATATGAATCATGTAAACAAGCAGGGATTTCCATCCTCATATCAGATAAAGTAGACTTCAAGCCAATGATAATCAGAAGGGACAAAAAGGACATTTCATACTGCTTGAGGGAATTATTCATCAACAAAATATAGCAATTGTAAATATTTATGCCCCAAGCAATGGAACATCTATGTACATCAAACAAAATTTTCTCAATTTCAAGAATCAAATAGACCACAACACAATAATACTGGGTGACATTAACACACCTCTCTCAATACTGGATACATCTTCAAAAAAAAAAAAAAAAACTACATAAAGAAACTATAAAACTAAATAAAACAATCAATAATTTGGACTTCACAGACATATATAGAAGATTTCACTCAACAAGCAAATACACTTTCTTCTCGGCAGCACATGAATCCTTCTCTAAAATAGACCATACCTTATGCCACAAAGCAACTCTTAGCAAATACAAAACAAAAAAACCAAAAAACCTCCCCAAAACAGAGATATCACCCTGCATTCTGTGAGATCATAATGATGAATTTAGAAACCAATGATAAAATTTAAAAATAGAAGCTACTCCAACACATGGGGACTAAATAATATGCTATTGAATGATGAATGGATAGCAGAAGAAATCAGCTATGAACTAAAAAATCCTTAGAGGTAAATGAGAACACTAATACAACATATCAAAATTTCTAGGACACTATAAAGGAAGTACTAAGAGGAAAATTCATTGCATTGAGCTCATTAATTAAAAGAATACAAAATCAACAAATGACCTAACATTACATCTCAAAGCTCTAGGGAAAAAAAAAAAAGAACAAATCAACACCAAAAGCATTGGAAGACAGGAAATAATTAAAATCAGAGCTGAAATCAATGAAATTGAAACAAAAGAAACAATTGAAAAAATTGACAAAACAAGGCATTGGTTCTTTGAAAAAATAAATAAAATATATAAACCTCTAGCCATGCTAACAAAGAGAAAGAGAGAAAACTCAAATTACTAACATATGTGATAAAAAGAAAATATCACAACTGACACTACTGAAATACAGAAGATAATTGGAAACTATTTTGGAAATTTATACGATAATAAAATAGGAAATCTTGAAGACATGGATAAATTTCTAGAGACATATGACCTATCCAAACAATCAGGAGAACATATGATTTAAACAGATAAATTACAAGTAATAAAATAGAAAACACCATTAAAAGCCCAGAACGAATCAAAAAAAGCTCAGAACCAGATGGATTCTCCACCAAGTTCTACAAAACCTTCAAAGAAGAATTAACAGCAATACTTCTCAAAGTATTCCATGTATGGAATAGAAAAAGTATGAAACAGAAAAAGAGGGAACACTTCCAAACTCATTCTATGAAACTAGGATCACTCTGATATGAAAACCAGACAAATACACATCAAGGAAAGAAAATTCAGACTAATATCCCTGATGAACGTGTATGCAAAAATTTTCAATAAAATTCTCACAAATTGTATACAAAAACATATTAAAAGGATAGTGCACCACAATCAAGTGGGGTCCATTGCAAGGATGCAAGTTTGGTTCAACATATGGAAATCAATAAGTGTAATACATCACATCAATAGACTTAAACACATGAAAAATATGATTATTTCAATAGACACAGAAAAAGCATTTGACAAAATACAGTACCTCTTCTTGTTCAAAACATTAGAAAAACTAGGGATAGTAGGAACAAATCTCAACATTGTAAAAGTTATATATGCTAAACCCAAGGCCAACATGGTTCTAAATGGAGAAAAATGGAAAGCATTCTCTCTACAAACTGAGGCAAGACAGAGATGCCCCCTTTCACCACTTCTATTCAACATCATCATTGAAACTCTAGCAATTAGACAGAAGAAAGAAATTAAAGAAATATGAATAAGAAAAGAAGAAATCAAACTATCACTATTTGCTGATGACATGATTCTATATATAGAATATCCAAAAAATTCCATCAGAAAACTTCTAGAACTCATAAATAAATTCAGCAAAGTAGCAGGATACAAAATCAACACTCATATATCAAATGCATTTCTATACAAAAGCAATGAATCTACTGAAAGAGAAATTAGGAAAACTACCCCATTCACAATAGCCTCAAAAATAAAACAATACTTGGAATCAATCTAACAAAAGAGGTAAAAGATCTCTACAATGAAAACTACAGAACAGTAAAGAAAGAAATTGAAGAAGACCTTAGAAGATGGAAAGACCTCCCATGCTCCTGGATGGGCAGAATTAATACTGTCAAAATGGCCATATTAACAAAAGTATTATACAGATTTAATGCAATTCTTATTAAAATCCCAATGACATCCTTCATAGAATTAGAAAAAGTAATCATGAAATTCATTTGGAAAAATAAGAAACCCATAATAACCAAAGCAATCCTTACCAAGAAGAGTGAAGCAGGAGGCATCACAATATCAGACCTTAAACTATACTACAGAGCCATAGTAACAAAAATGGCATGGTATTGGCACAAACACAGACATGTACACTAATGGTACAGAATAGAAGATACAGAGACAAACCTACATAAATACAGTTTATCTCATACTAGACAAAGGCACCAAAAACATTCATTGGAAAAAAAGATAGTGTCTTCAAACAATGGTGCTGGGAAAATTGGAAATCCATATGTAACAAAATGAAATTAAAATTCTATCTCTCATGCTGCACAAAACTCAACTCAAAGTGGATTAAAAACTTAGGCACTAGAACAGATACCCTGTGTATAATAGAAGAAAAAGTAGACCCAAATCTTCATCATGTTGGCTTAGAAGCTGACTTCCTTAACAAGACTTCTAAAGCACAAGAAGTAAGATCAAGAATCAATAAATGGGATAGATTTAAACTATAAGTTTCTTATCAGCAAAGGAAATAATCAATAATGTGAACAGAGAGTGTACAGAATAGGATAAAATCTTTACTCCACACACCTCAGATAGAGCATTAATCACCAGAATATATAAAGAACTCAAAAAACTTAACACACAAAAAAACAAATAACCCAATCAATAAATGGGCTAAGAACTGAACAGACACTTCTCAGAAGAAGAAATATAATTGATCAACAAATATATGAAAAAAAGTTCAACATCTCTAGCCATTAGAGAAATGCAAATCAAAACTACTCTAAGATTTCACCTCACCCCTGTCAGAATGGCAATTATCAAGAATACAAACAACAATAAATGTTGCTGAGGATGTGGGGGAAAAGGAACACTTATACATTGCTGGTGGGACTGCAAATAGGTGCAACCATTATGGAAAGCATTATGGAGGTTCCTTAAAAAACTTGGAATGGAATCACCATTTGAATCAGCTATCCCACTCCTTGGTTTAAACCCAAAGGACTTAAAATCAGCATATTACAGTGATGCAGCCACATAAATGTTTACAGCAGCTCAACTCACAATAGCTAAATTATGGAACCAACCTAGATGCCTTTCTACAGATGAATGAATAAAGAAAATGGGATTTTATATATATATCTCACACATATGTGTGTATGTATATATGTAGATATATATGTATATATACACATATATATATATGAGGCATATTACTCAGCCATTAATATGAATAAAATTGTGGCACAGGACCCCAGCTGCTTGCCATGGCAGGTCCCCAGCCACTTGCCTGTGCAGGACCCTGGCAGATCGCCTGTGCAGGACTTGCTCCAGCATCCACACACTGAGAAGGACCTTGGATCACCCACCCACACAGGACCCCTAGTTGTAGCTCCCATGGAGGACCCCTGGCTCCCATGCAGGACTCCTAGTTGCTGTTCCTGTGTGGACCTCCATCTAACAATGTCGAACTCCCCTGTTTGCCTACATCTGGGGATACTGGACAGGATCTGGAGTCAACTTTCTACTTCTGCACAGCACACTGCATAGCAGCATCTCTAAACATGTCACCCAACACCACTGCCTGCCTGGTCCTACACTCTATCTCTAAAAACAGATGCCTCAATTCTGGGACTCCTTTTTTGCCATCTTAGACCTGAGTGGAGAGATACCAGTAAACAACAGACAACCCCACTTATTAGATGAGAAGTGAAGTAATCCTTTTTATTTACCTTGAGACTTTTTCCCCCTTCTATTGTCCTTTTTTTCTTTCTTCTTTTCTTCCTTTTTCTTTTCTGTCTCTTCCTCTTATCCCATCCTCACATCCCCCACATTTGTGAAACCAAGTATTTTTTATGCCTTAGACTACTGAGGACTGGGATACCTGATTAGTATATTACAGTTGTATTATATAGTCTCATATCTCCTAATTTTTATATTTTATTTTTCTTAATTTTTTCCCCGTTTGTTGTATTCCATTTCCTTCCTACTTACTTGTTTTCCCCAAATCTCTTTCTCTGTTTTCTTCTACTAGCCAAATTCTTTTTGGATTCCTCTTTCATGCATTCTAGGATCTAATAACTCTATACCTTCACTCCCTACATCCCTAATATCTCATCCTACACCCCACCCCTGGTTCTCTTTAGTCCACCAGCAGAAACTAGATCCTTTTGCAAACCTATTGTTTATATAGTAGCTACTAACTGAACTCATAATTTCTAAATATTGTGACAAAGCCATAAATGTCCTATTAGGAGCTACCTGGTCTCAAATTATATATTGTTTGTATTGAGATCTGCTAATATTGGTTTCCCCCTTGAAGGAGAGTTATCGGAACTCTGTAGGGAATCTATAAGCCTATAGAATAAAGACTGTGGACTGACCATGCACATGCAGAGGAGGGGACCAACTGGGCCCCATGCTGCATCCCCCATCTACCAACCACCTGTTTTCCCTGTCTACTTTCATCTAGAGTCAGCAGCCAAGACCAAGAAGATCATCCCTGAGATCTCTGCAGTCCTGGTTATACCAGAGGTGAGGTATTGGTAACTGGCAGGGACACTACATACTCATATGGTAGAAACTATAATACCTCAGATTGGCATTGCTAGAGAGGAAGACACATGAACAACATAAAAAAACAAGCAAAGAAAATGCCCCAAACAAGCCAAGATGCTACAATAATAAAATACACTGATAGCAACAGTAGATGAAATGTCAGAGAAAGAATTCAAAACATACATAATTAAAATGATCTATGAAACACAGAATAAAATAAGAGAGCAAATACAGGCAACAATTGATCACTCCAAAAAAAGATAAGAGAGCAAATGCAGGGAGCAAAAGATTACTTCAAGAAAGCGATAGAGATATTTTTTTTTAAAAAAGCAGAAATTCTTGAAATGAAGGAAACAATAAACCAAATAAAAAACTTAATAGAAAGCATCACCAACAGACTAGATAATTTGGAAGATAGAACCTCACACAATGAAGACAAAATATAGAATCTTGAAAATAAAGTTGATCACACAATGAAGATGGTAAGAAACCATGAACAAAACATCCAAGAATTATGGGACAACATCAAAAGACCACATCTAAGAATTATTGGGATAGAGAAAGGCACAGAGATATAAACCAAAGGAATGCACCATTTCTTCAATGAAATATTATCAGAAAGTTTCTCTAACATGAAGAATGAATTGCAAAACCGATACAAGAGGCTTACATGACACTTAATGTACAGAATTACAACAGATCCACACCAAAGAACATTATAATGAAAATGCCTACTATTCACAATAAGGATAGAATTTTAAAAGCTGCAAGAGAGAAAGTACAGATTACATACAGAGGGAAACCAGTTCAGATTCCAGCAGATTTCTCAGCCCAGACCCTCAAAGCCAGGAGATCTGGAACAATGTATACCGAGCTATAAAAGAAAATGAGTGCCAAGCAAAATCTTATATCCAGAAAAATTAAGCTTCTGACTTGATGATGAAATAAAAACTTTTCATGATAAACAAAAGTTAAAGAATTTACAATGAGAAAGCCTGCACTAGAGAACATTCTCAGCAAAATATTTCATGAGGAAGAAATGAAAAACAACAATGACAATTGGCAAAGGGAGGGACTACACTAAAGGAAATGCCAATCAAAGGAGAAACCAAATCAAGTTAAAAACCAAAAATAAACCAAAATGAATGGGAATACAAACCATATTTCAATAATGATCCTGAATGTTAATGGCCTAAATTCATCAATCAAAAGATATAGACTGGCAGATTGGATTTTTAAAAAATATTGTCTTCAAGAGATGCATCTCATAGAAAAAGACATCCACAGACTGAAAGTGAAAGGATGGGAAAAACTGTACCATTCAAATGGACCACGTAAACAAGCAGGGGTCTCCATCCTCATATTCTATAAAGTAGACTTCAAAACAAAAATAGTCAGAAGGGATAAAGAAGGACATTTCATACTGCTTAAGGGAACCATACATCAAGAAGACAAAACAATCATAAATATCTATGCCCCAAACAATGGAGCATCCACATATATCAAACAAATTCTTTTCAATATTGAGAATCAAATAGACCACAACACAATAATACTAGGTATCTTTAACACATCTCTCTCACCACTGGACAGATCTTCCAAACAAAAACTCAGCAAAGAAACAACAGAACTCAATAATACAATCAATAATTTAGAATTAACAGATATATACAGAATATCTCATCCATCAACAAGTGAATACACTTTTTTCTCAGCAGCACACAGATCCTTCTCTAAAATAGACCATATGTTATACCACAAAGCAAGTCTTAGCAAACACAAAAAAATAGAGATACTATTCTGCATTCTATCAGACCATAAAGGAATGAAATTATAAATCAATAATAAAATAAAATATAGAAGCTATTCCATCACCTGGAGACTAAATAATATGCTATTGAAAATACATGGATAACAGAAGACATCAAGGAGGAAATAAAAAAATTCTTAGAGATAAATGAGAACTCTGATACAACAAATCAAACTCTCTGGGACTCTATGAAGGCTGTGTTAATAGGAAAGTTCATTGTTTTGAGCTCATTCATTAAAAGAAGAAAAAGTCAACAAATAAATGACCTGGCATTACATCTCAAAGCTCCAGAAAAATAAGAACAAATCAACCTCAAAAGAAGTAGAAGATAGAAAATAATTAAAATCAGGGCTGAAATCAACGAAATTGAAACAAAGGAAACAATTCAAAAATTTGACAAAACAAAAAGCTGGTTCTTTGAAAAAATAAAATTGATAAACCTTTAGTTACCCTAACAAAAAGAAAGAGAGAGAAAACCTGAATCACTAAAATTTGAGATGAAAAGAAAAATATCATGACAGACACTATTGAAAAACAGAAGATAATTAGAACCTATTTTGAAAATCTATACTCCAGTAAAATAGAAAAGCCTGAAGTCACCAACAAATTTCTAGGGGCATATGATCAACCCAAACTGAATCAAGAGGACATACACAACTTTAACAGATCAATTTCAAGCAAGGAAATAGAAGACACCTTCAAAAGCTTACCAACAAAAAAGAGCTCAGGACCAGATGGATTCTCAGCCAAGTTCTATAAGACCCTCAAAGAAGAATTAATGCCAATATTCCTCAAATAATTCACGAAATATAAAAGGAGGGAACCCTTCCAAACTCATTCTATGAGGCTAGTGTCACCCTGATTCCAAAACCAGACAAAGACACATCAAAGAAAGAAAACTTCAGATCAATATCCCTGATGAACACACATGCAAAAATTCTCTATAAAATTCTGGCAAATCATATACAAAAACGTATTAAAAAGATAGTGCATCACAATCAAGTAGGTTTCATCTCAGGTATGCAAAGCTGGTTTAACATACAGAAATCATAAACGTAATTCATCACATCAATAGACTTAAAGTCAGGAATCATATTATTGTCTCTATAGATGCTGAGAAAGGATTTGACAAAATACAACATCTCTTCATGTATAAAACACTAGAAAAACTAGGGATAGTAGAAATATACCTCAACTTTGTAAAAGCTATCTATGCAAAACCAAAACCCAACATCATCCTCAATGGAGAAAAATTGGAAGAATTCCCCCTAAAAATGAACAAGACAGGGATGTCCTCTTTCACCATTTCTATTCAACATAGTCCTTGAAACTCTAGCCAGCACAGTTAGACAGGCAGAAGAAATTAAAGGGATAAGAATATGAAAAGAAGAAGAAGTTAAACTATCCTTTTTTGCCAATGACATGATTCTTTAGAGGATTCAAAAAATTCCACCAGAAAATTTCTAGAATTAATAAATGAATTCAGCAAAGTAGCAGGATATAAAGTCAATACCCATAAATCAAATGCATTTCTATACATCAGTGATGAATCCTCTGAACGAGAGATTAGAAAAACTACCCCATTCACAGTAGCTCCCCCAAAAATAAAATACTTGGGAATCAATTTAACAAAAGAGGTGAAAGACCTCTAAAATGAAAACTATAGAACACTGAAGAAAAACATTGAAGAAGACCTTAGAAGATGGAAAGATCTTCCATGCTCTTGGATAGGCAGAATCAATATTGTCAAAATGGCCATACTACCCAAAGCACTATACAGATTCAATGTGATTTCAATTAAAATCCCAACATCATTCTTTATAGAAATAGAAAAAGCAATCATAAAATTCATTTGGAAAAATAAGAAACCCAGAATAGCCAAAATAATCCTTAGCAAGAAGAGTGAAGCAGGATGCATCACAATACCAGACTTTAAATTATATTACAAAGCTATAATAACAAAATTGGCATGGCACTGGCACCAAAATAGACATGTAGACCAATGGTATAGAATAGAAGACACAGATGAACCCACTTACATACAGTTACCTTATACTAGATAAAGGAGCCAAACACGTACACTGGAGAAAAGATAGCCTCTTCAACAAATGGTGCTGAGGAAACTGGAAATCCATATGCAGCAAAATGAAACTAAACCCCTATCTCTCACCATGCACAAAATTCAACTCAAAGTAGATCAAGGACCTGGGAATCAGACCAGAGACTCAACGCCTAATAGAAGAAAAAACAGGCCCAAATCTTCATCGTGTCAGATTAGGACCATACTTCCTTCACAAGACTCCTGTAGCACAAGAAGTAAAATCAAGAATCAACAAATGGGATGGATTCAAACTATAAAGCTGCTTCTCAGCAAAAGAAATAATCAATGAAGTGAACAGAGAGCTGACATTCTGGGAACAAATCTTTGCCACACACACATCAGAGAGAGCACAGATCTCCAGCATATATAAAGAACTCAAAAAACTTAACACCAAAGAAACAAACACCCCAATCAATAAATGGGCTAAGGAGATGAACAGAAACTTCTCAGAAGATTTACAATCGATCAACAAATATATGAAAAAATGTTCAACATCTCTAACCATTAGAGAAATGCAAATCAAAACTAAGATTTCATCTCACTCCAGTCAGAATGGCAATTATCAAGAATACAAACAAAAAATGTTGGTGAGGATGTGGAGGAAAAGGCACAGTCATACATTGGTGGGACTGTAAATTGTAGCAACCAACCTAGAAAGCAGTATGGCGATTCCTTAGAAAACTTGGAATGAAACCATCATTTGACCCGGCCATCCCACTCCTTGGTCTATACCTTTTTAAGGACTTAAAAACAGCATACTACAGTAATGCAGCCACTTCAACGTTTATAGCAGCTCAATTCACAATAGCTAAACTATGGAACAAATCTAGATGCCCTTTGATATATGAATGGATAAAGAAACTGTGGTATATATACACAATGGAATATTACTCAGCATTAAAAGAGAATAAAATTATGGCATTTGCAGGTAAATGAATGGAGTTGGAGAACATCATACTAAGAGAAGTAAGCCAATCCCCCAAAACCAAATGCTGAATGTTCTCTCCTATAAGTGGATACTGATCCATAATGTAGGAGGGGGGATGAGAAGAATGGAGAAACTTTGGTCAAAGAGGAGAGGAGAGAAGGGATTGGACATGGGGGCAGGAAAGATGATGGAATACAATGGGCAAAAATGCTCTAGGTTCATGTATGAGTGCACATATGGTGTAATTCTATATTGTGTACAAACAGAAAAATGAAAAATTGTGCTCCATTTGTGTACAATGAATCAAAATGCATTTTACTGTCATGTAAATCTAATTAGAATAATATATATATATAAATATATATGTGTGTATATATATAACGAAATTGTGGCATTTACTGGTAAATGGATGGAGCTGGAGAATATCATGCTAAGCGAAATAAGCCAATCTTAAAAAAATCAAAGACCTAATATTTTCTCTGATATGCAGATGCTAATTCACAATAAGGTGGGGGGGGGGTTCCTAGGGAAGAATAGAATTGCTTTAGATTATGCCGAAGGCAGTGAAGGGAAGGGAGGAAGTATGGGGTAGGAACAACAGTACAATGAATTAGATATTATTATTACCCTATGTACATAAGTGACTATTTGACCAGTGAGATTCCACATCATGTATATCCAGAAGAATGAGAAATTATACTCCATCTATGTATGATATATCAAAGTATATTCTATTGTCATGTACAACTAATTAGAATAATTTTTTAAATGGCAAAAAATAAAAAAGAAACAAAAAACTTTCAATGACTTAGGAAAAAATACTTTATTCAGGGGACTGCGGATGTGCCTTAGTGGTAGAGTGCCTGCCTAGCAAGACTTGGGTGTGAGGACCTGGGTTCAATCCTAACAACTAACACACACACACACACTCACACAATTACTTTGGAAAAAAATAATATCAAAAATTTCAAGTTTATAGTTTATGTTCTGCATGCTAGATTCGAAATTCTGACTAAAATCTCAATTGACTCAATTGAGATATTAAATAAAAGACTATAATATATAAAATAGAAAATCTTTGTGGAAAACAGTTTAGTACTATCAAGTAAAGTAAATATGCACATATCCTAAATTTTTGTAATTCCATTTACATACATATAATCTAGAATAACTTTTGTACGTATCTGCCAGGAAAGGTATGTAGGA
Organism: Xerus rutilus; assembly: GCA_028644305.1. Classification (NCBI taxonomy): domain Eukaryota; kingdom Metazoa; phylum Chordata; class Mammalia; order Rodentia; family Sciuridae; genus Xerus; species Xerus rutilus. Next base: position 88,889,361 of record CM053401.1, on the reverse strand, counting down.
CTATTTCGAGAAATATTGTTTACCATACCCATACCTCCCTAAAGTGGAAATAATCCAACTCTTCATCATCTATAATGCATAAATTGTGTTTTATTTAAATAATGGGATCCCTACAATGCAGTAGAAGTGAATGACCAACTATGTAGTTGAGTCTGTGGTGTTCTGTTCAGAGTCCCTCTCCTGGGCTTAGGCCCAAAGACCTTCCTGCTGGGAACAGTGGCTGTTGATGGCTTATAGTTGTATTCAGAGATGTTCAGAGATAGTAACTGACTCACCCAAAGAGTCAGCACCAAAAACTGGCAGATAGTATGATGCTAAAGTTCAATTGCTTTGCCTCAGGTGGGGACAACTTTGATAGATCATCCTGGGTCCAGATTTTCCTATAGGATTGGTTGAATCACCTTCTCCCTCTGCAAGATTCTGCTTTTCCACTTCCTTACAGATGTGTCTCTCTAGAGCTCTGTTGTTGAACACCATAGTTCACTAGCTACATGTAGATATTTAAATTTGCTTTTTGAATTAATTCAATTGACAGTCACATTCAACTAGTAGCTAAATAACCTTAGACAGAGTCCATTAGGCAGAGGGGGTATAGAACACTGGCATCCCAATGCACAGTTCTACCAGACAGTACTGCTTCAGAGCATGGTAGGATACAATTACCCACTTCAGACTCTGTCTTCAGGGAATTCAAACTAAAACTATTATAATTATGGAAAAATCTCACATAATGCTGAGGTCAAAGAGCATAATGCAGAAGAATACATTCAGTATGATTCCATTTATATCAATCTAAAAACAAAATTAGACAATAAACTATACAGAAAAATATTTATGTGAGGTAGAACTATAATAAAAAGCACAGGAATCTTTAAGTAGCTATTTCTTGGGACTGCATACTCTCAGGGTAATCTTTTTCTAAACCTGGTTACAGGAATTTATGAGTTCATTTTATTACCATTTTTTTTTGGTACTAAAGATTGAACTCAGGGGCACTCGACCACTGAGCCACATCCTCAGCTCTATTTTGTGTTTTATGTAGACACAGGGTCTGAGTTGCTTAGTGCCTCGCCATTGCTGAGGCTGGCTTTGAACTCGTGATTCTCCTGTCTCAGCCTGCCTAAGTGCTGGGATTACAGGCTTGCGCTACCGCGCCCAGCTACCATTTTTTAAAACAAAAATATTCTCTATATTTACTTAGGACATTTTTTTGCAATATAAAGAATTAAAAATAATCTGGCTTTTAAGGGAAAACAAATTGAAACATTTTATTATTAGAGAATTATTATGTATAAATAAGACAGTATACTGATATGACATCATTTTTAACTTTAAAAAATTGAATAAGTAAAAATTATATGTATTTACAATGAGCAACATATTATATTCAACATGTGGAATGGTTAAATCAGGCTATTAACATATGTATTACATCATGTGTTTAGTGTGTGTATGGAGAGAACACTGAAAATCTACTCTCTTTACAGTTTTCAAATATATGTTTATTGTTATTCATTGTATCACATGATGTTCAGTAGATCTCTCGAACTTGCTCCTCCTTTTGCTGAAGTTACAGCCTTTCACCAATATCTCCATAATCCCCCATTCCCCAGCTGTGGATTGCTACCATATTACTTGGTTTCTGTGAGTTTGAATCACATTCCACATATAAGTGAGTTCATATGGCATTGATTCTTCTGTGCCTGGCTTACTTCACCTAAAATAATATCATTTAGGTTTATCCATGTTGTTACAATAATTATTTTTTTTTATTTTTAAAGGCTCAATAGCCTTCTAAGTGTGTGTGTGTGTGTGTGTGTGTGTATGTGTGTGTGTAACCACTATTGATAGATTTGTTTATACATGCAAAAAGATTAGATAAACAAAACAGAATTGAAAATTCTTTCATTTAATTATGTCATTCTAAAACCTTTCATAGTACAATTTCTTATCCAAAATATACTAGTGAAGGGCTGGGGATGTAGCCCAGTGGCAGAGCGTTTACTCAGCATGTGTAAGGGCTTAGGTTCAAACTCCAGCACAGAAAAATAAAAAATAAAAAAAGGTATAATGTCAAAACATTCTAGTGAACTAAGAACTGCTGATAAGCCCCTTGGGTGAGAGAAAAAAGTTTTGAGATAAGTTTGACATGACCATTTTATTTAACTTGGAAACTTAGTGGGCTACTTTGTTGGTAGCAAGAATGAGGATGAGTGCATGTGTTTAATTGGACTGAGGAATTTATAATCCATCCATTTCCTTCAAATGCTTGATAATAATTCTGACTATGATAAGTAAAATGAACCGAGTATAGAAAGACAAATAGCGTATGATCTCACTCATGATATAAAAAATGATAATCTCATGTAAGCAGAGAGTAGAATGGCAGATAGCAGGGGCTGGAATGTTGTGGAGGGAACTGGGAAGTTATTGGCCAAAAGATACAAAACTTCCAGTAGGAGTAATAAGTTTAAGATATCTATTATGCATCATGGTGACTACAACATATTATACATATGAAAATGCTAAGAATGTAGATGTATTCTCACTATAAAAATCATAACTGGGTCTAGGGACATAGCTCATGGTAGGAAGTTGCCGAATATGCAAAGCTTCTGTGTCTGATCCATAGTACCACAAATTTTTTTTAAAAAATTAAAAATAAAGTGAAATTTTGAGGAAATGTTGGGGAGTGACATTGGTTAAATTATTGTTATATTGTGTGCATGCATGAATATGTAACAACAAATCCCATTATACATACAACTGTAATTCACCAATGAAAAGTGTGAAAATTTTCCTTGGTCTGTACCCAAAGGAATTAAAATCAGCATACTACAATGTCACAGCTACATTAATATTTATAGCAGCTCAATTCACAATAGCCAAGCTATGGAACCAACCTAGGTGTCCTTCAATGGATGAATGGATAAAGAAAATGTGTTTTATATATATACAATGGAATATTACTCAGCCATAAGGAAGAATGAAATTATGGTATTTCCCAGTAAAGAGATGGAACTAGAGAATATCATGCTAAGTAAAATAAGCCAGTCCCAAAATACCAAAGGCCTATTGTTCTCTCTGATACATGTATGCCCACTCAATGGGGGGGGGGGGAGGTGGGATGGAGGTCCACTGGATTGGACAGAGGGTAGTGGGAAGAAGGCAGGAGGAATAGGAATGGGAAAGACAGTAGAATGAATTGGACATAACTTTCCTAGCTTTGTTTTTGAATACACAACCAGGGTAACTCTGCATCATGCACAACCACAAGTATAGGACCCTAATTAGAATGAATTATACTCCATGTATGTATAATATGCCAAAATACATTCTACTGTTATGTATAATTAAAAATAAAAAATAAAGACTTTCCTTGACATGAAAGGATAAACAAGAGTTTCTCAAGTCAAAGTGACCTACTGGGATATCTTTTCTAGGTTCTCTCTTTAAAATGGGAAAGAATAATATTTCTCCAGATGGACATTTCCTACATCAGGAGCAATACAGACTTTGAAGAGCTTAGAAGGAATTTCATACAGTTCTATCTTGGGCAGTTCTCAGTTCTGACACATGCTGCTGAGAAGCCATTTGATATCTAGAAGCCTGTGTTTTCTCACCTCTACAACTGGATATTTTAAGAGGACTCAGTTGGATAATGGCTTCATAGTGACTATTGATAAAAGTAGATGCCATGCCTCCACAGCTGACAAAAACACCTTGAAGTTACTGTGTAGGTACTGCTTACCTATTATCTGACACCCATATCAATTTTATTGAAGAAACTTATAACCTTTTCTTCATGGGCACTCATGTCATCCACATACCCAAATATAACATTAACTCTTCCTTGTGTGAAATCCAAATTCCAATTCTCTGATGATTCATAGTACTGCCAATAATTATATGTCCTCCCTTGGCCTCCTTTTTACTCTATGCCTCAAAAAAATTTTATTTCTGCTGAAAAAAAATTGAGAATTAAAAAAATAAAAATTATAACTATATGAGGTAATGTGTATGCTAGTTGGCCTGATTTTGTCATTACATGAACATTAAAAAATACAATAAGAATCATAACTATGAGAAGTAATGCATATGCTGGTTAGCTATATTTATATCATTACACAATATATATATATATAATTCAAAACATTTTGTATATGATAACTACATACAACTGTTAAGTGTCAACTAAAGTTTGTTCAAAAATTTAAAAAGTGATTAGTGAAAATTTACATTATAATGAAGAATCATATTTTAATTTTTAGTTATAATTCAGTTGGAATTTTAAAAATTTTATATTTCTTATAACAATGAGAAATTTAAATATTTATATTCCGTTCAGATAATATCTGAAGGTGATATTTACTGAAGGTCAAAAGGCCAGAAAGCTATAAGTAATTGGAATGCTGACTTGAAATCTATAAATAAAAACATGACAAGATGTTAAGTTAAAAATCAGAATGATTAACTAGAATATACCACATTCTTGTTTCAACAAAAGTTGATTGAAGACAAAGATGTAGGCAGCAGTAATTGAATGTGAATTAGCACCAGGACAGTGGCAGACATTCTCATATCTTGATATAACAGTTAGATTGCTCATGGTCAATTTTAGAATTGAAAAGGGCCTTAAAGATTTCAAGTCCTAAATATGGTAGTGCATACTTGTAATGCCAGCTATTCAGAAAGTCCATCCTGAGCAACATAGCAAGACCCCCTCACACACCAAAAAAAAAAAAAAGATGTCACGTTCTTCTTTGTTTTCTAGGCTTAAAGACAAATGAGGTTTATTTGTATACCTAAATGGTATTTCATCATGAGGCATTTTTTGATTTTATAAAGTGAACTAAATCTTTGAAGTTTCCAAAATTTATGTCAGAAAGCATAGATACATAGTCACTAGGACTTTGTTTTCCTAACCTGTTTCTTAATGCTTCCGTCTAGACATACTAAATAGTGTCAGTCAACAGAATGGATATCGGCTCACTTCTGACACTTGCTGAATAGTTATAACAAATCAACATATTGGAATTTCTTTTCCATCTGCATAGAGATAAAATAGAGCTAATTTGAAAGCCCTAAGAATATATTAGGTGTTGTAGAAACGCCAAGTATTCACTTTTTAGAAGTATCACAATACATCAGTGGCAATGGTACAGACAAGCTCAACAATTAAATCAGATAAGTCCAATGAGCTCATAAGAAACAATATCGCCTATTATTTCTTTTCTTATGACCCTTAAAAGCACAAGGAGAGTATACAGTCAATACTAACAGAGGATCCCTGTCTAACCAGAGATTTCCTTAAATGAGGTGAAAAAAGTAAGAAGAGAGACTGGAAGAGCACAGACAGGCCCTGGCTCCATTTTGGTTCTCCTCTATCTCATGCTCGACAATACTCCAAGCTCCTTATAGACATCTGAGTTGACAAACTGTCACTTTTCCTCATTGTTTGTCCATTCACAAATGAACACAAATCAGTGAAATCGTGATAGAAAAAAAGTGAGCTGGGCGTGGTGGCACATGCCTGTAATTCCATCCAGCAGCTCAGGAGGCTGAGGTAGGAGGATCACGAGTTCAAACCCAGCCTCAGCAACTTTGCTGAGCAACTCAGCCAGACCCTGTTTCTAAATAAAATATTTGAAAAATGGCTCGGGATATAGCTCAGTGTTAAGCAGACCTGGATTCAATCCTCAGTACCAAGAAAAAAAAATGCAGGAGGGACTAAAAACCTTTGAAACTTGATAACTCATCTGTCAATAACCAAAAAAGAGGTAGTGTTTCTTAATACCATGGCTTTAATTTTATAGCTTATAACATCCATCTACAACTTTCTTCTGGATCTGTCAATTCATGGGGCAGACATAAAATTTGTGGTGCGTTTTTGAGTGTATGGCTTCTTATCAACGCCTGAATCATTGCTTGTGAGTTTAGTGTTTCATGGGGAACAATGATCTAAATAGTCAATTACCAATGTAATTATAAATGTGACTGTTGTGCTGGATTGCAATACACAAGCAACAAAAGGAAAGTCAACACTTCAGTTGAGAAAGAAAATTACCAAGCTAATCTTACTCCAAATAATTGCAGTTCAATATTAAAATGAAATTAAAATGGAATATCCTATCATTTAACTGGTGTCTGCCAGCACTCACATTTCAACATTTCTTTGGCTAACAATCCTCTAACCCACAAAAGCTATGTCTGTAATCCATGTGGCTATAAAAGCACAGGTGTGTTCAATTTTCTTAATTGTGGTAACCAGAGAAAATTCGTTTTTCCCTGTATGTGTAATTTTGGAAGATCTTATAAGGTATATTGAGCAAATGATTACTTCCTGAAGCAGATGATTCTGGAGGTTCTTCCTGTATCAACAAACTGTGGTGAAATGAATCTACAATTATATAACACAGATATGCCATACTAATTCATTCTTTAGATTTTATGTAATGGATTCCTACCTTAATAATAACAGGAAAGACAATGCTAAAATTAACACTTAATGAGCATCAACTCTATTTCAGTTACTAAAACAAGAGCTTGGCAGTAATGATAGATACTTATTAGAAATGCTTATTCAATTCAATTTATCTGAGCATATTATGTGAAACAAAATATGAATCTCCCTTGCTGAATGGAATCTCCGCATTTGGTGCAAATACCAGGAAAATTTTGTCAGAAATGAATATATAAAGCTCTAAAAGTCACTTCACACAGGAAGTGATATTTGATTTGATTATGTAAAAAAGGATGGGGTTTTTAAGACACTACTAGGGAAAGCAAGAGATAAAAGGACACATATTTTGATTCCCACAATAGCAGAGGGGATATCAGATCTGTGAACAATCTAGTTTATTGATAACGTGGTTCTTGAGTAGTCACGGTGCCCCCGTGCCATCTGTGGCTTAACATGGGCCCCAGATCACAAGGTAAAGTGTCAGTGTAAGAAACTCTAGCCATTAGTCACTGAAATGCAGATCTGGGACTAGGATGAGGTAAGCCATTGTAGATTTAAGACTTGACCATGCACTTGAATGGCTCTGAGAATTTCACAGTAGTAGACCTTGATCCTGGCCCAGCTGAAGTTTTACAGCACAGTGTCATCAGTTGCTCTGAGTTCCAGAGCTGTGTTTTCCAAGACAGTAGCCACTAGCCAAATGTGGCTTATTAAATCTAAACTTAATTTAGATAAAATAAAATCATTTCTTCAATTCCTCTTATATCAGTACAAGTGCTACCAGCTACATGTGGTTAGTGGCTATGGTACTGGACAATGCAGATATAAAATATTTCCATCATCACAGAAAACTCTATTGTGTAGGGCTAACTTGGTTCAGTCCACAATCTGAGCACAAGTACTTAATTTTATTTGAGAATAGATGCTGGAATGGGTTCCAAAATGAAGAAAATGATAAAAGTGGCTCTTATGCTATAATTTGTTTAGCTATTTGCATATCCACTCTAGAAATTGTTTAAAGTTAATTTTTAATTCATTCATTCCATCTAGTATTTATTGAGAAAATACTATGTGCAAGGTACTATGTGTGAGCCAGGGCAAGAAAGGGATTCTCAGAGATGAATCCGACTCAAATTCTCAAATTCTCCCTTCAAAGGGGCTAAAGCATAGCAGATGAGCCAAGAAACTTCATAATAATAAATGTAATAATATGAAAAATAATAATAATATGAAGTAAAAAATAAATACAAAGTAGAATATATTTCCAAATAGGAATTTAGAATTGGGAGGACTTATTTACTATTAATAGCTATCAAGAAGCCTTTAGAGAAAAGGTGGTATTGACATTGTGCTTTATGGATAAGTAGGATTGGGAAATGTGAATACAGCAGAGGAGAGCTCTGTATAGAGAAAGGTGAAGTGAGAGGGAAAGGTGAGCCATGTGTGTGAAGAACTGTTTGAATTGCTTGAAATATAGTGTATGTGTTGGGGGTGGGTACCATATCTCTCATGTTTTATTGCTACCTCTGGTTCTGATAGCTTCTGAGAAACAATTTTAATATAAATAGATTTTTAATACAAATAGATTTAAATTAATAATTATCATGTCACTAATATCTGAACTTATGCATAATTAAATTCCACAGATTGTAATGTCACTTTTGTACCCTGTGTGTTGTTGATGGCTAGCCAGGATTTCTGAGAAGAATGTGGTGCTAGGAGCCAATAATTCCTGATATAACTGGTTCTCAGGGCATAGTACGCTGCTCTGGTGTAACCAGAACATAATATGGTACAGCCACTAGCTGACTGGATGTAGTCTATGCTTACAAACAAGAACTGTCCAAATATACTTCAAAGACTGGTTAGACTTTTTTCAGAAAAAAAGAAGATGTCTTCTATGTATTTTCTGTGAAGTATCTATGAACACTTAGGCACACTGCAATAATAAAACACCATCCATTGCTAAGATGCTGTTTAGTAGAAATATTAAGAAAGTTCCTCTTCCTATCAATGTGTCATATTTGTTTCTTCTAGCAAACCCTGATTTTTCTCAATGACAGCTAGTTTCCTGAATCCCATGGTTATTTTTTTAAAATAGAATTTAATAAATAATACCATTTTAGCACACAAACTTTTAAACTGAAGATATCAAAAAAAATTAAAAAAACTACACTGGGTTAAATGCAGCAGGCACGGGTGCACGTGGGGGTGTTCATGTGCTCATAAATAACTATAATAAAATGCTTGTGCATGAGGATGTTTTTTATCCTGGGGATCTGAAATTGGGCTAGAAAATGAATCTCAGGCAAAATACAAAGCAGGATTAAAATCCACATCTGTAAAGCCATAAGGGAAATCTGAAAGTCCTGAACATAAGTCCTATAAACTGCCAGCTTCTAACATTTTGCCATGTTATGGAACAAAATCCATTGTATAACAGGTAAAATTATATCATCAAAACATTATGCAGATGAAATATCAGCAATTAATTCTGAGTAACAGAGTAATCATAATGAGCACATGCTTTTAAAGTAAAGCCTTTGTATCTGAGGGAGAGGTGTTTAATTTTAAAGGGAGTCATTAATAAAAATAGGATATAAAATAACACTCTAGGCAATATCCCAAATTGCATTGCTTTGAAGGAAAAATGAAACAATCACAAAATCTCAGACATATTCTAGGATATTTTGTGATTGTTTCATTTTTCCATCAAAGCAATGCAATTTGGGATATGTTTCAGAAAATTTAAGTTAATTCTAAATATCTCCAAGATGGGAAACTGAAAATTTTATATTTCTTTCTTTTTTCCTTTTCCCTTATAAAAGCTCATGATATTTTGACAGTTAAATAAGATGAATGGTCCAGATTCTGAGGCTCCAGGAAGACGGTGTAACATAAGAAGTTCTAAAGAATGTTTCTGTAATGCTCACAAGATGGGATTTTTTTTCCCCTGGGGCTAGATATTTTGGGGGGATAAGAACAAGGCAGGTGAAGAGTCTAGAAAATTGTCAAATAAGGACTGATCAGGATGACTCAACCTCTTCTATCATAAAGCCTGAGTCTCCCAGAACTCACAGGTAACATATAAAATCATAAATTAACATTGGTCTTTGTGTTATCCCTGATTCCTAGGTAATACAGACAATGTTTTGCAAATACAGGAGAACTAGATTTGGGCATATAAAAGAAAACTTTGGAAAGTGATGGATATGTTTATAGTCTTGTTGATGATCATAGATTCACAGGTGTATACTTATCCACAGATTCATTGTGTTATATATATTAAATATGTACAATTTTAAAAAATATATTGATCATACCTTAATGAAATGGTTGAAAACAAGAAGGTTTTTTCCAGTACCAACTAATGGGCAGTAATCAAAGAAACATCTTTTCCCAAGATACTACGAAGATAAGGGGGAGACTTCCCATGGATACAATGAACTCAAGTCTGTGAAGAGGACCAGCTGGCCAAAAGCGGGAGAGTAGTGTGGAGGGAAGGTTCTCAGTACAGAGTCTACTTCCTTCCAATGGAGTCAGAAGCAGTTAAACACAGGAAAAGGCTGAGAAAACCATGCAAGCAGCCCAAGCTTGTGGCCAGGTTCTTCAGTTTTACAGATCTGGAACAGCAGTTTAACTCTGAATGGAATGTCCTCTATAGGGCAAAGAGGAAAAGCTATTGAAAATTAGAATGGTGGTAGGGCTGTGCCATCTATGGAGCTGGATTCTTTGCAATCCAGTCAGAGCTACTGTCCCAAACAGTGCTAGGTTCAGCATCATTATCAACATATGGAAATCATTAGCCTGAGTTGTGGTTATGATCTGGTTTGATTACATTTATGTCCAGCCAATAGTGGCTCAAGCATGCCACAATTAGACTCATTCATAGTTTTCTAATTCAGACCACTACTGATCAGTGAGAATACAATCACCAGATGCATGTGTTTCCAGCACTTTCCAGACACCAATTATATTGACTGAGGTCCATTATGTCATTTAATGGGAACACAGTAAGTACAATCAGTGCTGTATCACCCTTGTAGTGGCCTGAGGAGAACCTTAAATAAGGGACCTGTATTTTGCATAAAGGTTTTGGACTTTTTATTTAGGTCCATATGAGTTTGTTTCCATTTTTAAAAAAGTGTTACAAAACTTTAATCTTACTGTTCCTCACTAAAAGTATGAACTGTCATAGCTCAAATTACAAAAGATCTTGCTATTCGGAAGACAATACTGAATTGAATTTGAATGTGTTATGAAATGGCATTAAACTCTAGAAGGTCCTCTATGCTTTCCAAAAATAAATACTGAATTGAGATTCTGCTCAATTCTGAGGGCAAGGGGCTATTTTGGAAAGCTAATGCCTTTTGCTCTCATAGCAACTCTGAGTATAATTATTTACAAATAAAGCATGACTTTACCTCAAAAATTGGACTATTTGCATGTAATTTAATTTTTCTTTTCATTTTGGATCATTTTTCTGCCTAACGCATGAGTGATCACCTAATTTTCACTTGGGTCCAGCTACATCATATAATAGATAACATGCCATGGTTTGTAATCTTTAACTACAGATATGTGTGCTTATTTTTCTTCTATTCAATCCTATTTTTTTTCTTTCATACATACTTCATCAGTTAAACAAACAGCTCATTTTCTCATATTTTTTGTTCTTCGGTGATACGTAAAGGTCAAGCTGGAATTTCTAATCAGCATTAAATGACCATAGTGCCTATCCCAAATTGATATTATTTCTGACAAAATGAAAGAAATGTGAATTTTTAACTTTTTTTTACAAAAATGTATGATACTTGATGTACTTTTTAATATATTAAAAATAGCTTATTTCTCTTTACTTTCTATACACATCTATAGTTGATCAAGATCTCCAAATTAGAAAACATCACTTAAGATGTTAATCTTTCTGAATGTATTATTCTTATTCAACATATATCAAAGAGTTAGGTCATATTTTTCTAAATGAATTCTTTGAGCAAGAACAAATCAGGTTCTATTAGAAAATGTAATGAAGTCCGATTACCCAAATAGCCTATTAGCTGCTCTCCTTGCTTCCATTCTCCACCATCCAGTTAATTCTCTATTTTGTAGCTAGATCCATTTTTAAAAACACAAATGTGATCATGCCACACTCCTACTTAACATTCTCAGTGCCTCCACATTTCTTTCAGGACAAATCCAAACTCCTGAACTTCCTTTCTAAAACATCTGCTTTCTTGTTCATCCTCATCTCTCATCAGTAAAAGAAAACCATTGGTAGCATCTACTACTTTCACAATTATTTATATCAAAGGCCTTATGATGACACTCTTATCTTTGATGGCACTTTATGATCAGTTCAGCATAATAGTTGGTAACTAGAGCTTCAGCCCTTGGGTCCTGAAAAGAACCGTGCCCTCTCTTGCCTTAGGATTTTGTGTGTGGGGGCCCTCCTTTACTGTGATAACCCTGGCCCTTTGACCCTCACCTTGCACAGGCATTCTTTTCTGTAACATGCCTTCCTTTCTTAACCCACTTATCCTTGATGTATCTTCTTGGGAGTTGATTCACCCTTTCATGATCTCCCTCCCAGTGGGGCATCATGGGTCACCTGTGTGCTCACAGAACCCTCATCTTTTCCCTCGTAGAGCACTTTTCATCCTTTATTATAACTACCCCCCTTCACTTGTCTGAGTCTATGATTTTCACCTACAGGGCTTCCTAAACACAGATTGTTGGGCATCATCCCTAAGCATCTCTGATTCAGGAGCTCTTGGTGGGGACTGAGAATGTGCAATTCTTTAAGTCCCCAGGAGATGATGATAATGGGTCAGTGGCTCCATTTTGTGATCCTGCAACATAAAATGAACTTTGAAGGCAAGGCTTTGAGTTATTCATCCATAGCTAGCATCTAGCCTAAGGCCTTAAATACAATAAGAAAGACCCAAATATTTATTGTATGAATTCACAAATTTTGGGGAGTGGTGTTAAATTTCATTTTACATATAAAGATAATGGTGAAGTAGGCAAAATTTATGTTTATATGCTCCCTAGCTCAATATCAACTGACTATATTTCCTGATATTTCAACATCTACCACTACCACAATGGTCAAATTTCCAGTATTTAAAATAATTATGAGACTAATCTAGATTTTTTACAGAATAAATACAAAATCATCTTGATCACTTTCCCTTCCCACTTTAAAACTGAGAAGTATCTCTTTGGGCAAGATCATGATTACCATGGTCTACATGATTTTTTTAATGAAAATTAAAGCTAACATGAGGGGGGGTACCAGGGATTGAACTTGGGGCACTCAACCACTGAGCCATATCCCTGGATCTATTTTGTAGTTTTTTAGAGACTGAGTCTCACTGAGTCACTTAGTGCCTTGCTTTTGCAGGGGCTGGCTTTGAATTCCCAATTCTCATGCCTCAGCTTCCCGTGCTACTGGAATTATAGGTGTGCAAGCCTGGCTAACATTATTTTTTAAAAAAATGTGTTTTGTAAGAAGGGCTATTGCAAGAGTAAGGGAAAATATATGGAAACCAAAAAATAGTCTACTAAAATGGTGAAAGAACTATTTGTTCATAGTTTCCGCTTGTTTTTCTCAGTAACTATGTCCTCAAATTACTTTCTCCTACAAGGTTTACACTTGTTAATTTTTATGCTAACTTTAGAGACTTGAAAGTTGTTTTTAATAAGTGAATTTATTTAAAATTGTCTTAATTCCTGTTAATGTTATAAAAAGTACATAGAAATTTATAGTACTATAACTTAGCTCTTACTTTTATAGGATGTCAAGTAGTAAGTTTAGAATAGGAAAAAATCATTTTATTCCCAAAGCTGAGCTTGACAACTATTTTCAAATTTAATATTTCATGAAAACAATTTACAGAAGGGCTTGTTGGGTAGTGGAAGAAAACAAGAAATTCTTGTTATAGTACTTCAGGCTGTATTTTAGGATGGTTGGAATGCAAAGCAAAATCATTTGTTGATTTGATTCTTCTCTATTATTCATAATTAACTTTTATTTCCAAAGTCTCAGTAATACATTAAGATAATGTTTCTATTGTACCATACGTCAAAACAAATTCCAAGTGATTTATATTTTAAACAAAAACTATAAAAATTCTAGATAGAAAATTGGGATAAGATTTTTTAAATAATCTCAAATTAAGAATGGTCATTCTCGGGGCTAGGTTTATGGCGCAGTGGTAGCATGCTCGCCTGGCACACGTGAGGCACTGGGTTCGATCCTCAGCACCACATAAAAATAAAATAAAGATATTCTGTCCACCTACAAGTAAAAAATAAAAATATTTTTAAAAGAGAATGGTCACTCTCAATATGACATAAATCCTCTAAGACATAAGTTCATACTTTTGATGGTATAAAATTTTAAAAAAGGAAAACCTGCCATTAAGGTAATCTAAAGAAATTACATTTCTAGCACCTTTCAAGACAAAGATCAAGTCTCCTTAATATAATTAACATCCTAGTTAACAAAATGCCATTAATCAATACTGCTTTGCCCCTCTGCTGAGTGAGACACAGCAAGAAGGTGCCATCTTGGAAGCAGACAGCAAGCCTCACCAGGTACCTAACATGCTAGAATTGTAATCAGGTTCTTCCCAGTCTCCAGAACTATGAGAAATAAATAAATCACTTTTTCTTATTAATTGCCTAGTCTAAGGCATTTTTTAAAATCAGTAGTCTGAATGGACTAAGACAATAATTTTGGTAGAACAGTATATGAAGGAGTAGTCAAGAAAAGGCACTTTTGTAGAATACTGGAGTGACTGAAAATTTATCCCTCTTGGGAAGATAATTTACTAATGTCTATTAAAATTACAAATCTATATGTCTTTTGTTCGAATCAAATATGCCTGTTACAATTTTATCTAGCAGATATGGTGTAACAAATTACAAAATTGTTTATATGTTTGTTTACAACATTGGTTATAATATCCTACCATTACAATGACTTAAATTTCTATTAATAAATGCAGGCTAAACAAATTGTGAAATATCCAATGGCATATAATACAAGCATAAAAAAGTAATATTTTAATGTATTAAGAAATCATGTCAAAAATGTGTTAAGCAACACAAAGTTCAGTATAATATGTATAGTATGCTACCATTTGTATTAAAAGTAATGCATATATCTGTGTATCTGCTTAAGTTGTACACAAACTTATTTGTATATACATCTATAAGATGTGTACCTGGAAAGCATATAAATTTGATTATAAATACAGTGACTTTGAAAGGGTACACAGCAAAGTACTAGTATTATAATCTTATGCAAAATTTAGGGGGCTTGATCTTTAAATTGTTTTCCTGGAAGAAGAGCAAAGCTAAGATTTTCCTTTATTTAAGAATGATATTTTGGCTTATAAAACTTTGTTGCTGTTACTAGTTATGAGAGAAAACCAAGCTATAAACTAAGCCACCAAAAAGAAGGAAAGGACAGTAAAGTGCATTTCTAGCAGTAGTGGTTCTGATAGGGCTTTGGTGCCAAGTTTAATTACAGAACACATTTCAGTGCTTTCAAATACCTGAAAGGTGCTTTGCAAGCAGGTGGAAAGTAACAGCATATGCATTTCAAAGCCTTATGGGTACAGCAAACTATATTTTGTGTGTTAAAATCTCCTCCCTTATAGGAGTAACAGAATCAGTGGAAGAAGCACTGAACCAAATACTGTTTCAGTGTGTGGTGCTGTAGCATCAACTCCCAGCCCATCCATGACTGTAGCACAGGAACAAGGCACATACTGATGGAAATTAAAAAAAAAAAAAAAAAGGACTACCTCCTGAATATTTATGACAAAGGTGAGTCATACATACTCTCTATTTAATCTTAACAGAAATCCTATTAAGTAACTGTTACTATACCCTTTTTCCAAATGAAGAAATTGAGACTTAAAGGAATTGAATAAAATGTCCAAGACTCAATAGCTTCCTGACTGATGGTTCTTCAGGTAGGAAGAACCAATCTTACTATACAATCAATGTACATGAATCCAAGTAGATCTTACTTCAAAGCTTCATCTGTTCTAAGACATTCCTAATGCCAACCAAAATGAAACAAAATTCTTTGTTAATACAAGGCAGGCAGGATAACCTACTCTTCTCTAGGACTCATGAGAGCTACCTCCAAAATTAAAGAAAAATTTTATCCAGATCCTTCATCCCAGATCACATACAATCCCTGTTTTCCAAAAGATTGCTATCTCCAGGTTTTGTTTTGTTTTGTTGGTTGGTTGGTTGGTTTTAAGGGAATGTCTTGTTTTGAAGCACTGTCCTGAATCATTAAGTGTAGCTAGAGTAGGAGCCAAGGACAAAACCTTGGCTTTTATCCTAGAAGAGGAGGGGATTTTGAAAAAACAAATTCTAAAGAGAACAGCCAGTGAGATCAAAAGAAAATAAGTAAGGATGGTGAGTAAACACTTATCATATAAAAGAGTTTTAGGAAGGATGGAGTGACCAACTGTAACAAATGCTACCAACGAGACGTGTAATGAAGCTTCAGGTTTAGGCAAAGCATGGGTGATTGGTGACCCAGCAGAGATAGCTTTAATAGGGGTGGAAAACTCAAGCCCAACCTTTGTTGAGGTGAAACACAGAACTGTTTATATATTCCAGGTACTACTTAACACACCATGGTTTCAAATGAATGTAAGATATTTATTTATTTATATTATCTATTTTTATTTATTTAGTTTTTCTTTTGTAAGATTTCTCTTATCTTTCTGGAGACACAGCTCCAGCAGAAACTATGTGATTGGAAATTCTACCTTTCCCTACATTCCAGACTAGAATGGCTCCTTTCATGTACTTTAATACTGCATTGTGGTTTCCCCTGCTGGCATCTGATACTATTTGAACCATTGGTATAATTATTGTTTTAATGTCTCTCTCTGGCTAGACTGTGAGTCCCTTGAGGATGATAACTGAAGTTGCCTTTTTATTTCACTTTCCCTTATTCTGACAATGTCTGGAATATAACAAGAACTCAACAACTTTTAATTATTGTATACCTATGAATGAACTAATAAATCCTTTTACCTATAGGCGACAGAGAACCCAGAACCAATCTTCTTATATGATTTTGAATGTTTCTCGTTGCCATTTTTGCCATTGCCAAAAAGAAAGAAAGAAAGAATCTGAGAGAGAATTTTACACTAAATGAAAATTTTAAAAACAATGAAGCAGTATACACAAACTGCATTTTTTAAAGAATGGTAAGGAAACTAAACACCTCTGTGGAGAGTCATGTAGCATGTGAGGCAAATGAACACAGCAAGAAAATAGAAAAAGATCAATTTATTTATGTGTGAGATTCCATTATTCTTCAACTTGCTCTGGAAACAGCATGGGGAAATTGGATTTCTGGATATTGTAGTCTACTCTGCCTTTATAATCACCAGTTAGAGAATATGTATAGACACCACTTATGGGTGATAGCTAAAGTATATATATATATATATGTTCTGGAAGCTAATACAATTGATAATTTGTTGTACTTTTGTTTTACGTCTTTTATCTGACACTGTTGTGAAGAATTAGAATCATGGGAACAAAACTGCTAATAAAGACTCTGGGGCTATATCAGACTCTTCTAATAAAAGTGACTGTGTCCATTCAAAACATTAAATCCAATTTTATTAATGTGGCACTATTTTATTTACATAACTTGTTGCTAATGATGATTAAAAACAATTAACTATTGCCAAGAATATTCTTAGGAGAATATATCCTGCCTCTAAAATTTTATATATTTATATGTTCCTATAAACAAAATCTAATCAATGACTATAATAACAATAGCAGTATTTCCTGGAAGGTTGTAAATAGTGATTTTTAAAATATATATCAGATATAACCTTATAGGAATTCTTTTAGATGGTTCAGAGTTTCTGGTTTCTTTTAAAATTTCACATTGGCCTTTCAACCCAAGGTCTGTATTTCACTGAGATCACTGAGTAAGTTATATTTTCACTTGAATTCTATCTTCCTCATGCTTCTCTCTTTTGATTACTTATGCTTCTAAATGAATTTGTAATTTACTATGTACTTTCATACATATCTCTTTTTGCCTTTAGGACCCACTAATTCTGAAGTAGATAGGATAAGTTTTATGATTATTTTAGAGATAGAAAACTAGCTGAGTGATTTCTTTGCTAATTCTTTCAAATTAGTAAGTAACAGAACCACAAATTGAAATAAGTCTTGTGGTTTTGATTTATATATAAATGCACATCACTAATACTATGTTCACTATATGTAGAATACCTATTATGTGTGAATACTGCATAAGAAGAATTCATTGGTGAGCCAGAGAGGCCAAATTCCTGGTATGGTATGGTTCACAGTTTGGTCTGCCATATTATCTACCCTGGATCATAACTTCTGTATTATTTGATCAAGGATTCAGTAGTATCAATGATAATAACTACCTCTTTTTTATTTTGGAAAAGAATTAATTAAGAATTGTGTAACTTCTGTGAAGCTGGGAAAGAGGAGCCTAAGCCTTAGAAAATAATGCAGATTACTAGACCAAAATGGTTCTCAAGCAGATTTTTCACATACTATAGCTCTTGCACAACTAAACTTTCAGTACGAGTTTCTATTTTTCTTTCTTGATAGTTACTTAGAAGAAAAAATGAAAAAAAAACAAGAAATCATCGTAGTGACAAAGTTCTATTTAATGCAATACTTGCATAATGTTGAATATCACTTGAAGAACTTGCTAAAAATACAGTTTCCTGGGACTCTATTGGACATCCTATTTTTTTGGGTCTGACATATCCAAGAATTTGTGTTTCAACAGGCTCTTTAGATGATACTAAAAGAGGAGTTTGGGAAGCACTTACCTATAGCCAAATACATGAATTATATATTTCTGTATATTCCATTGCATTTTCTGAACTTTTCGTGAATTTGGAATAATTTGATTTACTAAAATGTCCCCTAGAATCAACTATATTTTAAAATTAACAGAATTGAGACCCACTTACTTCCCAAGTAACTGCACAAGCTACAGTGTAACAATAGATTTAAAATGTGATGACTCAGTATATAACCCTTGATGATACACTGTATGTTCCAAACACAAAGAAGCATGTCATGGATTATTTCACTTTTGCCTGACATCATTTTCAAATGGAGAATTTAAAAAATGAAGGTTTCTAAAGCGAGAACAGAGTAAAACAAAAATCACTAGATGCTATAGTAACTATTTCTTGAATTTATTATGGTGGTTTTATGGCTACACCTTTGCACAACTTTAGTGGTTCCCATGGATATTTTTGTGCATGTACATGTGAGGAAGGAAAGAGACATCAAATCTAGCCCAGTTCTATACTTGTCAGATGCTGCGTTCATACTAATCAAAACCTTTTATGAAGACTAGGCACTTGATTCCAAATGTATCACAAATTTAGCATATTTGGCTCCAAAAATTGACTTTAAAAAAAATTGAGGTAAACCAGGCATGGTGGCACATGCCTGTAATCCCAGTGGCTCAGGAGGCTGAGGCAGGAGGATCATGAGTTCAAAGCCAGCCTCAGTAAAAGTGAAGCACTAAGCAACTCAGTGAAACCTTGTCTCTAAATAAAATACAAAATAGGGCTGGGGATGTGGCTCATTGGTTGAGTGCCCCTGAGTTCAATCCCCATTACCAAAAAAAAAAAAAAAATTCAGGTGAGATGTTGGGAGCCTCAAATACAGAAATTTAGAACATGTAAGTTCTCCCTATGCCTATCAATCCATTCATCATTCATTAATGCTGTCATCTGTGTATCTGTCTACCTACCTACCATGTTTTTACCAGCATTTCTGCAATTCCACCTCCTCCTGACCTAGCACAGGACCACATACTGTCCTTGGTATTTGCCTATTTCTCTACTCATAAAATGTTTATTAAATTTTGCATGTCTATTTAAAATTTACCTAAGTAGTATTGTGCTGTATGTGATATTGTTTCATCCTTATTTTTCCCATTCAATGTGATGTTTTACTTTGTACCTATGTTACTATGTAAATATGTAATCCATTTTTCTGCTTGTGCCACAACATTTCTTGGCATGAATATTTGTTATCTAGTCTCCTGTGGAGGACCTTTGGGTGGCTTCAAACTCCTCAGTTTCACTAACAGTGCTGTATTGAATATTCTAATAGTCCCTTATGAAACTTTGTGAGAATTTCTCTAAGAATTGCTAGCTCCTGGATGCATGCCACTAAAAAAGCATGAGGGATCTGATCTCCATATCCTCATGAAAATTAGCATTATCCAGTTTACTAATTTTTGCCAACTCAGGATATAAAATAATAGCTTAAGGATGTTTTATATATATTTATTTAATAACAAGTTTGAGAAACTTCTCATAAGATTGTCAGCCTTTTTTTGAGTAACCTCTTTTGCATATTGCCTGTTCATATCATATATTTATTTTTCAAATAAAATCTCTGTCTTTTACTGGTCAATACTGGAGTTTCTTAGTCATTCGTCAGCTTTTGATACGGCAAAGATTTATCATGAGGTGTCATCTTCCTTTAGTCACATTTTATAAGAAATTCTCAATTATTATTTAATCAAATAGGTCAATTGTTTTATTTAAAATTTATATTGTAAGATTTTAAGAAATTTTTCCTATCTCACATCAGAAAGCTATTATTCTATACTATCATTATAATTAACATTCACATTTGGCTCCTCTCTTTACCCTGTATGTGGCATTAGCAAGAATTCAGTCAGTTATTTCCTTTTCCATATGGTGAGACAATTTTCCTAACATTACATAATGAACAATCTGTTCTTTTCTCTAGTAATATGTATGCCACAATTTCTAGTGTAAAGAAATGCTATTTTCTTATATTTATTTATTTTTCTAGTTCTGTGAAGAATGTCATCAGTCTTTTGATGGAGATTGCACTGAATCTGTAGATTGCTTTGAATAGTATGGGTGTTTTAAAAATATTCATTCTTCCTATCCATGAACATAGAAAGCCTCGTGTAGGTATGTCTTCAGTGTCTTTCATGTGTTTTATTAGTATCATTGGAAAGGTCTTTCATTTCCTTGCTTAAGTTCATTCCTTAATATTTTTATCTCTTCTGCACCTACTGTGAATGGCATTGTTTTCATGATTTTTTCAACAAATTCTTTATTAGTGTATGCAAAAGCTACTGTTGTGTGTTGAATTCGTATCCTGCTACTTTACTAAATTAATTAATCAAATCTTAGTCTTTTTGTAAAGTCTCTACATTTGTTTCTATACAGAATCATAGTATCTGCAGTGAGAGATAGTTTGACACTTTCTTTCTTATTTGTATGCCTTTCATTTTTTTTCTTTTGCTCAACTGCTGTGCTTAAAAGTTATTGATCTATACTAAATAAGAGCAGTGAGAATGGTCTTCTTTCTAAATAGGAAATACTTGAGCTCTCCGAACATTGTGATGTTGGTTATGGATTTGTGCTTTTATAGTCTTTACTATGTGGAGGTACATTTCTTCTTTACTTATTTGTTTGGTCATGAAGGGATGTTGAATATTATCAAATGCATTTTATGTATCTGTGTAGATGGTCAAAAGATTTTTATATTTTGATAAATAATTGTGACCCATTACATTTATTGATTTGTATATGCTGGATCACCATTGCATCCCTGGGACAAACCAACTTGATCATAATGAATATTAATTTTGATGTTCTGTTGAATTTGATTTGATAATATTTCCTTTGGATTTCTTTTTTTAAAAATCTATGTTCATCAGGGATATTGGTCTATAGTGTGTGTGTGTGTGTGTGTGTGTGTGTGTGTGTGTGTGTACCTGTTCAGTTTGGATGACAAGGTAATGCTGGTCATGTAGATTGAGTTTGGAAGAGTTCACTTCCTTTCAATTCTTTGTAGTAGTTTGAGAATAATTGTTTTTCTTCAAAATTTTTGCAGAACTCAGTGGTGATGCAGTTTAGTGCTGTCTTTTCATTTGTTGGGAGATCTTTTATTACTGATTCAGTCTCATTACTTGTTGTTTGTATAGTCAGGTTTTATATTCTCATGGTTCAATTTGGTAGATAATATGTGTCCAAAAATTTGTTTCAAATTTGCTAGCATATATATTTTTGAAAAGAAGACCTCATGATCCTTTGTATTTCTGTGGTGTCAGTTATACTATCTACTTTTATTTATCTTTGATTTTATTTATTTGAGTCTTATCTTTCTCTTGGTTAATCTATATAAAGATTTTTAGGATATTATTTATCTTTTCAAAAAACCAACTATTTTATTGATATTTTGTATTGCTATTTTACTCTCCATTTATTTCTGTTCTAATCTTTGTTATTTCTTTCCATATATTAATTTCAGTTTTAGTTGCTTTTGCTTTTCTAAGTCCCTGAGATACATTTTTATGTTGTTTATTTGAAATCTTTCTACTTTTTCTTTTTGATGGGGGTACTCATTGCTGTAAACTTCCCTCTGCTTATGTTATATCCCATAAATTTTGGTATGTTGTTTTCATAGGCACATGTTTTGAAAACTTTTTAAAATTTACCTTTTCATTTCCCAATGACTCATTGTTTTTAAAATAGGTTTCCAAGCCTTTACCTTTTCTACTTCTCACTTTTAGGTATTATGTGAATATTTTGTTCATGGATTTTTTTGTTATGTGGATATTTTTGTTCATGGATATTTTGTTTAATGGATTTTCAATGACCTTGAATGCCCTCATTCTTTCTTTATTTCTTTTTGTCTGGCTGGGATATTTCAAAGATCTTCGTTCAAGTTCAGATAATCTTTATTCTGTTGATTGAGTCTGTTTTTTAGGCTTTCAACTGTTTATTATTGACTCACTGAGCTCTTCCTTTCTAGGATTTCTGTTTGGTTCTTTTCCAGATTCTCTTTTTGTTGAATTTCTCATTCATATTCTACATTGTATCCTAGTTCCATTTCACTATTTATCTGTATTTTCTTAGATCTTGCTGATATTTTTTAAGAAACCATTCTTTCAAATTCTTTATCAGGCATTACATCTATAATAATTGCTTTGGGATCTGTTGCTAGAGAGTTCTTATTATTCTTTTGGAGACATCATATTACCTTGTGTTTCATATTTCTTGTGCTTCTACATTGAGATTTGCACATCTGGTGGATCAGTAGTCTTTACCAATTTCATAGGGTAGCTTTCCTAATGGCTTTTTTTCAGAAGATATGTCCTGGGTACTGGTTTGTTATACAATGTTGACTTCATTTCCAGCTGGGCACAATAGTGAAGTCTCCTTGTAGCTTTTTTGGCATGAATAATGAATTCGGGCATAGTGCATACTATTATAGTGTAACTGGAGAGAACCAGTGTCTCTGCAGGCTGTTGAAGAATGGGAACACTCTAGCAGTTCAGGCAGGCATAGCACAGATAGTAGTGGGTATGTGGTACCCATAGGGTGGCTAGTCCTACTATGTGAGTGGTGCCCTCTATTGGTTGATAGGGTTTTTCTCAGGCACTGTTGATGCTAGTTCTACTACTAGCAAGAGTTTCTGGCACTGGCAGCTCTAGCAGTGGTGAGGGCCTTAAGTATTTGTCCTATGATCAGTCAGTGGTGCAGACCCTGGCAGTGCACAGGAAGAGGTGGGGAAAGGAATCACAGCACCTCTTCTGTGGTACTCAGATCAGTCCTGTTAGAGCTGCATGGTCTGATGAGGTATGGGGCAGGGCAGTGGCAGGAACTGTGTAGGTGGGATACTAGTGGGATCTATAGTGGTTCTATCTCGTTGATGGCAATGCATACCCAGACCAATTCTATGACTTGAACTGGGCCAATTGTCTCGCAGGCACATGCCCTGGGTTTGAGGTGATAGCTACAGCAAAGACTTACCCTGCCATTCCTTTGTCTACAGTGTGTGCCCAAGAGTGATTGTTTTAAATCATAAAGACGAATCAGGGGCTGAAGTTGTGGCTCAGTGTAGAGCACTTGCCTACCATGTGCAAGGCACTGGGTTTGATTCTCACCACTGCACATAAATAAATGAATAAAATAAATGTCCATCAACATCTGAAAAAATATTTAAAAAAAAAAGAAGAATCAAATTTTACTATATATTCTTTCTACATGTTGGGTAAAAAAAATACATGATGTTTCTTCTATAGTTGATTGCTATTGTGAATTATATTGAAGAATGTTTTTCTAATGCTGAACCATCCTTGCATTCATGGGATAAAATTATTTGACCAGGGTATATATGATTTGATTTTCTTTAAATAATATTCATCAACATTCATTAATAAAATTGTTTTATTAAATTTTTCATGTATTGAAATTACTAGTTTTAGAACAAAAATTGTACTGGTTTCACTGGCACAATGTGTTCACTATATAATTGATTCTTTTTAGTATTCCAGCCCATTACTCAAATCTAGTTCCTAAAAAATAATCACATAAAGCCATGGAAATGCACTTCCCTTTCAGGAAGAACTTCATTCCCTAACTAAACTAGTAACTACATAATGAACTAAATTTCTAGGAAAAATGCCTAGGAAAAGTAGGGGACACTTTGTAGATAGTTTCTTGATTACTATTTAATCCTTTAAGTTAAGAATTACATAGGTAGATTTTTTTTCTGTTTATAAATTTCATGGGCATATTTTATTTAACTTTTATTGCCAAATTGTTTAGACTTTGGCTAGAACAACAAAAGCAACAAAAATAAAAATGAAAAAAATCAAAATGAAAAAAATAAAAGATCAACAGGTAAACCTACGTTATTGGTTCAAGTAACTAAAAGGGGTGGGAGCATACCTCAGCGGTAGAGCAAGTGCATAGCATGCATGAGGTCCAGGACCAGGAAAAAAAATCTACAAACCAAACATACATTTCCTAAAATTTTGCACATTTAAATTTATGTAACTTGCCAGTTTTCTAAGAGTATTTTCTGGTTTTTGAGGAATTTTCATAAAATACACAAAATTCTATATAGTGGTATACATATCACATGCTGAATAATACAAAGAAGCATTTTTGAAGAAAAGTTCCATTAAGTAAGCATGTATTGATTTCTGCTACACTCTGAGACACAGTGTTTGAGCTATGAGTTCAATAAGAAGACACACGGAGTTCTGTCCTCACTAAAATGAATGTTTACTGTGAAAATCAGACAGTAAAAAGAGCCTTTTACTACATGTGTAGAGGCTGCTCTTGTTCATATGGTATAGGATGAGTCAAAATCAAGTACACATTTTTCCAATAGAGAGGGAAAAGAAGAAGAAAGAAGGATATTCTCCTGTCCTTTAAGAGAAGAGACTGAAGGTTGCACTCATCACTTCTCCACATAGATATTCATTGCACCCTTATTCATAAAAAATTACAACTGATGCAGAAATTGAGGTTTGTTTATGTATAGGCAGCTATAAAAAATATTATGATTTGATATATCAAATAAGAAATAAAAAAGCAGCTGGGCATGGTGGTGCATGCCTGTAATCCCAGTGGCTCGAGAGGCTCAAGTAGGGGGATCGCAAGTTCAAAGCCAGCCTCCGCAACTTAGTGAGACCTTGTCTCAAAATAAAAAATAAAAAGTACTGGGGATGTTGCTCAGTGGTTAAATGCTCCTGGGTTCAATCCTTGGTACTAAATAAATAATTAAATAAATAAGCAAAAATATTTTAAAAATCAATAAACTATACCTATATGTATTAGCATAAATAGCTGTCACACTCAAAAAGTTATACTGAATTTTAAAAATTATAAAGGAATATATACAAATAATGACATCTGAACATTCTGGTTCTGGAATTAATATGCACAACCACACCACTGTGCCACTATACTGTCTAGTTCTATTGGTAGTGTATCACAATTTGATGATGATAAAGTCTATATCACAAGTGGATAATAGACATGTGTAATAAATGTACACATAGATGAATCATAAAGATAAAATCAAACTCATAGTAGAGATTGCTTCTGAGGTAAGAGGTGGAGGGATAGGATTTGGGAGGGAAACAGAGACGAAAGAGATTAAGTGTATCTATGTAATTGTTCACACACATACACATATATACACACACACAGTATAATAGTGTAATAAAAGGGGAAATTTGTTCCTACTGATTTTACATTTGTCTCTCTCTCTTAGGTAACACATTTTATTCTGTATTCTTATATTCATACTACCTGTAACAAAACAGTCATTTAGGGAAATGATTCTCAAAAGAAATTACCACTGGAGGGGCTGTAGCTCAGTGGTGGAGTGTTTGCCTAGCATGCATGAGGCACTGAGTTTGATCCTCAGCACCACATATAAATAACAAATGAATAAAATGAAGATCCATCAACACTAAAAAAAATATTAAAAAAAAAAAAGAAATTACCACTGGAATGTCCAGCACTCTATATTATTTTTTGTTTGAGTTTTAGCCAAATATTTCAACCATATTAAAAACCAGATGAAGAAAAATTGTACCTAGATGTGCTTTAAAATTAAGTATAGATAAGTTTTAGTAAAAATATATCTTAGTACAATTTCCGTATGTATTCAAAAAACCACATAAATTTAACAAAACGTTTAAAAGTTAATAGAGCAACATCTTTAGGCAAAAAGAGGGTATTGGTTTGTGATGTCTTCCTATGGATTAGCTGGACATAAACAGGTTTCCAGGCCAGGAAGGGGTGAGTGGGGAAAGCAGAAAGCAGTTAACAAACCTTTTCTTTGGTCTATAGAATAAGTTCTTTCATCGGCTGGTTTCCATGGAGCTGAGTGGTTGCTGTGACATTAGCTAAGGACCATTGCTTTAGATGTATATTTAAAAAGAAAGTTCTACATCCTCAGCATTCCACAGTAGAGGGTCTCCTTACATAGACTTTTAGTAAAATAGATGTGTTCCAGCTTGGTGATAATCACTGTTTGGCTTATCCAACTAATTTCCTTTGCTCTTGTTTCATGTTCCTAAAGCGGCCTTCAAATTACAGGTTTTCTTTTTATATAAATGTTCTTATGGGAGAGGATAAGCTGAACCATTTTCAATTCTGTTTGAAATGTTTATTACTCTTATTTTTTTTTAAAATTTAACATTTGTTCCTTGAGGCATCCTCAGAACCTACACCAGTGCCTGGCATAAAATAGTGCTGAAGGTATGTTGGCTGATTGAATACTAAGCTAGTTTATATCCTGGTCTCTCATATCTCTCTGTGCAGAAGACCAGTCACCTCTGTCTATGTTGACACACTGATTCTCAGTTATGCTGAACTGAAGGACAAACACGGAGCCACACAGTTCAGCCAATGTGTGAGCCATCTATCAAGAATGCAATTAGGGCTGTAACTCAGTTAGGAGAGCATTTGCCTAGCATATGTGAGGCATTGGGTTCAATTCCCAGCACTACATAAAAATAAACAAATAAAGTAAAGTTATTGTGTCTGCTTATAACTAAAAAAAATTAAAAAAAAAAGACTGCAGTCAATCTGTGGAGATCACATTGATATCTCATTCTTCTAATTGCAACTATTTCAAATTTTTCTATTAAGTGTGTTTCACTTTTTTATTCCAAGCATTTTATTTTTTCATGGTTTCTCAAAATCCCTTTGGAGAGAGAAAGTAGGCATCTACATTTAAATAATCAGAATTGTACTGTATCTAACAGCCCTGGAATTCTTAAGTTTTGGTTATAGGCTGTGTACCATCTAAAGAGAACACAGGTCAAGAGAAGTAGTATGAATATAAAATTTATGTGCTGATGAAATTGAGCCATGAAAAGATTAAAAGCTCATCTAAGGCCTTAAAACTAAGCAATAGTGCTGAGATTTGAACTCAGGGGTTTTGATGTTAGATATCATGTTCTTTACCACAGATTTTAGAGTCACTGAAGGAGACTATAAATAATAAGGGAGGTAATACTGCTTTTATTTAATTTTTAAAAAATTAATTACTTTATTAACCCACAACTGTGCACTGGGGATACAAAGAGGGAACTCTCCATCTAGTGCAGAAGATAGGTGATATGAACATCACATATGTGCCTAATTCAGCATGTATGTACATGAGTAGTGACCTGCCCAAATGTTATGAGAAAAGGAAACAGAAACACCTCATCTAGCTAGGAGAGGTTGCAAAGGTCAGATGAGCTGGAGTTAGCTATGAGAAGGGTCATATGGGAAAATGAGGCACACTCTGGGCAGGTGAAGATAATGCAGGCAAAGACATTATAGAGTGTGGAATCAAAGAATGTAAGGAGGAGATGATGTAAAAGTAAGGAAATATGGTCAGGGCTGAGACATTGCAGACCATTTTGATAATGGCAGAGCTGGACTTCATTTCATGAGTGATGAGGAACCAGTCAAGTATTTTAAATATGAGTCATATAAACAATGATATATTTTAAATACTTTGGGTGGCAGGCTAGAAATTTTGAAGGGTCTATTCATGGAAATAGGTCAGTTTGTGCTGCGGTAACAAATAAATCTCTAAATATCAGTGACTTGATGAAATACAGGATTATGTTTTAAACATCTAAAATCTGAAGCTGGCTATGCAACCTTTCTCCATCTGGTAGCTAATCCTTCTGGAATATGTTTCCTTCTGTGTTACTACAACAGAAGAGAGAGTCAGAGAATACTGCAGGACAGTTTAGCAGGTTGGGACCAGAGTGGCTTTCATCAATTCTTCCCACTTCTCATTGCTGAGGACTTTGCCACATGTCCCAGTGTGATCACTGCAGGAAGCATTAGGCAAGCATGACGCGTCCCTCACAGAAAAGGGCACTTCTTTCAGTCTTGTTTATAAAGGGCACATACACCAATCAATACTTATGCATTGTTTGAACAAATCATTATTTATTCATTTTTCAATCTTTCAAAAAATAGTTTTTTGAACACCTACAAAGCACTGTCATAAATATGGTCACGAGTACCAGGGTTACAGCACTGGATACCAAAATTCCCTATGTGCAAATTCTTCATTGGCTTCTTAGTCATTGGTGATAAGTCCGAAATGGAGAGATTTAGAGTAAGCAGGTAGACAGCGTAACATGAGCCACATCACCTGGGGGATTGTAGGTCATCGTAAAAGAGTTTGAATTTGATGGCACTTAGAGTATTCTTTGAAGAATGATATGATATTCTGTTTTAAAGCATTACTCCAGCTTCTCTATTGAGAACATATGAAAGGTGGTAGGGTAAAGGTGGTGGGCAAAAGGACTGAGTTCTCCTTGAAGGTTATGTAGTGATCAAGAGAGCAATGCTGGTGGCTTGGAGAAGGGTCAAGCATGTAGTTAGTAAATATGGTCAGGCTCTGGATACATCTTGCTCAGACATATGGTATAAGACAAAGAGATTTTGAGCTCCCAGGAGGATGGTGATGAAGTCAACTGAGGGGAGATGATTTTGATCATTTGAATTATACCTAGCTGGTTTCAGAAGGGGTCTGGGGAGTATCAGTCTCCTAAATTATTCAGATCCAAAGCGTAATTCCTCCAGCATTTTGAATGATTACAGTGTTTGTGGAAAAGTCTTTTCCTCAAATGTAAAGCTTAGTTCCAAACATTCTCTACATTGAAAGATTTCATATAAAATCCACAGAACTATCTACCTAAAAACTATCAAGAAAATTGTGTAAACATCTTTTGGAAGGCCAATTTATAAAATATTAAGCCACTTAAATTTTTATGTGATGCTGTTTATTTTTTGTAAGAGGCATGTTTGCTTTATAAGAACTGTCTTAAAGAATTCCTTACAGAGAGAAACTGCTTTGTTAGTTTATTTTCAAATTATTTATGTATTAGAAAGACATTAGTTTAGGTACACCAGTTTATTTAGGCAGTTTGATTTATCCACTTTGTGTGAAGTCATTGACAAGGAAGAGGTGACAACGATTCATTGACCAAATTTTGGCTAGACTTTTATGAGCTTTCTTTCAAATAAGCCTCAACTTTGGGGCTTCTAAGTAGTTTCTTCATTGTCAAATTTTAGCAATAATTCTGTTAAACCTTGGTAGCCAGAATACCCCATCTTTGATATTTTGATTACCCTCTAATATCTGATCAAATTTCCTTTCTGTATGTCCCCCTAGGTGATATCTTATCTCCCTGGTCTACCTTCCGAAAAAATCATATCAGTTTTAGCCAAAATCCCCCTTTACCCCTGAGTTACTTCCTAATTATTTCCATCCAGTGATCCCATCATCACCTAATACCCCCTGCCTCAGTTCTTTTTTGAATTTTACTCTTTAGGTATAATAAGGACAATGATGTTAAAAATGTGGAATACTTGAAAAGCTTACATGCACAGTGGTGCATGCCTGTATTTCCAGATTCGGGATGCTGAGAGAGGAGAATCACAGTTCAAGGCCAGCCTCAGTAATTTAGCAAGGTTCCCAGCAATTCAATGAGATCCTGTCTCAAATAAAAATAGAATGGGCTGAGGATGTAAAAAGGGCTCAGCAGTAAAGCCTCCCTAGGTTCAATCCTCAGTACCAAAAATAAAATAATAATAATAATTATTATTATTATTATTATTATTATTATTAGTAGTAGTAGTAGTAGTAGTAAAGTCTAGCAAAAGGAAGAGAGAGAGTATAGAAAAAGGTAAGCCATTAGGAAGCAAGCCACTGGGAAATTAAAAGTGAGAGCCACCCTAATCTGTAGGAATTCAAGAGAATCAAGTTTCTAGACTAGAGCAAATATAGCACAGATGATAACTAAAATTCTGAATAAGTACATGGTTATATATTGTTTTGTTTATATAATTCCAGCCTCCAGACTTAATGGTTTTCTCCTATTAGACAAAAGAATCAATGACCCAGAACACTGCAATACTATATAAAATCTAGCTTGAAACTCAGCTTGGAGGAGTCCCCTTTGCTTTCATCTACTCTTTGCTTTCTAGAATTCGTCTCACTTAAGTAACCAGAAAGTTTCATGGGTAATCACATGGTTTTCAAATACACTAATAAACAACTGCATTCTTCAAAAAAGAAGGTAGGCATTAAACAAATTATGAACAGCCAATCCCATTTGTCAGTTTTATAGAAGTAATAGCAATATATTTTTAAAATTCCAGTACAAAAAATAAGAAAGATACCTCATAGAGGGAGAAGTAATATATGAAATCCACATAACCTACAAAGGAAAAGTACCCAGAATATATTTTAGAATTTTCTGCAAATTAATGGGTGAAAGACAAGTAAGTCAAAAGAAAAAAATTAGCAAAGCATTAACAGGCAGTTCACAGAAGATAAAATTCAAGTTCACTGAGCATGTGTGAAATGATGTTCAAATTCATGAGTATTACAACATATTCCTCTCTAAAAAATGAAGGGGGAGATAGAATGTGGAAGAAGTACAAAGTGAAATGCTGCTTTTCATCTAACGTTTGGTGCCTTTAAGCAATCAAGAGAATAGAAAACATTAAGTGTTCACATTTGGTAATGTAGTTGGTAATTATATGCGAGCTTGATTTACCTTTTACTTTCTTTTGTACTTTTGAATTGTTTATTAATAACAAATTAACAGAGTTATTTTACTATCTTGTTCTGTAAAAATTTTTCTACCTATGAGATCAAAATGATAAAGGAGGCAGTATAAGTTAGGGTAAAAACATAGGAATCGGATTTGGCATCTTTATATCCCAAATCTACCACTTACCCACTATGTGACCTTGAGAAAATCACTTGAACCTTCTCAAACTGCTTCCTCACCTGAAAAACCTAAGCAATATCATCTGCCTTCACTATATAAAGTTATTGTGAGGAGTGAATTAGTCCATGTATACAAAATGATGTTTGCGAAGAAATGGTATGGAAATTTTCAACCCTTCAGTTAATGTGAAATTAAATGAGCATACTTTCCCATCTACTGTCATTTTAAATTTATTGAAACATACATTAGAAACAGAAAAATGGAGAATATAAAAGATACATATTTTTTCTTACCGGATCTATTAGCTGGAAATAGAGTTCATGGCAATTGTCGAAAATATATTTGTATGTAGAATCCAGGCATGCCCTGACACAGTCCTTCACTACTGTGCTGGCCTTTGGGGGGCTCTGCAGCTCCAGAACCTAACAGAAAAATTATTTTTCTTAAACAAAGTAGAATATTATAATCCAATAAAATAACTTAAATAATATGCAATAAATGTTTTTAGTTGATTTATCTATATTCAAGAAATAGAGTCTTAGATATCTTTTAAATGTATAAATATTCATTTTTAGTTTCTGATGATAAAAACTCATTGTGATTGTTCCTTGTTATAAGCATTCAAATAGTGATACTAAATGTAACCAGTAGCAACATCATTCATTCAATTATTTAACAAATATTTACCACTTACTAAATGACAGGCAATAGTGATACTACATTGAACAAAAGAAACAAAATCCCTTTTGTCCCTGGCTTAAACTCTATGAGATAATACTTAAAATAAGTAAGTAAAATAAATTATATGATAATGCAAACCAAAAATAAAGTAATAGAGATGGGATCAGATATGTTTCAATGAAACAGAATAAATACAGGGGATAGTGATAGTAGAGGAAATCAGAGGAATAACAGGATGGTAATGGTAATGGGAAAAATCACATATAGACCATTGTATAAACCTAGCTTTGATTAAGGTGAGAAATAACTGGCCACTTAGAACATAAGAGCAAAGTGAACTAACCTAATTATATTTTTAAATATTCCCTATTTTATCACAATTTGATTAGTCTTATAAGAGATGCTTAAAGAACTGCTTCATTTAGAAGGGAAGAAAGATAACTACCATCATGAAAACACAAAGTATGTAACTCACTAGATCAGATACACAAAAGAGAAAGAAAATAATCAGCCGGGTGCTGTGGTGCTTGCCTGTAATCCCACTGGCTTGAGAGCCTAAGGCAGGAGAATCGTGAGTTCAAAGCCAACCTCAGCAACAGTGAAGTGCTAAGCAACTCAATGAGGCCTTGTCTCTAAATAAAATATAAGCTAGGGATGTGGCTCAGTGGTTGAATGCTCCTGAGTTCAATCCCCCATACCAAAAATAAAAAAGAACTTATCAATGTACAAAGCCAACTAAACACCAGGACAACAATGGAGAAGAAACAAATGAAAGATAGTCAAAATAATTAGAAGAAAATTAATAAAATACTGGAGTAAATATTTATATATCAATAAAAACACAGAATGGAGAGAGATTAACTCCCCCAGTTGAAAGACAGACTGAATTAATGGATTAACAAAACAAACACACACACAAAGATCCAAGATATGCTTCCTACAAGGAACTTACTTTACCAGTAAAGACACACAGACTAAAAGTGAAGGGCTAGAAAATAACATTCCACACAAATGGAAACCCAAAATAGGCAGAAATAACTATTCTTGAATCAGATAAAATAGGCATTATGTCTAAAACTATAAGACACAAAGAAGGCTACTATATAATTATCCAGAGACCAATTCAACAGGAAGATATAATATTTGCAAATGCTCATATACTTAATGTTGTAGCACCCAATTTTTTTTTTTTTTTTAAATGGTTATAAGATCTTTTTTTTTTATTTTTTTTTTAGTTGTAGATGGACACAAATGTCTTTATTTTATTATGTGGTGCTGAGGATCGAACCCAGTGCCTCCCGCATGCAAGGCAAGCGCTCTACCACTGAGCTACAATCCCAGCCCCTGTAGCACCCAATTTTATAAAACAAATCTTATTAGATGTAAAGGGAGAGATGGGCTCTCATATAATAATAAGGGAGACTTCAACACCTAACTTTCATCAGTGGACAGATTCAGAGAAAAATCAACACAAGATCACCAGAATTGAGCTATACAATAGATCAAATAGACCTAAGAGATATTTATAGTACATTTCATCGAACAGCTACAGAATTCACACTACACTCTTCTCATCAGTACATGTATCATTTTCTATAAGGCCATATATAAAGCTATAAAACAAGTCTTAACAAATGCTTAAAAATCAAAAAAAATTATATACATTCTCTGATCACAATGGAATTAACTAGAAGTCAACAAAAAGGAAATTTTAGTAATTATACAAATACATAGAAAATAATAGCACACAATGAAAGACACAATGAGTCACTGAAGAAATCAAAAGGGAAATTAAAAATGTTTTGAAACCAATTAGAATTTATACATAGCATAACAAAGATTTATGGAATATAGCAAAAATTGCTAAGGGAAAAGTTTATGGCAATAAACATATACATCAGAAACAAAACATAAGGATGTCAAATAAACAACTTAGCAATGCATCTCAAGAGGATAGCAAATAAGAACAAGTCAAACTCCAAATTAATAGAAGGAAAGAAAGTACAAAGATCTGAGTAGAAGTAAACAAAATAGTCTAGAAAACACAGATCAATGAAAGAGTTGTTTTTCAAAAAAAAAAACAACGATAAAATTGTCACACTTTACCTAGATTAATGAAGAAGAAAAAAAAATCCAATTAAATAAAATTAGAGATGAAAAAAGGACATTCCATATACCACAGTAATACAGAGTCATTAGGGAATATTACAAACATGTATAAGCCATAAACTTGAAAACCTAGAAGAAATGGATACATTTCAAGACACATATAACCTCTCAAAATTGAAACACAGAAAAGCTGAATGAACTATGATTAGTAATGAGACTGAGTTAATAGTAGAAAGTCTCTCAACAAACCCCCAGAACTAGACGGTTTCATTGCTAAACTCTACCAAACTTTTTAAAAAGAACTAATACCAAATCTTCTCAAAGTTTTCCAAAAAATTAAAAGAGAAGGAACTCTTCAAAACTTTATCTACACTGTCAGAATTACTGATACTAAAACCAAAGAGATACAACAAAAAAGAAAACTACAGACCCACATCCTCAATAAACATAAATGCAAAAATTCTCAACAAAATAGCCGGGCATGGTGGTGCAAGCCTGTAATACCAGCATTTAGGGAGGCTGAGACAGGAGAATCGTGAGTTCGAAGCCAGCCTCAGCAATGGTGAGGTGCTAAGCAACTCAGTGAGACCCTGTCTCTACATAAAGGGCTGGAGATGTGGATCAGTGGTCGAGTGGCCCTGAGTTCAATCTCCAGTACCCCCCAAAAAAATTCTCAACAAAATAATGGCACACAGAATCCAACAACACATCAGAAAGATCATTCACCACCATTATGTGGGATTTGTCCTAAGAATGCAAGAATGATTATATACATACAAATTAGTAAATATTTTCTATTACACCAACAGATTAAAGGACACAAACATATGATCATCTTAACAGATGCTAAAAAAGGATTGAATAAATTTCTGAATTTCTTCATAGAGAAAGCTCTGAACACATTAGATACAGAAGAAATGTACCTCAATATGATAAAGGCAATGCATGACAAATAGATACTATCATATTGAATGGGGAAAAGATGAATGTGTTTTTTCTAAGATATAGAAAAAATAAGGATGTCCACTTTAACTGCATGGGACTAGAAGTTTGAGCCAGAGCAATTAGGAAAGAAAAAGAAATAAAAAGCACGTAAGTAAGAAGGGAGGAAGTCACCATTTTCTTTTTGCAGAAGATATGTCTAAATATAGAAAACCTAAAGATTCCATAAAAAGATTATTGGAACTGATAAGTGAATCAAATAAAGTAGCAGGATCAAAATAAACATTAAAAAGTCAGTAGCTTTTTCTAAGTATCAATAATGAACTTGCTGAGAAAGAAATCATAAAAGCAATCTCATTCATAATAATACAAAATTATAAAATATTTAGTAATAAATTTAACCAAGGAAGTAAAAGAACTCTACACTTACAATGACAAGACATTGATAAATAAATTGAAGACACACACACACACACATACACACACACACACAAAACATGGGAAGGCTTCCTGCTTTGATAAATTGAAAGAATATTAAAATTTTCAAACCACCCAATGCAATGTCTATATTTGATGCAGTCCCCTTCAAAATATCAATAAATTCATAGAACAAGAAAATAAATTCCAAAATTCATATGAATGCACAAAATACCCAAATAGTTGTGTCTTTTTCAAGCAAAAAGAATAGAGCTAGAGACAGCACAATACCTGGAACTCAAGGTATATGATTGGGATATAACGCTACCAAGATAGCATAGTATTGACATGAAAATAGACACACATATCAATGGAACAGAATAGAGGTAACATAAATAAATCCACACACTCATAACCAACTGACTCTTATCAAGGGCACCAAAAACATACACTGGAGAAAGGACAGCATCTTCAATAATTGGTGTTGGGCAAACTGAATACACAGAAAAATGAAACATGTGGAACATGTGATTCTACTCTTATGGTATCTGGCAAATGAGAAAGAACAGAGAGGTGGAGACCAGAAGAATCAGCAAGTAAAACAGGAGTAAAGTCAAACAAGAGGAGTGTCTTGAAAATCTAGGGAGAAGAGAGTGTCTTAGAAGAAAAAGTGATAAAACATGGCAAGTGCTGAACACTGTAAGCTGAGAATTCACAACTGACCGCTAGAGTTAGTAAAGCGGTAGCCATTGGTGACTTTCTAAAAAAACTGTGATGAAGAGATAGGATAAAAGTCTTACTGTAGTGAGTTAAAAAAATGAGGCTGGGTTTGAAGATTTAATATTGTTAAAAATATAAGCCTGGGGTTGGGCTTGTGGCTCAGTGGTAGAGTGTTTGGCTGGCACATGTGAGGTACTGGGTTCAATTCCCAGCACTGCATAAATCAAAATAAACAAAATAAAGGTGTTGTGTCCATCTACAACTAAGAATATTTTTAAAAAAAATCAACCCTCTTCAGATTGATCTGTAGATTTAATGCAATTATCAATGAAAATATCAGTAGAAACTAAAATCATCTAAAAGATTTTGAAAGTGAAGAAAAGGGTGAAGGATGCATACTTTATGATTTTAAGATTTGCTATAAAGCCACAGGAATGAAGACAGTATGGTGGTGGTGGAATTCTGAGTCTGATATATTCTGAATAGTATAAAGTTCAGAAGACGACTCAACACACATGGTCAATTTTTTTTTAATATCATGAGTACAAAGGCAATTTAATGGAAATTGGAAAATCATTTCAATAAATGTCATTGGAACCATTAAATATAAATATCCAAAAATTTTACACTCACTTTTTATTTTACTTTATTTTTTCTAAAATAAAACTTAGAAGCATAGTAAAAACTCTGATTTTGATTTCTCCAAGGAATTATCCATAAATGGAAAAATTGACAAATTATAGGGAATTTTTTTAAAAAACACACATTTTGTTGTCTTAATGTCACCCTTGAGAATGAAAATAAAATATTAGTAATCATATATATGACAAGAAACTTGTATCCAGAATATACGAAGAACTCTCAAAACTCAAGAACACTATAGTCTTGAAAAATGCCAAGAGAGTAATTTTTTAAGGGTTATCATCAGAAAGATGATAACTTTATGAGGTAATGCAAATGCTAGTTAGCTAGCTTTAGCCATTCCCAATGTATACCTATTTAAAAACACCATGTAGATAATAAATACATACAATTTTAACTTTCAATTTAAAGAAATTAAAAACTAAATAAGAAAATAAGCTAATGAAAATGGGCCAAAATTTCCAAAGAATCTTATAGAAGGATTTATTCAGATAGAAACTCAGCTCAAGAAATTATGCTCAGCATTATTCATTTTTAAAGAGAAAATTAGGGCTACAAGATGATGCAATTTTATTCCTGTCAGAAAAAATAGATGATCGATCGATACATGATTTAGGAAAATACTAAGAGCTTCTCTAGAAGACAGAGAACAGATGGAACTATCACACATTTTGACTGGGGAATTTACCCAAGAAAAGTGAAAACTTATGTTTACACAATAAACCTGTACATGAATATTTATAATAGTTCTTTTTAATAATCCCAAACTGGAAACAACCCAAATGTCTGTCAATTAGTGAATGTATAAACAGTGCATATATAACAAAGTAGTGTAGTACATAACAATTACATAACAAAGAATTACTACTTAGCAACAAGAAAGAGTGAACTGTTGATACACTCAACGACATGGATAGATCTCCAATATGTTATGCTACCTAGAGTATTATTTCATTCACATGATGTTCTGGAAATAGCAAACCTAGTCAGAAAACATCAGTGGTTGCCAGGTGGTAGAAAGTGTTGACCACAAAGAGGCAGCACAAAGAATTTTGTAGGCTCATGGAACTGTTGTGTATCTTATTGTGATGGTAGTTATGCAAATATGCATTTGTCCAAATTCATATAACTATACAACAAAAAGAGTTATTTTATTGGCTATAATGAGGGAAAAGATAAAGGAATGAGAACAATGATTTAAAAGATAATGCAGAGAAAGGAAATGTGTGAATTACTATTTTGAGAAGTTTTGCTATCAAAGGGAAATAGGAACTGTGGTAGTAGATATAAAAGAAAGTGAAGTCAAGCAGTATTTTGCAGACCAAGAAATTTTGGCATGTTTGGTAATGCAAATATTCAGTAGAGAAGGGAAAATTTATAACTCAGGAAATTCAGAAGAATTGTTGCACCAATGTTGCTAATACACAAGAGGAGACAAAATCAATTGCAAAGTTGGAAGAGACAGCCATTTCTCAGATAATGGATGGATCATCAATGGTAATAAAAAGGAAGGATAAAGATATGGACGCAGGAAGTAGCAAGATGGAGTAGGTGGTGGGCTTATGTGCTAAGAACTTGAGGGTGCTCCCTTCTTTTTGTTCCTATCTTTTCCAGTGACATAAGAAGCAAAATCATCAGTGCTGGTGAGGATGTGGGAGGAAGAGCGGCAAGTTTAGGACACAGTGTTTTATAAGCACTGAAAATCTTGTGAGCAAAGCACAGCAGATGCAAAGCACTGTATTGGTACTCCCAACCCTCATTCCCATTTCCTCACCCCTCAGTGTCAGTGGCAGGCGTCACTTGTCAATCTGAATCAAATTTCCCACTGATCCTTAACTGGCTCTCAATATCATCCTCTATATACTGCTCCAACAGCTACTGCCAGTGGATCAAGGTGGGCATCAGTTCCATTTACCACAGTTACCCAATATAGCCTGATTTTAAGTCAAATGACTTTAATTGAACTTTAAAAAATATAAATGACCACTATTACAGTATGCTTTTGTTTTCTGTCTCTTATAAAATGCCATTTTTTTGGTGCTTTGAGTGAAAAAAAATGGACAAATTCCATCTAGGAGGCTTCTGAATAACCATCAAATGCTGTTTTTCAGAGTAAAAATATTTAGTCCACCGCCTAGCAAGCCATTTTTGGAAAGCCTAAGTTAAATTGCTGGACCAAATTATGATTGCAGATATCTTGCTATTAAAGCAGAGGAGATATGGCTGAGAAGAACTGCCAGGATAGTTTGATGGATTAGGTCATGAAATATATTCCAACGTAAACATTGTCAAGGCTGAAAACAGAAGTTGCCATATTGGAGTGAACAAGAGTCAGTTACTCTCTTGCATTGAAAAGTCAGAAAAACATTTGAGTTAAAACTAAAACAAATGAACTCCATTTCCATTTAACATTCTCTGGGGTTTTTTTCTTCAGTGCCATGTCCACTTACTATAGAGCTTTGTTTAAAATAAATTTAATTTAAGGCTAAATTTGAGCCAAATGGATCAGAATATGTTGTGTCTAGAAGAATCCCTTCTTCAATTACACCTTACACTGGAAGATTCATTTAGCTCAGACTTAATTGCTGATGTTGAATAGTACTGATCAAGAGAATTTACCAGGGAATAAATGTGTTCTTATGTCACCAAGACGCTGACAGAAATAAAATGAGATACCTTCATCCTAAAAAAGGTGATGCTTGTCAGCAGGTCAACAGTTGATTTCAGATCTTGCAGTCTTTCACTATTGCTGGCAGGAAAGTTTTCCTGGAGAAACAGAAAAGAGTAAAGTTGCCAGCATTAAAGTTCCAGTGGGAAAATAAACTAAAACTAGCTTACTGTGAAAGAAAATGAGAACTAAATTGCATAAAAATTTAAAAAGATCCCTAAAGTATTCTTAAAATATTTTTATCATAAAATGTTGTGGAAAATGGAAGATATGGAAATAATCTCTTCTTCATATTAGAAAGCCATACCCTTTTATTTATACTCACAATTCAGTAAAAAAGTACAAAACAATATCCTTACGGCAATGTTATGATGTCAATCTTTGCTCATAAAATTATTTTGCTACTAAAAGAAGGAGATTGGTATATATTTGAAAATCTTCTCATTTTCTAGATATAGGTACATTTTTTTCAAAAATACTTTGAGCATCATAATCTAATATATTTACTTTTTGTCACAAAGAAATTTTTAAAAGTCTAAAGAATAAGGTTGCATTGCATAATCTCTCTTTTAAAAAAGTTAAGTATTTTAAAAAGTTAAAATGAAGTTTTAGTGAAGTTTGGGGAGAAGTATCACTAAAAATATAGATGTTCAGAATTTTGAAGAAAAGAAGATATGTATGTATGAAAATGTTTAAAGAAAGACTTTAAACATTGAGAAATTTTTCATATTGTTCTCAGACTGGCTTTCTAAAGAACCACAGGAAACCTCAACTACCTTCTAGATATTTCTCATGAAATCAAGTAGAGATGGTGTGTCTAAAAGATGGTTGAATGAGGTAGTCCCAAGGCCCTTCTTGCCCCCAGATATCTTTTTCAATGGCTGGAGTGGCAATTCTCATCATTTTGTCCTCAGTTCCAACATGAAATGTGAGCTTGACAGAATTTGGTTTATAATTTCTAGAAATATGCAATTAAGAACTCTGTCAATAGGAGACTAATTAAAAATGGGTATAGAAGAGATGCATGTATATACATATGAAAAACATTTAGGATAAATTGTTAAAGAAGGTAAGATGGTAAAGCATTTGCCTAGCATTTACAAGGTCATAATATTGATCCCGAGCAGTAGTCACACACAAAAAGAATGAATGAAGTACAGGAGCATCTATAGTTATGACTATATATATTTTTGAAACTAAAATTTGTAACTCAATTTTTGTAAAGCATTTTAAAACTAAAATTGCGTGTGTGTGTGTGTGTGTGTGTATGTTTATATGCATGTGTATCTGTTTCACCTAGAGGTAGAGTAATAGAATTGTTGACAATGAACTCTGGACAGTGTTGAACAAGCACACTGATCTAGGAAAAGAGACTTGAGCAGTAAATTCCAACAGAAATCTCAGAATTTGGGGAAATATCGGCAGGTTATCTTGGTAACAAGGAGTGAATTTTTGAAATGAGGACTGGGCCATACTCATAAGTTAGCATATCTAACAATTATTTTAAAAATTATACAAAGAAGGCTGTACACACATACAGACTATTATGATTGCTGTAGGTTTAAGTGGAGCAGAACACCCAAACAATAAAGGAAATCTGTAGTTACCTCTAATGTGATGACACCTGAAATCAAAATGTTTACTTTTCCATTACACAACAGATAACTACAATATGGCAAAAAATCATCTGGAGCAAACACAACAGTTCACTTTTAGGGAAATAATTTTGTACATACCCTATATTTTGACAGGTCAATCCTTAGAGAGTTATGCAACTGGTCCAGTAATTTTATGAATTTTTCCCTCTGTACCAAGAAAACACAAAATAGTAGAATGGAAATAAATGGCCACTCTAAATGTCCTTGCAACAATTCTATATAAGGTACTATTCCCTTTTGATAGAAAGGATCAAAGACTTGTCCAAGATCTCAGAGCTAGTAAGTGGCATTGCAGTGATTTGAATGAAAGTCTCTTTCACACCAAATCCATGCTCTTCCCTAAAAATCACACAGCCTTCTATAGTGAATGAAAAAAAGTAAATGTTCTAACGAAAGTATCTAGAGAGCTGTGTTCCATACAAAGAGCTCATACAAATGAATTGCAGCTATACTTCTCTATATGTAATGACTCACAGCAATATAATGTGTCAGCAAGAGAAAATACAATCCACCAATAATTCTACTCCAGCACACCATCCAGGCCCTCCAGAAAATGAATTAAATTTCTAAACTCCCACCTTTGAAAGGGGGAACAGCTGTTGTTTTGTGTTAAAACAATTTCAAAAACCATTTTATTTTTGGAAGCAAATACAGACTTAATCTGAAAGATCAATTACTTTTAAAGGGTGTTTATGATTTAGTACTAAAAGTAGTATAAAAATTAAGCCTTGCAAGATTGCTGCTGCTGACTCTCAATGCAGTATCATTGTTGGATTGTCCTCTTGCTGTAGGTCCTCCAAGACTGAGAATAAAGAGTTTTGCTGGTAAGCATAAGATTGAAATTTTGTGAATTAAAGATAAACAAAGGAAAACAAAATCACACAGAAACCCTATAGGTCGACCCTCCACTATTCTAGTTTTTTAATTAAAACTAAAAAGCAATGGGTGGGGGATTGGGAGAAAAGTTCTCTGCACACATTAACACCCTATAAACATCAAATTTCATTTTGAAAGATGTGGACAAAAATGGGATGTTTTCCAAGTGGTTTTACACAGAAGGTGGGTTTATAGGATATAGAACTCTTATTCCTTGATGTTACTGCTCTTAATGGAGTGAGCTATTAACAGGAGGTGGTAAATCCTTCCTAAAATAAAACTTCATTTTTCTGAGTTAAGTGCCTTCATGAGATTCACACATCTCTGAACAAAATTGGAGCATGCCTTTGTTC
Source organism: Xerus rutilus (assembly GCA_028644305.1). NCBI lineage: Eukaryota > Metazoa > Chordata > Mammalia > Rodentia > Sciuridae > Xerus > Xerus rutilus. The sequence goes on along the minus strand of CM053401.1, from coordinate 88,847,198 downwards.
TAAACCCTGTAGAGGACATAAAGAAGCTGGAGGGATGAACTTTGCCTTCCAGAAGCTTACAATCTCTTTAGAAAGGATAAAACTCTCTCTCCCAACAAGGTACGAAAAATATATGGATGAGCTGAATGTCTTAGATTTTCCTTTTCCACCCTCCATCATACCTTGCCAGGGGAGGAGTAATGGCAACCCATGTTACCCTTTGTTAACTCCCCAGCTTCCATCCATGTGGGTCAGTGTGGCTCTCCATCAAAATGAAAAAATGAAAGAGCCACAATAATAATCAGTTTAGGGCTAAGTAAAGTCAACCATTCAAGATGATTATAAAAGTCAGTCTGACTCATGTCATGTCTCTGGATGCTTTACCTGACCTCTGTGATTGGCACAAATCATCCAGACAGCTGAAGTGACTCTGATCAACTATGCCATGACCCAAATCACTGACCCTGTTATGCCCACTGGGGCCAACTGCTCTGGCTGGCTGCCCAGTATCCATTCCTTCTTCCATGTTTCCTTATAAAAGAGCCTCATGTGCCCAATTGGAAATGCTTACCTTCCCAGATCTTTTTTCTTCCTGGCATGGCCACAAAGCATATTTTTGGGCAATAAGATATATAGGTCTTATTAAAGGGAAAGGACTCATTTAATTCTGATTTGAAAAGATCCTAAAAGAATTCTTGACAGTTTGTTTTATTAGTGTTTGCTATGGAATTACTTATTAAATACAGCTTTCAGCTTTTTTTTCCTTTGCCCTTTGTGAGTCCTCCTTTTTCTCACCTTCAATTCAAACAGATGCTGGAGGCAGAGCCTATCAAACTGGTGAAAAGCTAAGCAAATGGTAAGAATGGTGAGGTCTGAAGCTACAAGGAGCTCCTACCCTGCCCTACTCCCACTTACCCACCCCTTAAAAATTATAGTCCTGAGCAGCTACACTAGTCCTGAATTCCTTACCTCTAGACTTAAGTTATACTGGGGGCTGGGAGGTCAGTATTTAGCTAAGTTTATTTGTTTTTCTGTTTTATGCAGTTGAACAAAATTCTGACTGATACAGATCTCTCATTTTTTCTCCCCACCTAGGTCTTCAGGGCCCAGCTGGAAAATTTACATTCAAGAAAAATAGAAAGCTGTGGAGAAGACTGCTGGGCTTGTTGTCAAAGAATTCCAAACAATATCAGATGATGTGAAATTAAAAGTGTGCTGCTGATTGAATTTTCAAAGTGATTCTTTAAACAGCAGGGACAGCTTGAGATGTAATTTTATTTACCATATTTCTATTTAACTAGAGTGAGATTGCCTTTGCAAGAACAGAGGAGGCCTACTGTCTGCATGGTATGATTTGAGGAGTAAAGACAACTGAGTGATTAAAACATGTTTCCCCTGGGTAGTATGTCACCATATTGGAAATTGCCACATTATTCAGGTCTTTGTGTTAGGTAAAGGCCACATATGTCTAGTAGGAGGCAAATCAATTACTAAGTATTATCAGTTATCAAAAATTTATGTTTTATTTATTAATCAGAATAAGTAGGCCAGGGGTCAGCAAACTGTCTACAAAAGGCTAGAAAGAAAGTGTTTTTTACTTTGAGATCATAATTATTTGAGACTGTCATAATTATGTTACTTGAATGCTCAGGTCCTTGTCCCAGATGACAATTCATGCCAATTTAATGAGTACATGGTTTTGAGAAAAGGGAAGGAGAAGGTTTATTGCTTTGCTAGCACAGGAGAAACACCTTCCCACAGGCAGGTTGTTCTGCTCATCCAAGGAAAACAGAGGGCTTTTAAAGAAGCTATTCAAAGGCTACATTCCAGGTGTGCCTTGGCAGGGGGTCCCAGGTGCAAGCTGATGGGGTGTTGAAATTCACTTGTTAATTTGGGAGATAGTCACTTCCTACTTTTTCTGGTGACATTTCCTTCCTGTGGAGAACAGATAACTCAAGGTAATCTTATTCCCAGTCCCCAGGTTAGGGAAGGGGAGAGGAAGAAGAGGGAAAAAAAAAAATGTCCCTTTTAAAATAGGCTATATTCAAAAGGTAAAGTGAACCACTGTTACAATTACTCAGCCCCAACACCATAGCAAGATAGCTGCTATAGAAAATATATAAATAAATGGGTATGAAACTTTATTTATGGACACTAAAATTGGAATTTTATATAATGTTCACATGTCACCAAATAATAATCTTCTTTTGAATTTTTTTCAATATTTAAAAACGCAAAAGTCATTCTTAGTTAATGGGCCATACAAAACCACTGAGTGCGCTGGACTGGGCTCACGGGCAAAGGGAGGATTTTGACCTGGGGAAAGGCAATTGCTACCCACAAGTGCATGCTCAGGAAATTTCCCCCAGGGTCCTGGAACTGTAGAGAGAAAAGCTCTGGTAAGGAAAAGGTATGAAAACCTCTGCACTCCCACAATTTCTCCCTTCACCATCTTTCTCTCTGTCTTGCTACAACAGTAGGGGTTAACTGAATCAGAAATTATTGATGCTCAACCTCTGGGCCCTCACCTGCTTCAGTGTTACTGGGAAGAGCCCTAGTCATTTTATTCGTGAGATCTTAGGTTTTTGTAAAAGTTTCAGGAATAAGATAAAGAGTATTCTTTGATTAGAAAATTTAACATTTTTCCCAGATCATACAAAAATAAATTCATTACAAAGAGATAGATTTCAAATAGAAGTCATGCATGGGCTATTTTAGCAAATTTTGATCATTCAATTAATGTTGATCATGTGAACATAGTGGAAATTATTTGCATTTCTTGTTGATTTGAGATTAACATTGATACCAACAGATACTTCAAAATTATTAAATGCCACTACAAGGATGTTTGAACTTTCAAACTAACTAGTAAATTTCATCAGTTCAGTGTCTTTAGAGTTCCTTCATGGGAAAACCTGAAATCACTAACTTGTAACTATTCACTCACCAAGACTTAAGGTTCCCCTCAGCCTGGCTAGACTTTTGGAAGAGTTCTTCCTGATTCCAGGCTCTGACCACTCTCCTCTTAGAGAACCTTCTTTGGAAAACTTGTAAGTATATGTCCTTTCTCTTTCCCTTTGATATGTAAACCTTTTTAAAAAGCCTCTTATAAATTTTGTAATCCATGAATAGCTTCCTGAAAGAGTAGGCAGCCATCCCTTTGAGAAGTCATCCTCAAGGTGTGAGCACCCCTATCTCCCTGTCTCCTTGGAAGGGTATGAGCCTAATATTAATGCATGTCCATTAGCAAACACAAAGGCTCATCATGGAAAATCCATGAAGCCTCTAACCTCACAGCCTCCAGAATGTCCCCTCTAACTTGTCACATCCCTTAAAATCCTCCCACCTTTGTTTCAGTGGAGTTGAGTCAGACTGAGGTCTGGTCTCTCTCCTCTATTGCAACAGTCCTTACCTGTTTAACTTTATTGTATACTGTTTTTCTTTAGTATCATGTATGAAAAAATATAATAATGCTTTCCCAAATATGAGAAAAGGCATTGATATGCATGTATCATTATCAATGAGCAGTGAAGCTAAAACAAACTTTTCAGAGCTATCAATTTTTTATCAACTCTGCTAGATAAAAGACTGAATTATATTTCTCTTCTTGTCATATGAAGAAATGATAAAGAAAAATCGATATCCCCAAACTATAGAAAAATTTTTAAAAAGGTATATCAGGCAGTTAATGAAAATGTTATGTTGTTTTCTTACATTTTGTCATTTCTTATGGTGTTTGCCATGAATACTAATTTTAACCAAATTTTCTATTGAAAAGTTCGCATTCTTCCTAAAGAGTATCCTCTCTAACTGTAGAAAGTTCAGGCAACTCTGCCCACAAGAATCCTTTGAAAAGTCATAAAGAAACAATGTTTCCCAAAATGTTTCCCATATCTACTCTCTTTTGCAACACCACATTTCCCCTGTAAACTGTTTTCTAGATTCAGCAGCACATTGCCCTGTTAGGACTAGCACATCAGCCCTCTCCCTAGCTTCCATTTGGTCCTCCTGTGTTCAATTCCAAAGACTGTTTACTCATTTCTCCTTACTGCTCTCTGTTTCCCTGTAGCTCTGAGACTAGAACACTATATACCATTCTCTCACACTTTACCATTAGTTTGCCTTAATTACCTTAGTTCCTGCCTACTGGATGAATGCGCAATAATAACTCTATTTAGGAAGCAGGTCTGAGGAGCCTACTAATTGGTTTATTTCTGCTACTAAGTCAAGTTATGGAGTCTTCTGTTTTCCAGTCTTTTGTCACCAGCTTTGTGGTTTTTGAAAAGATGTTTACATTGACTAGAGGCGATCTCCTGGTTCCCTACATTCCTGTTTGTAAGAAAACTTATAATGTGTCTTGAAAATCAGGTTCACTGTGATATTCTGGACATTCTGCAATTATTATGAAGGGACCCTCCTGCAGTCCTTCAGATGATACTGTAAATGTCTAATTCTCTTTGCTACATTCCTTTCACTTGTCACTGGCTAGGATACCTTCTGTTACTACAATTGAACCCTGTCTCATACACATTCTGTTTTCCCCTCTCCAACATATTCTTTACAGAGTGATCATTCTCTATTATAATTTCATCTGATTATATCCTATATCTTAAAAATAAAGACCAAACACTCTAGTGAGCAGTAAAGTCCTCAATAATCTCATGCCAATTCAATAACAAAGCTTCCTATTAAACTTCCATCTCTTACTCTACCTGTGCTATTCAATAGGTAGGCTGCATCCCACACTGTTTTGAATTTATTTTGCATCTCTATTTCTACTTATATATTTAAATAAATTCCTAGGAATATGGTAATTTTTCTACTACATCTTTGATTTTGAAAATACTATCCATCATTCCTTTGTCAAGCTTCCATGAGTTCCCGAAGAGAATCAGTCATCGGTTCCTCTTTAATCTCAAAGCATTTATGAGTACTGTATAAACTCCTTTGAGACTTATTACATTTTTATGGTTGTTTTTACATGTTTATGTGATTACTTTATTAGAGTATAAGCCTCAAAGAGTAAAGGTCAACATTTGCCTATTATCTGCCATAGTAGCGTAGATGAAGTATCACATAAATGTGCCTTAAAAGAATTAATGGACAAAGAAAGAACATGTATGATATAAATAAATATTTACTAGTATATTGTATTTGCCTAGCACTGGCTATGTCAAAGAGAGAGTATATACTCAGGGAAAAAAAACATTAATTTTACCAATAATTTATTTACTATTTATATCATAACTCACTAAATAAATTTCCCAAGGACATCTGAAAAATTAAAATATTGACTCACCACCACCACCTCAAGAAATTTTCTCCCTTTCCAACCTGTGATCTACCCAGGAGTTTCTTTCACACTCATGAAGACATTTTCTCCAATAAGATTCTTTGATCATTACTCCAAACGATATATATACTCAAAGTGTGCTGGTGAACTGGTTCTCTGAAAGCCAAAGGCTTTGATTTTTATCATTTGTCAATTCTATGCTGTAAATATTCTCCATTTTAATGATATCTGTATTTAACAGCCAGTTTTCAATATTTCTGAAAATTTGAGCTGTCAGTTCTTGTGAGCAGGTATAGTCCCATAGTATTCCATTCTTCACATTCACTTTTCAACAATTTAACTTGTTTGCAGGAATAATGCATGGACTCCAGATTTCCCCTTTGAAATGGTAACTGAAATGTATGATGTTTGTTCCCGACACACCCTACCCCCTCATGCTTCTCCTGCTGCCGCTTATCAAATCTAGACCCTATGGCGAATCACTTTTCTCCTCACAGCACTGTCTACATAAGAATTCCTTTAACCTTTTGCTGCCTCTCTTCTGCAAAACTTCAGCCCATCCTTTTACTATGACAGCATCAGAATGCTGACAAACTCTGAAAAAGCCTCGCAACACATGAATTATTGTGACAACAAATTAGTGGTGCCCAATAGCAAATGGTACCTTTACTAGAAAGTCATCTTCCATGCCTCTGAAACATTCCTCTGTGTATTCCCATCAGTAGCTTACCAAAACTTTCACCTCCCTCCCTCACTTCAAGCATCCAAAACATAGCCTTAGTTTTATAGGTGAGCTTTCCTTGTCCTTGCAGACAACTATAAAGAAGATTAAAAAATTTGCACTCCTCTATCAAAAGCTTACAGTTCCTTGCAAGGACCCTCATACTATTTCCTTGAATTTTAGAAGAGAGCTCCTTCTTTCTTGTTCTAAGAGGCAGTCTCTGCATCTGACCTCTTGACCACTTCCTTCTTCCTCCTCTGTGGCATTACCATACCACTCATTCTCCCTCCTGGTAAATGTGAACCACACTTGAGCTCCTTTCCTAGCAGTCTATAAATATGTTCAAATCAATCTGATTAAATAATTTAAAAAATCCTACTTTGTCAGAAAGAAGAAGAAACAAAATCTGGTTTTACAAAACAAAATCTTCTCGTTCTTGCCCAATTTCCCATTTTTCCTTCATTTCTAATTTCCTTGAAAGAATAGTTTTTCTCTTCTCCCATTCACTGGCTTTTCACATTATTATAAAATTAATACAAATTCAATAAAGATAAGTGGATGTGAAGAATGGTATACTATTGGACCATACATGCTCACAAGAACTGGTGGCTCAATTTTCAGAAATATTGAAAACTGGTTGTTAAATACAGATATCATTGAAATGGAGAATATTTACAGATAGAAATTGACAAATGATAAAAATCAAAGCCTTTGGCTTTCAGAGAACCAGTTCATCAGCACACTTTGAGTATATATATTGTTTGGAGTAATAATCAAAGAAATCTCTAATTTTATGACTCCTCACCCAAAAGTGTGCTCTGTTATTAGTATGTCTGTTGGCTTATTATTAAATTGCAATTGCTTTTTCTTTACACACCTCATGAGCACTCTCTTTGATAGAAAGCACAGAACAAGAGTAAACACAGCAGCACGTTTTCCTTCTGACTGGGTCCCCATCCTTTCACTTGCTGTGCCTCAGTTATTTCTATTCTTTCTGTGACATATTCCAAAACTTGATTTCTAACAACATTATGCAATAAAAATCTATTTAGCAAATCAAATTGGAAGTTCAGTAGAACAATCAACTATGGTATCTTGGAAATCATTTTCCTACAATGGATCTTAGTTTCCTTCATGAAAAAATAAATCAGAATAAAAATAACTTGTCTCACATGGTTACTAAACAGCACTACTGCCTACCCAGTGGCCCTTGCCAGAAACCCCGGAATCTTGCCAGGCACTTTTTTCATCCCCTCACTGGCTACAACCCAAAGACATCTAGTGCTGTTGATGCTGCTGATTTTATGCCCTGAAAAGACTGGAATCTGTCCTTTGTTCTCCATCTCCACCAATTCTGTCTTAGTTTAGATTGTCACCACCTTAATGAGATTGCTCTTAGTTTATATCCTATTTCCAGACTTGTCAATTTCAACTTTTATTACATTTGTACAGAATGAGTTTCAGTGATAGGTGTAACATAGACTCCTTAGTATTCCTGCATTTCTGCATTTCTGCATTTCATGTGTTGTTGATGCTTTTCAATACTTCAGGTGGATCACTTTAATTAGGTACAGGTAATTCTTTTGGGCTCTTTATATGGCTACTGTTTTGTTTTGTTTTTTTTTTCCACTTAGAAGACACGCCATTACCTAAGAGTACTAATAGTACCAGTAAGAAGTGTAAATAGAGCCTTCCAGGTTCCAGAGAAGGCAGTAAAACTCATACTTACCAGAAAACTGTATCTAAACATGGTAAATCCTAAATTTGCATGCATGGAAAATTGCCTACAGAATCTCAGTATATTCTTTCTTACAGAATGTATGTTTTCCCCACTGGAAAAGATCATTCCAGATATGGAGATTTAATCTCATGAAAATTCCTATTGACTGTCAAATAAAGTTACTTTACTGGAAATATTTCAAATGAACCTTGAACTATAGTCCATTATACTAGAGACATTTCCTAAGATATCCTTTATGCAATATCATTGAAGAAAGTTTTGAGTCCAAAGTCCCTATAAAATGTAACTCTCATAGGTTAGTTAGAATTTTAAAGTTGAAAGAAATTATACAGGACTGAAGATGCAGCTCAGTAGGACAGTACTTGCCTAGCATGTGTGAGGCTCTGGGTTTGATCCCCAGCACTTCAGAAAAAAAGAAATTATACTTACACCAAAGTTGGTAGCAGCAAATCGATCCGAGGCAGAAACCTGTACATTTGTTGAAACCGTTGTGTGAGCATAGAAAGCGTTTATATTAGCCAACAAGGTGCTCATAACAGCAGGAACACCAGGGCACATGTATTTAGAAGACAGACATGAAAAGTGCCTGCAAGATGAAAAAATATAAAGTGCTTTTAAAACACACTAATTAATTCACATAACAGCCTATCTTCTATTGTCAGCAATTAAATCATCCTTCTACTGTATCTATGAAAAGAAAACTCCCACAATCTCTAATTGAAAGAGAAAACAATTTCGGCATTTTGAAAATTTTTCATTCACAAATATGAAGTTGCTTAATCAGAATGTGATTTGACACAGAGTTATGTATAATTCCTTTCAACTCTAAGAATGTTGTGTGTACACCCTTAAAGTGCTTCCAGTGGAATTTAGCACTGCTGGAAAGAAATGCCAAAGAAATCACTGTATCTCACTTAATGCTGCCTCCTTTATTTCAGTTCCTGAAATCCCATATTCCAGCCAAAACATTTTTTTGCCTTTGTATTCCCCTCTTACTGAAATAGCAAAAGGCCCTCCTCTAATTGCACATTGATTCAACTACATATCTGATTTGAGTCTAGTCTGTGAGAAAGGTCTATCTTCTACAAGCAATTCTGTTTTCTTAGCACTTTGTTACATACAGGAGTTAATTAGACAAATAGATGAATAGTGAGGACACATTGAATTATGCCAGCTTTCTGCTTAAAAACCACTTCTTTTAAACCCTGAATAATAGTACCATTTATAATCATCAAAAGCATCAAATGTTCAATTCTGTTACTTCTCCTAAGGAAACCTGTTTCATTTGAACTACAACAAAAGATTTGGAAATTGAAAGCAGAGCTTATGATAAAAGTAGAAAAGTAGAGGATCGAATATTCATGGAGAAAGAAATTTTCATTATATAATCTGATCCTATTTTACTCTCATATCTTAGTAATTTATCTTCCACCTAGCCATCTCTCATTTTAACTATTGAACAGCAACGCAGAATGTACATACACAAGAAGTGGATAGTACTCTTAAAAACTGTGGTTCTTAGAAATCAGCCAGGCTATCTTGCTATTCAGCTTTTCATGATACCAGCTAGTGAAAACTAAAACATTAAACATGGATCTTTGAGAATCAAAAATAACATTTATACCACAAAGTACATGACATGCAATTTAACCCTGGAATGAGATCATCAGTGATTGCTTACCTTCTTTAATATAAATGATATAGAATGTGATTTCATTATATACTGAATTTTTTACAATGAATATCTGTTAAGATTATCACAATAATATAAAATTATTTTTGAGAAGAAATTTGAAAGCTCTAAGCCTATGCCATCACATTTTTTATTTTTTCAATATATTCTAAGTCATTAAAATTGTTAGACTTAAATCATGGTTGTTTAATATGCAACATTTAAGTATAATGGTGTGGAAGATTGTGAAAGAAAAATGCTGAAGGAAGAGAAATACAGAGAAATAAAGGGATATAGCAATATCAAAGGTAATTGTCAAACTGTTAAGATACACAAAGGCTGGCATTAATTATGTAGAACCTGCAGGGTTTCTACATGTTGATTAAGACAAATTTTCTTTAAGTGTTAATAGGTTACTTTTGTAAGGAGACAGATGAAATTGTATGTATTATCATGCACAATATGATATTTTGAAGCATAAATAAATTGATGATGAAAACACCCTAAGAAATTATGACTGGGATTCCAGAGCAATGTTTCACAACTAGAATGGAGGTCTAGCAAATAATTTATAGGTACATATGAATGTAAAGTTATCTGAATGCAATCTCTGCTATACATTTGCCATTACTGTTAATGTATATCATCTATAGAAAAATTGGGAAAAAATGAAGCCAAACTTTGGTTTACAAGTTAAACTTTTCTTCAAAAAATAACTTCAATTTAGAAACTAATAGCACTTATGATATTTTCTTTTATAAAAGCTGACTAGAATTATAATTTATTCTAGGGGTTTTCAAATATTGTAACGTTTATCTTAGATTGTCACAGAGGGAACTAGTACTACAGGATGAATCTGGAAAAATGTCTCTGAAGTTGGTTGGTGTAAAGATAGATTGAGATGAGTAGGTATCAGAAGCAGAAAAACAATTTAGGAGATGAAAGTGAAGACTGACATTTCTGCCCTGCTTCCAACATGGACAAACTCTTCCCATAAAGTCAGAAGGGGGGGGAAGGCAACAACTTTATATAGCTCAAGACAATCCAAAAATCATAGAACCATGCTGTTTACTTCTGATCTCCAAAAACCTTGAGTGGACTTTCCTTACAAAATAGTTTTAAACCTCATTTTGACTACATTACAAGGGAAGATCTACTATGATCTCAAAATGTGAAAAGCAACTGGGAAAGTTGCTATTTCATAAGGAACAGCGTGAAAACATCATGCTAAATAAATAGCCATAGGACTTTTAATTTTTTCCTTTAAATACTTGGTTGGTTTTGTTTGTTGTTGTTCTTGTTAATATTATTGTTATTATAACTTTTATTGTTGTTTCTGAAGTCTGACATTCTTCCCTGTATTTGTTGTAATTAAAAAGTAGTCTTTCCTTTCCTAACCTGCTTCCCCCAAGATCCTAAAGCAAGTAGGGTGTTCAAGGAGTAAAGCTGAGGCAATATGAAGTTGAGAACCATTTCTTCTAACCACTAAGTATACCTTCTTTAAGTTTATACTCCTCTCTGTCTTTTATTTTTTAAATTTAGATTTATTTAAATAAGCGTTAAGATTTTACATGCTTATAGTATGCCATGTGATATTTAGATACACATACACAATGTGTAATGTGTAAATCAGGTTAAACATATCTATCTCCTCAAATTCATATTACTTCTTTATGGGAAAAATATTCAAAATCCTCTAGCTTTCTGAAATAAGCAGTAGATTATCATTTTAGCCATCCTATTGCACAACAGCACGCAGGAACTTTCTATTCCCACCTAATTGTAACTTGGCACCCACAGATCAACCTCTCCCCATCCTCCCTGCTCACCCTGTCCAGCCTCTAGTAACCACCATTCTTTCAACGTTTATGGAGTCAACATGTTTATTTACTATTTTAATGGAAGATTATGTGGCACTTGTCTTTCCGTGGCTGGTTTATTTCCAGTTCAATCCTTGCTGTCACAATGACAGGTTTTCACCCATTGTTTAACAACTGAATGGTAATTTAACGGGGTACGTGTACAGTTCCTTCATTCACTCTTCCATTGCTATACATAGGTTGTTTTCCATTTTTTGGCTATCATGAGTAGCACTACAACAAACATAGAAGTGTAGATGGCCCTTGGGCTGACATTTCATTTCCTTTGGCTACATACATGTAGTGGTGGGATTGCTGGATCATATTGTAACACTATTTTTAATTTTTTGAGGAAACTTCATACTATTTTCTATAATGGTTAGGCTAATTTGCATTCCTTCTTTACTTTTAATCAATAGATTAAAGTTATATATGTATGTATATATGTATATATATTTATAGTGATATATATATTCACATATTATAGAATGACTGATTCAAGATATGTTCACCGCTTTACAACATTTCTTTGTGATGAGAACACTTAAAACTACTCTCTTAGCTATTTTCAAGAATACAATACATTATTATTTACTGTAGTTACATGTTGTACAATAGATCTCTTGAACTCATTCCTCCTATCTAACTGAAATTTTGTTTCATCTGGTCAACTTCTCTACAACCTTCCCATTCCCAGCAGCTGCTTATAACCACGATTGTATTTTCTACTTTCATGAGTTTGACTTTTTTAGAGTGCAGGAATGAATGAGATCAGGCAGTATTTGACTTTCTCTGTCTGGCTTATTTCACTTAACATGGTCTCTTCCCAGTTCAACTGTATTGTCATTAATGATAGGATTTCTTTTTTTTAAGGTTGAGTAATACTACATTCTAAATATATACCATGTTTTCTTTATCTGTTGATGGACACAGGTTGACTGTCTTAATCATTGTGAATAATACAGCAATCAACATGAGAGTGCAGTCATCTTTCAGCATACTGATTTTATCTCCCTTAGATCACCTACCTCTCTTTTCAAGGTTGTATATTATAAATGTACCTGCTTCTGAAATAGGTTTGGTCATGCTTTTTTGTCCTTTTATCTAGTGCATATTTAGTATAGAGATTTCCTGTATCCAGGAATTGACCAATATTTTTTTCTTAATGAAAACAAAGCAATATGAGCCAGAGATATTTATGTAGAGTTAAAGAATACAGGGCATATGTTTGGTCACCTTGAATATGATGGAATATTACCACATCCAATTACTGTATGAATATCTGGCCCAAGTACATAGCAGGTAATGCTACAACAATGATGACTACTTTGAAGGTTAATAGTATTCTACTTCACATCAGTATGCTGACAGTAGTATTTTAAATTTTCCAGAGCATTAGGCATGTATTTGTCTTAGAGAACTGACAGAAATATTTTACTTTCTGATTAAAATGTAATTGAGGTGCTTTCAGGGATATGATGGGTGGTGGCTAGCTTTACGGGTCATCCATCTAAGCCTCCCATGGAAACTTCCAAGAAAACCAAAGATGATGTAAAATCACTACTTTGGAAATAAAGACTACCAGTCAAAGATTTCTTGGTACCTGGGAGGACTTTCCCCTAATTTTAGAGTAGCTGGCTAGAGTGAGAAATATCCAATGGCTTACTAGTGTATAAAACACTAAAACATTTACCAGAAAAGAGAAATGGGAGGACAGTTCTAGGAATCATTCACTGTAGGCCTCTACATTGGAGGTATGTGGCCAAGGCTGATGCCCTGCAGGGCTGTCAATCACTATTCCATGGTGATGGCCTCCAGAGGCAGTAAAGCTGGTTTTCATTTCCCACACCTTCTCATTCTGTATCCATTAGAGAGTTTACAATTCCCAAAGTTGCAATACAGCTTGTGCAATGGGGGAATGGGCAATGGAATATGGAGCTAGTCAGAGGAAGGGATTGGAAGAACACTGGGAACAATGTGCCTTGAGGATTATATTATTACCATTTATGTTCTGCAAGAAAAAAACTCAAGGTTGTTTACATTGTTTCCCCTATTGTAAGTGCTCGAAGTATGAGATAATCTACTCAAAAGGAACAGGTGAATATCTTTTCCCTGTCTAAAGGAAAGCTTCATTTGAATAAGAATACAGCAAAGAGTGGAAGATTTTTAGGGGTTTGCCTTTTTATTTTAAGGCTGAAGGTAGATGCTGACAACACTCAAATGGTCAGCAAATATGGATTCAAAGGTACCCTGCAAGTTGCCAAAATAAGCAGTTGTGAACATTTTTGTGTTATTAGCTCAAAACACATAAATGTGTGTGCATAGCACAAATATACATATAGCAAAAATAATACCTACCAAGAAATACTACAAACTTAAATGGTCATGTTGTTATTACTGTTTGGCTCTATAAATTTTGGTAGTATAGAGTGAAAGTAACAAAAACAGTATGCTACTGGCATCAAAACAGATATGAGGATCAGTAGAATAGAATAGAACACAGAGACAAAAGCACATAGATACATAGTCATCTGATACTCAACAAAGATGCCAAAAACATACATTGTAGAAAAGAACCTGGGAAAAATATCTGCATATATATCCATATATAGAAAAATGAAACTAGATCTCTGCCTTTCACCCTTCACAAAAGTAAACTCGAAGTGGATCAAAGACTTAGTTATTAGACCAAAAATTTGCAACTGTAAAAGAAAATAGGTTCTCCAGGTAGGGTGGTGCATGCCTGTAATCCCAGGAGCTCAGAAGCTGAGGCAGGGTGATTGTGAGTTCAAAGCCAGCCTCAACAATGCTGAGGTACTAAGCAACTCAGTGAGACCCTGTCTCTAAATAAAATATAAAATAGAACTGGGGATGTGGGTCAGTGGTTGAGTGCCCTTGAGTTCAATCCCTGGTACCTGCCCTACCAAAAACGAAAAGAAAACAGGCTCAATATTTCAACATATTGGCATAGGCACCAACTTCTTAACAAGAATCCTAAAGCATAAGAAATAAAAGCAAGATCAAATTTAAAAAAATATATTTTCAGCCGGGCAGTGGCCCAAGCCTGTAATTCCAGCACTTAGGGAGGCTGAGACAGGAGAATCTCAAGTTCAAAGCCAGCCTCAGCAACAGTGAGGTGCTAAGCAACTCAGTGAGACCCTGTCTCTACATAAAACATAAAATAGGACTGGGGAGGTGTCTCAGTGGTCGAGTGCTCCTGGGTTCAATCTCCAGTATCCCCCCCCCAAAAAAAATTTTGCACAGAAAAGGAAATAACTAAGACCATGAAGAGAGAGCCTACAGAATGGGAGAAGATCTTTGTCACCTGCTTCTTGGACAGGGAATATATAGAATAATTATTTAAAATATTATTAAAAATAATATTTTTAATAATTAAAATTAATCATTAAAAATAATTTACTTTTAAAGGCTACAGTTCCAATATTATTTAAACTATTTTAAAGATGGGAACTGGATTAAGAGTATAATCAGCACTCTAAAAAGACCAAGTGGATCTCTGATGCAAACCATCCCTTCAGAAACTGCCCTTTCAAAAAATCTAGGTCAAAAAGTAACTACTGCAATCACTGGATATGTTTAACATTCTCCCCTCAAGACAAGATTAAAAACAATGGATTAATAATGCTAAGAGCACTTGACTACTTTTGCAAGTAAATGAGGTTAGTGTCAAAACAATTTAACAAATGGAATTTCAGTTTCACTGGAAAAGCTAGAATAACAAAGCCCCACAAATAATGCTTAAATTGGGAATAATGAAGCATGGTACTGGCATAAAAACAAACAGAACAATGACACAGAACAGAAACTTTAGTGATAAATCTGCACATTTATAGCTGATTTTTCACAAAGTGCCCAAAACACACAATTGTGGAAGATAGTCCTTTCAATAAATGTGCTTGAAAAACTGGGAATCCACATGAAAAAACAATAAACTTAGACCCTTATCTCACACTACATGCAAAATCAAATGGCTTAATGCCTTAAGTATAAAACCCTAAACTATAAAACTACTGGAAGAAAATACAGAGGGAAGTTCTATGACATTGGTCTGGACAGTGATTATTATTTTTGGGGGAGGGTTTGTTTTTTTGTTTTGTTTTTGAATAGGAACCCAAAAGAACAGACAACAAAAGCAAGACACACAAATGACAAACAAGTACTCGATACTGAAAAAATGCTCAATATCACTAATCATCAAGAAAATGCAAATGAAAACCACAATAAGACATCACCTCATACATGTTAGAAGAGCTATTATTGAAAAGAGAAAAGATGACAAGTGCAGAGGATGTGGGGAAAAGGCAACCCTTACAGGCTGTTGTGTAAATTAGTAAAGCCATTATGGAAAATAGCATGGGGATTCCTCAGAAATAGAACTACTATACAATCAATCTGCCAATCCCAGTACTCCCACGTTCTTTGAAGTGCTATTCCCAATAGCCAAGATACAAAATCAATTTAAGCATTCATAAAGAGATCAAAGGCTAACAAAATGTGACACATACATGCAATGGAATGCTACTCAGCCATGAAAATGAAACCCTGTCATTTGGAACAACATGAATAAACTTGGAGGATATGATGTTAAGTAAAATAAGGCAGCCATAGAAAGACAAATGCCACATGATCTCACTTATGTGTGGAATCTAAAGAAGTTGATCATGTATCACTAAGAGAAGAATAGTAGGGTGGCTGGTGTGGGAGTGGTTGATTAGGGGTGGGGTGTTGGGAGATGTTGGTTAAAGGAGATAAAATTTTAGTTAGGAGGAATAATTTCAAGAAATGTATTGCACAACATGAGGACTATATACAAATTTTTCTTGAAAGATGCCAAATGTTCTTATCACAAAAATGATAATTTTGTGAGGTAATATATGCATTAAATAGCTAAATATACTTGTTCCTCATTGTATATGTTTCAAAACATCATGTTGTACACTACAAATACACACAATTTCATCAATAAAAATATAATAAAATAATAAAAATTGCAATTGATAGAGTTGCTGAATTATTTTTAGCTGAAGCAACCACTGCAATGTTTATTGATCATTAAATCTCAAAAAATATTGGTAGATATTAGGAAGTCATATGCATATCAAATTGTATGTCTGGATTCACCTCACTTGCTATTGTTTCATAAGCATCATGGTAGGAAAAAGTAATCATTTAACTTACATGCCATGTTGTAGAAAAGTGTTCATAATCACACTAACTTTCAGTTTTTAAGGGATAGACATGTTTTTTTTCAAAGATTAAAAAATCAATTATGTTTAATGAATAGAAGACCAAAATGATTGAAAAGAAGACAATTATTCTTAGATCTATGGAAGAGATTTCAGTGAAAAAAAATAAGATGAAAGGAAAAACTACCTGCATTTCTGATGTTAAAAATACACTAAAAATTTGCTTCCCCAAATTGAGATCAGTGTGTATTTCAGTGACAAAAAAAATGTTTTATTCATTCTTATCACTAAAGAGGGACTCAGAGATTTAAGGATCACTTTCCTTAGGCCCAAGTATAATAGCTTCTCTTAGATGCTATGGATTATTAGAGCTCAATTATGGAGACCCTGACTAAGAAAAGCAGGGGTATGGAACAGGAAGAGAACAGAAAGCATCTGTTTTAGTGGGACCTCAGCTGCCCTTCCAATTTCTCTCACACCTCTTCTCCTCTATGTCTGGATGGAATCCAGCCATTTCTATGCTTATATAACTCTCAAATATATATATTATACTCTTATTAATATTTAATTTTTTCTTCCTTTTCCTTCCAAATTAGGAACCCACTGGAAACTAGAGTTGTCCTTTATTGTTATATCCTAATGACTCTGAACTGTGGTCTGAATTTTTATGTCCCCACAAAATTACCATATTGAAAGTTTACTCTCAAGTTGATAGTATTGAGGGAAGGCCTATGGAAAACATATCGGTTATAAAGGTGGAATTCTCAGGATTGAGTGTTAAATGCCGTTATAAAAGAAGACCCAGAGATTTCTTACCCTGTCAGCTATATGAGGGCCCAGCAAAAAGATAGCTATCTATGAACTGGGAAAAGGTCCCTCACCAGATATCAAATATGTGGGCACTTTGATTTTGAGTTCCCTTGCCTCTGTAACACAAATACATTTCTTATACATAGCTTTATAAGACATCCATTTCACTGTGTTTTGTTATAGAAGCATTTATAGACTAAGACTTTCTGTGTAAGTCCTTCCCTTTATACAGTAGAAATATCCACTGAATAAATATATTTCACCTTCTATAATGTGGGCTCTATGAGAGTCTAAACTTTGACTTCCAGTTCACTGCTGTATCTTCCATTCCTAGAAATGTTTGTGTACCCGGCAGATCCTTAGTAAATAATTCTTAAATGAATAAATAATACAATTAACCATCACTCTCCTTTGAAAGTAGGCTTGTGGTTCAAGCAGCTAAAATACACTGAGTTCAAAGTAAACAGTATCCTAACATTTCTAGTTCAAAGATAAATTTGATTAAGGTGGCCAGTGTCAAGGTGGCTATTTGTTAAACACACCAAAGTGAAAAACATTGACCTAGTGCTTTTCTCTCATTTGGGATGGTAGAGGCAAGACCACTGTCTAACAGAATTTTGCATTTGGTGAGACAGTTTGAGCTTCAATTAATAAAACAATAATGACTAATTAAACATTCAATTAAAATGTATTTGTTGAATAAAAGTCACCTCTGGAGGATAATTTAATCCTTAATGCCTGCCATGAAATTTCCTGTATGTGTTCAGAGGTAAACAGTTGGTCTATTACAATATTATTAGGAATATATATATATGCTAGCATAAATAGATGAAAATTATCATCAACTTCTCAAATTCTCATAATGGAGATAATTTCTATGTCTGATCCCATGACACAAAAAATATATGGAATATCATGCTCTTTGCAAAAAGGAAACAGACTTTCATTCTTACTATTATAAATTAGCATGTTTGTTATAATTTTAAATGTTTGATGTCATTCACTGTGTGGGCATAAACTGATCTTGATCAATCACTTGTATAAACAGGAAACTATAATCCCTACCTTTCTCACGGATGTTCCAGAAGAAAGGATACACTTTTATGGAACAGATAAAACTAACAAATTGTGCCCCCAGAAAATAGCCTGTGGTGGAAGGGAAGTGCATTTACAGTAAGCAGGAGGCATCCTGCAGCACTGGGGAGTTGAGTCTTAATGTTTGGGTTAAGCAACATTTACCAGCAAAATAGATTGTTTCCTTTCTGTGATAAGAATAACAATGCACTGTCAGACTCTCCATATTAATACACTTCCCTGTTTTATTTCTTCTCCAAGTCCATCTTCAAAGAAATGGGAATATACTTTAAAAAATCAATTTCTAATAATAGAAAGATTATGAAGCTACCTGGGGATTTGTCTAAGCATATGGGGTATTTAAATATGAAAAAACCCTGCAATTTGAGTTCTGTTTTTGTTCCAATGTTGTATCTAGAAAAATCCACAAAAACTAGGAATATTTATCCTTTCCCAAACGTGTGAGTGTCCATACTAAACAGAAAGGATATGCTTTTCTCTTTGAAGCAGAGTTCCCCCATTTCATGTTTTTCAAAATTAATGAAACCAGAATTAGATAGGCAGTCAGTGTAGATAGGTAAATTGATTCAGGTCGGATCAGGGAGGCCAATTTGGGTCTGTGAAGTTGGAGAAGTTTTGAAATACTAATGCCTCCAGAGCCCTTTCTCCACCCTTATGAAGATAACCTGCCCTTGCTTCCAACCTGTTGCTAAGGTAACCTACAGAAAGATTATTTCTCCCTAAAGGGAGTTACTAATTACATCCCCCTTCCTCCCCAAATCACTCCACCTGGGCCCTTCCCCTCATTCATGTGCTTTTCACCTCTTCGGCCATTCCACCAAATGTGCTGGGCCTAGTCACATACACAGGAAGGAGAGAAATAAGGGAAAGAGAGCAGGAGAACAAAGGTAGCCTAGGACATATAAAAAGGCAAAACACATGTGTACTTCTTGGGATACCAGGGTACCAGCTATGGCCCCCTTCTCTCTCCCAGGAGAAGTCTATGTTCCTCCTTTTTAAATAAACCCTGCTTAAATGCTTGCCTTGGTGTGCTTCTCTAATGTTCAGACTTCAACATATGCAGGAGCAGAACTTGTCACCTGTAACTGGCAGTATCATTAAAATGAAGTAATTCTGAGATAAGCTTAAAATACTTAGTTGTACATTTAAAAAAATTTTTTTTAGTTGTTGATTGACCTTTACTTATTCATGTATTTATATGTGGTGCTGAGGATTGAACCCAGTGCTTCCCACATGTGAGGCAAGCACTCTACCACTGAGCCACAATTCCAGCCCCTGTACATTTTTAGTGGTGGTGGTAGTATTTGTTGGTTTGATTTTCTGGTTTTTATTTTTGGTTTCCTTGAGCAAAATTTCAAAACAACAACAAAATTCTGAGTTATAGGGCAACAAATTTAAAGTAAAGACAAGTTTATTCATAAACTTCCCTTTTCCAGTTCTGTTATGTTTCAACACCTAACCAAAACATGTTAATATTTGAACTTCTTCAGATTATTAGAAATAATCATTGTGGTATGTGCCCAAACACTGAAATACAATGTAAATGATAAAATAGGTACCTATATCAGCCTAATTAAACCTTTCAGATCTACTATATTTGATTTGAGCAACTGAAGATATCTGACATCCAAAGACACAGAAGAAGTTGAGATAAATATAATTCTGATAAACAACTTCTGAATCATTCAATTACAAGTATGTATTGAGTTTATATCCTGCACCCATAACTTCTTTTTTTTTTTTT
>CM053401.1:88717740-88817567 GCA_028644305.1 Xerus rutilus | reverse complement strand
GTTCCCTGTGACCAGATCATTAAAGTCTTTTCCCAACCTTTGCTCTGTCACGGTTCCTTTCTAGTACAATGATGTCCTAACAAAAATCTAAGCCTCAATACACCCTTCATCTTTTATGGTCCCTCCACCTTGATTCCTCAATTAACTTTACGCAGCCAGGCTAAATTAATATGGTTTGTTACCACTTCCCTCTCAAGGCAAGACAAACTGTCTTCCAACCACTAGTAGTTAGACTCACTCCGGCCTCCTTACTCCTTACTCGCTGCCTTCATGGTGAAGGCAGAAGAACTTGCTTATGTGGTAACTGTTATTCAAAGGCTTAAACAACAACTTCAAGAAGCCAGAGGCATTGGCCACCTCTTTTGCCTCCCTACAATGGCAGATAACATCTATTGCCCAAGTTTCATTGCAGGACCATCAAGCCATACACCTCCTAACAGCAGACAAGGAGGAACATGTCTATTCCTGAAAGAAGAATTCTGCTGCTATATTGACAAAACTGGAATAATCAAGAAAAATATCAACACCCTTCATCATTTGAATGAAAAATAAGTCAGGTTTGATGGAAAACATCAAACTCCTTTAGGATCTGACTGATCAGATGTCAGTAACCCCAAAGAGATAAGCTCATGGGTTTTCTTTTCAAAATTCCCTTGTATAGTATACTTCTCCTGATTTGCCTCCCTCTGCCATGTCTGTTCAAATTTATTCAATCTTAAATCCAGCAGGTTTCTAATCAGACATTTAATCCGCTTCTCCTCAGGGATCTCTGGATTCTCAAGGAGGACAACAACTTGCCTGCAACTATTTCCTGAGACTCTATTCCAACATTCCTGGCTCCTGCCTCCACATTTACACTCAGGGAACTGGCCCCACCAGCTGACAATGCTATGGATGCAAGGAACCTTCCAGGACTTCTCCCCTTGGGAGATTCTGATCTTTGGAGCCTGGGTCCTTTACCTCCTTCCCCCTCTCCCTTTCTTCCGCAGACGTCGCCCCAATTCCGCTCTAAGTAGCCAGAAGAGCCAACGTCGTCCATGTTCCCATTCTTACAGAACCAAAAATGGGGGAATGTAAGGTAAAAAGCAGCCTTTTTTGTACTCAGTTTTTAGCACCCCTTCCCTAAAAGCCTAAAGCAGCCCCTGCCCCAGGTGGTTCCTCTCCAGAATCTTCCACCGGAAAAAACAAAGCCTAACCGCTCAGGTTAGCACATCAAAGAAGACCGCTGCCGCCGATTTTAAAGTGACCAATCCATAGCTTGCCACATTTTTGTAGGGGGCCCTATAAATTGCCTGTCCCATGTTCCCTCTGCCCTTTTCTCCTTCCTTCTCCTGGGAGCCCACCCCCTGAATAAAGGATCTCCTGGCTGCATGAGGTGTCGTGTATGGCTGGCTGATACCCTAACAGTTAACACTTT
Source organism: Xerus rutilus (assembly GCA_028644305.1). NCBI lineage: Eukaryota > Metazoa > Chordata > Mammalia > Rodentia > Sciuridae > Xerus > Xerus rutilus. The sequence continues at coordinate 88,816,150 of CM053401.1, read as the reverse complement.
CCACTGTCAGTGATTCATAAGGCCTACAGTCTGTCTATAGCCTGTGTTTATTTATAATATTGGGTTAATTGCTTATTTGAATGGGATCAATATATAATGATTTGGGTTAAGTAATGTACGTGTATGAGCACTTACAATATGAACTGATTGGTAGCTTTGAAAAAAAATAAAGTCTTAGTCACAAAATTTCTAATGTGTGAATGTAGGTGGGGACCTAAGTATAATACCCAATGTGAAGAGGCATGCCAACCCATTTCACAATGAAAAATAGGGTCTAAGTAAGGTGGCAAAGTCAGTGGTGGAGACTTCTTTAATTGGCCCTCTTTCTTTTAAGCCACTTAAGACAGAGTTAAATCATGAGAGCTACTTTCTCATAGAATGCCTGCTGATTTCTCATCCTTACTATTTCATAGTCCTTGTGTTGTGAAGATCCTTCTCTTAGTGCCAGGATCATAGGAGTCTTTCCTGCTGGTTGAGAAATGGTTGATTCTAAACAAATACTAGAGTTCTCTGCTGGCGTTTAGAGCAATGCCAGTCCTGGGATCTTCTTGCCACCCACCTCTTTCCAGAACTCCAGGGGAGCTTACTGGGTCTTTGATTTTTAACTACGATTATACCACCAGACCCATGGGAAGACCTTGGATACCCTTGACTTTTAGCCAAGTTTTACTTTGTGTGGTGAAATTAATTCTGTCATGAGGAAGGAAGAAAGGTGTACAAAGAATGAAAGGATTGAACCTACTGAGAGATTTTACAAAAAGCTAAGAAAGATAAAATCTGTTTCTCTCTTTTTCTCTCCCTTCCCCCTCCCTGAGGTTAAACATCAACAATAAGGGATCAGCAGTAAGTTCTTTTTTCCCTTATTGCTGCCGAAAGAATAAATTAGGGACTTTAGGCTGATTTATAACTTCACTGCCTCAACTCAAGGACATGCCAAGTTACTACAGAAAAAAAAAAACTTTTAAATTAAAATATAATTTATGAATATTGCACCCAGTTAATAGCCTAAAATTTACCTTTAGCTAACATCTATTTTCATATATAAAGTTATTTAATAATTTAAATAAGATGTAGGAGGATGCTCAATATAACTTAGATTTTAAATTTTACCCCAATAATGTAGAAGCACCAATTTCTTTGAGGATTTTGAAAATAGTTTTGATAATGGTTTCTTACTATGTCTTGAATAATTTGTCCAGATAAATTAAATCTCTTTAAATTATTACATAATTTAGAGTTTTGTTAATCTGTGATGTTCTTCCTTTACTTTGTCAATTATTATATTACTTAAAGTTAGCAGGCTTAAAAATCTGAAATCACATTTTAATTTGCTCAAGTATATTGGTATCCTGGGTGGTAACTTTTTTAGAACCCTGGAACTATGTCAACTCTTCTTTGATTCATGACCAGCCAGCCCTCAAAAATTCAATTAAAGCATATCAGAGGATGTCAGTAAGCAATCTTTGTATCATGTCCTTGTAGAAACTGAGGTGACCAATATATTTTTACTATTATTAAACCATCAGTGAAGATTCTAGGGTATTATTCAAGTCTAGTAAAAGTCAAATTCAAACTTGTCTTTCATATAATAAAATTTAATTTAAAAATTATGAATTAAACATATTCTCAATATCTTCATCGTCAGAGTTATTGCTGAATCCCCATGCATACTTGGTTTCATCAACTAAAGTGTGCTTTTATGTTATCATTTGAGAGAAATCCAAAATGTATTTTTATTCCCAAAATTCCACTAATAGACCCCAGAAGGAAATCAGTCAAACAGCACTAAGTCAGAACTTGATTATTTTTCTCCAAACATTGCGCAAAGGTTTTTTAAGCCATATGTTATGAATTAAAAATGAAGAATTTTATCTGAAGACCTTTAGTTGATTCTTTGAGTTTTCTCTTTGTATCTCTAATTTACAGATGTCTTTCAGTAATACTAAATTTGAAAAAATAGGTACCTTTAATTGCCAATAAAACTACCCCACCTAAAAGTCTAACAGCATGATCTTTAGGCATTGGTTATTTTTATCTATATGGGAATAAAATAGATGATATTTTGGAATTTTTAAAACTTTTTTTCAAGTAGATGTAAAGATAATTACCTAAGTTGTACCAGACATCCATTTCTCCACTCAGTGTCCTTACTTCTACAATTGTTTGTCCCAGAAAATCATCTGACTCCTTTTTGAAATGTTGCTTGACTCTGGATTTAATGTCATCATCTTCATCCCACACTCTGACTTTGATTCGATCTGTGGAGTTATGGCACTCACTGAAAATAAATGTGAATAAGTTAGCATCCATTGAAAATAGCTCTAAGGGGCATCTGATGTTAGGACCTTATTTTAAATCTATCTAATCCAGAGAGACATAGCATATCACATGATAAATGAGATTTCCCACTGACCCATTCTAACCATGGGAAGTTGTAGGTATCCAATGGAGGTATAGTGCAGAAAAGTTTGATAAATTAAGTGATGTTATAAGGGAAAATCCTGTCTCATACTGTCCTGTTTCTTTCAACTAAAACACATACAGTCAAATGGAGACAGAGAACTTTGCTTCATATATTTTCACTTATGCCATACTTCCTATTTGCAGCAGTTATGTTCATAACATATTCATGCTCAGAAAATTCTTCATCAAAATATAAACATGATTTTATTGCAATGGGCTTTGCAAAAGTGGACTTCACAGAGTATAAAATGATGATATAGTTATGTGCAGGTATTTGATAAAATAAAAATCCCAGTATGCACACAAGATAAGGTTAAGTAGAATTAGAGTAACATGTTTCTGATTTTAGGAATGAACTGAGGGAAAAAAAGAAAAAGAAAAAGAAACTGCACATTCCAATCCAACCCTCATTTCTAAGTTTCTTCCACCTTCTTTTGTTGAAACAAAATTACTTGGTGTTGTCCACACATATTGTGATCTTTCCTGACCCAGTGATTTTTGTGTATATTCTTCCCGAGGCTTTTCTACTTGATAACTAATCATTCTTTAAGAATCAGCTAGTCATGTGCTCTCTTCCCACTGCTTTTTGAACCAGTTAGTTATGTTCAGCTGTGTGCTTTCAATATATTGTACACATGCATCCTGTTTAGAATAGGAGTTTTTAATTTGGGGTTTATGGATGGTTCTGGGCATTACTGAACTTGGATTAAAAAAACAAACAAACAAACCCATCTTAATTTTTTTCAACTTTGAATAAAGGCAACAAATCACAGCAGTATTTTGTTATCAATGAAATCATAATTGTTTACATATAACATTACAAATGTCAGGAAACTATAAATATATATATATATACTTATGTATGTGTCATTATATATATAATTTCAATTCTAAAACCATATTTCAATATAATTGCTTTTATTTTCAAATCTGTATTTTATTTTATGCATTAAAAAAGCATTTAATTTTATAAAGAAATCCAAAGCATTCACTAAACTGCAAAATGGGTTCATGGGACAAAAATTATTTCAAAACTCCTGACAGTAAAATAACTCTTCTATTAAACTTTGAGGCAAAATGATAAAGACATAAAAGAATTAGATTTGGAGTGTAAATGCCTATTATAGTCCCAATAGCTCATCTTAATGAGGAAATTTTCAGCATACAACATTGCAGTGATTTCTGGAACGTTTTTTGGTTGACACAAACTTTGAGGGCACTATCAGTATTCAGTGAGCTAAGCCAGAGATTTAGACATCCTGTCATATGCAGGCAAATCTTTGTGAATTAAAATGGCCCACTAGGCATTAATGAAGACATAGTACCCATTAATAATTATTTCAGGAACTAACTCTTTTACATAAAAACATCAAGTGTTTTGCATGTTTTACTAGACATTGAAATTTCTCGGAAACCAAAAGAGAATTTTTTTTTTCTGTAGTTACTATTCAGAACTTTACCAAAGAAAAATTGTGCTCCATTTTGATAAATTATATCACTGATCTCAAAACTACTCAAGTATTTGAATCAAAGAATATGTATCAGTCTGCTTTTAAAATGGTCTAATTCTTGCTAATTCTTCCAATAAGTAAAAGCCTGTATCTACAAGATCAACACCCATCAATTAATAGCTTTCCCATACTCCAACAGTGATTCAGTTGAAGACAAAATCAGGAAAACCATCCCATTCACAATAACCTGGGGAAAACAAAAACAACAACAACAACAACAACAACAAAACAATACTTGGGAATTAATCTAAGTAAGGAGTTTAAAGAGCTCTACAATGAAAATCATAGAACACTGAAGAAAGAAAATGAAGAACACCTTAGAGGATGGAAAGACAGCCTATATTCTTGGATAGGCAGAATTAATATTGTCAAAATGACTATACTACCAAAAGCAGTATACAGATTTAATGCAATCCCCATCAAAATGCCAATTACATTCTTTACAGAATTAGAAAAAAAGAAGTTCTTAAATTCATTTGGAAGAATAAGAAACCCAGAATAGCCAAAGCAATACTAAGCAAGAAAAGTGAAGCAGAAGGTATCACAATACCCGATCTGAGATTATACTACAGAGCTGTAGTAACAGAAGTAGCATGGTATTGGCATCAAAACAGACACAAAGACCAATGGAACAGAACACATAGAAATAAATTCACAAACCTCTAGCAGTGTGATATTTGACAAAGGTGCCAAAAATATATCTTGGAGAGAAGACAGCCTTTTAAATAAATGGTGTTGGGAAAACTGGATAGCTATTTGTAGAAAAGTGAAATTAGACCCCTATCTTTCCTCTCACACAAAACTCAATCAAAATGGATCAAAGACTTAGGGGTTAGACTAGAAACCATACAATTGCTAGAAGAAAACATAGGGTCAACACTCCATTATATAGGTACTGGCACAGACTTCCTTAACCTCCAAAGTACAAGAAGTAAAACCAACAATCAATAAATGGAATGTCACTAAACTAAAAAGCTTCTGCACAGCTAAGGAGACCATTAAGAGCATGAAGACAGCGTCTAAAGAATGGGAGAATCTTGGCCGCTACTCCTCTGATAGGGGATTAATATCTAGAATATACAAAGAACTAAAAACACTTAGCATGGAAAAAGACAAATAATCTAATAAATAAATGAGCAAAGGAACTAAACAGAAACTTCTCAATAGAAGAAACACAAAAGGCCAATAAATACATGAAAAAGTGTGCAACATCTTTAGCATGATTGCAAATCGAAACTACACTAAGATTCCATTTTACTCCAGTCAGAATGGCAATGATCAAGATACAAATAACAAGCCCGCGCAGTAGCCCATACCTATAATCCCAGCAGCTCAAGAGGCTGAGACAGGAGGATCACGAGTTCAAAGCCAGCCTCAGCAAAAGCAAGGCACTAAGCAACTCAGTGAGACCTTATCTCTAAATAAAATACAAAATAGGACTGGGGATGTGGCTCAGTGGTGGAGTGCTCCTGAGTTCAATCCTGGTACCTGCTCCCCCAAAAAACCAATACAAATAACAACAATAAATACTGGCAAGGTTGTGGGAAGAAAGGAACACTTGTACACTGTTGGTGGGACTGAAGACTAGTACAACCACTCTGGAAAGCAGTTTGGAGATTCCTCAAAACATAGGTATGGAACCACCATATGACCAAGCTATCCCACTCCTGGGTATTTTCCCCAAATATCTGAAATCAGATACTACAGCAAGATAGCCACATCAATGTTTATAGCTAATTTATGTAATTCACAATAGCTAAATTATGGAATCAACCCAATGCTCATAAATAGAAGAATGGATTTAGAAATTATGGTATATATATACAATGGAGTTCTACTCAGCCATTAAAAGGAACAAAATTGTGGCATTTGCTGGTAAATGGATGGAAATGGAGAATTTCATGCTAAGTGAAATTAGCCAAACTCAGAAACTCAAAGGCCAAATGTTTTCTCTCATATTTGGAAGCTAGAGTAAACTAAAGGAAAGGGGGAAGGAAGGATAGAATTATATAAAGAACCAATCAAATACAAATTAATAGACAAGAGAAAGGAAGTCTAGTAGAGTAGTGGAAAGAGGAGGAGGACAGGAGGATGGAAGCGAAAAGGGAGAGGGAAAAGGGGGGATTGCGAACTGAAATAGATTTCCATGCATGTCTGAGTTTGTTGGAATGAACCCAACTACTATGTGTAACTTTAAAGATCTAATAATAAAAATTTTTTAATTTAAAAATGCCTGTACCAACCAGTCTATATATTCTAGGGTAGTTGTTTCAGAGTCCTTACATATTAAAATACATAGTAAGATACTTCTAATTCTCCTTTATATAAAAATTGGAACATTTTACTGATTTTTCAAATTGTATATGTGTGTGTATATATATAGATATGATAAATGACGTTATTTTGTTTTAGCATAAAATGGGTCATTATGAACTGTTTTATATAAAATGATTCATTGGATCCGACAGGGTTGAGAATTAGTAATTACTTTCTACCTGATTTAACTACAACAAATCTCAGTTTCTTTAACTATAAAATGAGGGCAATAATATCTATCTTACAAGATGCTTATGAGAAAAAAATGAGATAATAGCATAGTGCCAAACACATAGTATTTGATTCACACTAACCATTATTATATGTTATTATTGCATAAGTTCTCTTTGAAGATGAAGCCTATGTTTGTTTATATAGCTGTTCTTGACAATTATAGCACGCATCTTTCAATAAATACTTACTAAAAATTGCATATTTCATTTTAACAAAATCCCTTTTATTATATTTTAAGGAAAAAATTTTTTGTCATTCTTAGAAATGTATGCATCAAAATAAATCTAATTTTGAAAATTATTTTATTAGTAAAATATGGTGAGAAGAGTGAGGTGGGAAATTGATTCAGGATACTGTGTTGATAGCAGGTGACAAAGACCACCATGAAACAAGGAGGACAATGTGGATGACAAAAGTGAGTTCTCGCTCATCTACGTAGAATGCCAGGTAACTAAATAAAGACACACCTGAAATGGCTGTAACAAGAATAATTTCACGCCAAAATTTTGGATAATTTTCCCAAAAATTTATATTAAAAATGGCTAATATTTTAATGTCTTTGCTATCAAAAAGAAACAGTGAAGTTTAGTTAGAAACTAAAAATCAGCTTCCAGTGTATTTTATTAAGTGTTATCTTAGAAAGAGATGAAATAAATTTTAGAACATCAGGAAAAATACTGATTACCATTATTATAAACTTAACTCTCAAACCATTACAAAAGTAGAAAGATGTCTCCTTTGTCACCTTTATTGTTGTTGTATTAAAACCCAGTTGCACTCTACCACTGAGCTACATCCCCATCCCTTTTTTATTTATTTTTAAATTTTGAGACAGATTCTTACTAATACTGGTTGCTGACACTGGTCTTGAACTTGAAATTCTCCTTCCTCAGCTTCTCCTATAGCTAGGATTGCAGGCATGTGCTACCGTGTCTAATTTTCTGTTACCTTTTGATAAAATGCTTCAGCAGAATTCATATAAGACCTAGGGGAGAAGGATCTAATATATTTTTCACCTGCAAATAGGAGGTACAATATATACCAAGTTTTAGATAATTAAGATTGGTAAACATTATTATCTATTCCTTAACAAAATATCTTGTCTCGTTTTGAAGAAAAAATTTTGAGGCTCTTGTTCTTTGTGTTAGCACAGAAGGACTGGGCTGGACGGAAACCCAATGGATTATCTCAGCCTTTTATTCAGGAACAGGATTATACCCACAGGAATGGACCCACTCTCTTGGTGAAAAATGAGCCAGTGGCAAAAGGAAGAATTTGGGTTTATTTAGGTTATACTGAGTGGTGATTTAATTAATGAGCTTGTCAGTTTGGGACATTTAGGAATTTGGGCTCTGTCTTACTGGGTGAGATGTGGGGGTGTTTAGGGTCAGTGGAAACAGATTTGTGAGAATTTGAGAATTTGTTTTTACTGGGCAATATTTTTTCTTGGAGAAGAATAAAGGGGCTGGAGTCAGTGTTCAGGGCTTATCTGTTTCCCTTCAGGGTCCCATTGTACTATTACTGGGAAAGGATTTATTTGGGGAAGGATCAATGCTTTGGCTTCCTTTCTAGGGATTATTCTGTCCTTGAGAAAGAATGCACTAGGAAAGGATCAATGCCATCAATGTGCTGCTTTTCTCGTGACTCTCTCTTCCCAGATCATACTGTTTTGGGGTTTGTCATTTTTCATATCTAATACTTTATATAAAAGGAAAGACTTTTAAAATTGTTAAATATATGTGTTTTATATGTATTACTATTTTCTCACATACATTTAACAATTTTTTTTTCCTCATAAAGACTGGCCAGATCCTACATTCTTTGTTTCCCTGAGAGCTATTCAGAGGACTCTTTAAACAAAGTTTTGCCACCATGTTTCAGGTTTAACTGTCAGAAACTTGTATTTTTACCTCCACAGAGTAAAGACAATAGTGGGGCTTCTTGTTTCAAGTATGAGGAAGTACACAAGGGTCTTTTGTGACTAACACTGGAGATTTAGTTTAAGATGGTGTGAAGACTCAGGGCACAGGGATGCCCATCATCTCTGAGCATTCTGTGTCCTGTTTGGTTACATCCCTCCTGAAGCTCCTCCCTCTCAGATTGAAGTTAGGTAACCCACCTTCCTAGATTTCTTATAGAGTTCACACATTTGCTTTGCAGTCCAACAAGATGTATACTCAAATTGTGTACAGTGATGCAGTGGCCATATTATAAGGACCTATTTTTTTCACAACCATGTTGTGGAGGCTTTGGCACTTTGATAGGGAATTTCTGTTATTTAGTCCTGAGAGCCAAAAGTATTGATGAATGGTGGCGATGGTGGTTCTCCCAAAGAAACTTCATGATATAATTGGACATTGTTCCTATGCAATCACTTCAGCAATTGGCACTTTGACCCTTCCAACAATTCTTGAACAATGTAAATATCTTTGAAATAATTTTTTTCTGTGTAGACTGCTGTTTGCAGCTCAGAATAGTCACTATTGTAATAATTTTTAAAGTGGGAAGGAAGCTACAAGTAAAACAACCTAAAATGTGGAATAGACTCTGAAGGAGATAATGAGACAGATAGGAAAGATTTAATTACTGCAGAGTGGAAAGACAATGCATTTTGATATGCCAGAACAGAAGATCTTGTCAAACTGTTGCTTGCTATACCTACGATCTCCAACCACAGGCCAACTAGGCATTTTCTTTAATGAGAATGGTGGGAATATATCCAATATCCAGAATATTGACATGTGCTTGTTAAATCTTGCTCCTTTCAAATACATACAGCAATAGAGATGGAAACTAGAGCCACAGTCTGTAAGCAGAGATGCAAGGGAGCACAACTGTACCAAAAGAGGTTCACTCTGCTTGCTTCCCGCAATGTAAATTGACTGAGAATATCATAATTTGGAACCCTGAAGTGTTGAGAAAAAGCCTTTTTTTTTTTTCTGTATCCAAAAATATGCCTATAAAAGCAGAGGCGACCAAATGCAACTTCAAATAGAGAAAATTGTTGCCCCAGGACTTTTCTAGCACCTTCCTTTCCTGGGTATCTAAATAACAATAGGGCAGAGTTTGGTAGCAAAGATTGGATTAAAGGTGTCTTCACCCTGGCATATTATTTTGCAGGGCCTGAGGCTACAACCATTAAGTTGAGAGGAATTTCAACAGAGGAGCTAACAGCTTAGAGTTAAAATTTCCAGGTTTATGTGTCTATTCACTCATAGAGTGAATAGAATTTTAAAGTCCATCTCCTGAAAGCCTGGAAAATTTTCTGGGAAACATTGCCGTCAAATGTTTGACTATAGCTGAACTTAAATTCCTGAGTCCCTGAACTCATAGCAATGGGAAGTGGGCTCCAAATAGAGTGTCTTCTTATCTAGGAAGATTACATGCCTAGATTTACTGGGACAGTCCCAATTTATGGGTATCATAGAAAATGTAATGCCTTTTGGTTGTTTTTAGAGCATTTTTCATTTACTTTCACTTATACAGTACCCATCTTGATTGTAAACACTAACAAAATAGGTATAGGAAGTCTATACAGATATAGATCCAAGGATCTGGAGGAAAAGTAATAAAAGAAGTTCACCTAAGAAGTAGCAGGGCCTGCCAGATTAGTTATCCAATAACCACTTCTGCTACTGGGATCAAGAAGTACCTTTCTACAGAACTCTTTATTTACTATGTAGCAATAACTGTACTATATTTCCCATTTTCTTTTTTACAGGTTTAATATGAAACTGAATAAAATTCTAATTGAGTAAAGTCTGCAAAGCATAAAAACCTAGTTGTTCATTCTGTTTTATAATATCTGAAATGATTTAAAATAAATTTAAATTATGAAGTGTTATAATTTCTTATACTTGTGTTCTATGGAGTTTCTTAATTGTTTAAAGTGTGTTATACAAACCATGACTTTAATGAAAATATAAATGTTTGCATTTCAGGGAAATGAAGCTTTTATAGTAAGCAGAATTTGATAGCAAGAGAAACATATCCACATATAGGACAAAAAAATCTTCCATATATACTAGAGAGAGAAAGCACCTTCTTACTAAATCTTCCTCTATTAGACCTTTTCATCTGATTAATCAGCTAGCCATGACTTCTGGCTTACTTTACCTGTTTGTGAATTTGGCTCTTTAATCAATAGAAAATAAAATATTTTACAGCACAAATGTTTGATTAAGAAATATGTACTACTAGAGCCAGGTGATTTGCTTTCTAGCTTTCTTTAATTAAAAATTAATTTTCTTCATCAACAGGGATTCACATGTCTAATTTTATATGTTTTCATTGTTAAAGAGATGTCTGGTGTTGTTCCTATGGAATTAAGATATTTTATTCCTTCCCAAATTAAAAGAACACATTTTTCCTTCTGGACTTGGTATTTGTGTGTGTGTGTGTGTGTGTGTGTGTGTGTGTATGTGTGTGTTGATTTGGTTTTTAATTCACAGGTGGTGTATCTCTTTAAAGAGATAGTTGGCCAGTTTTCTTTTGTCAGCCATCCATTTAACTAATTTATTTATAATTATTTATTCCAGGTTTTCAAATGATCTCACTGCAAATATATTTAGATTTAGTTTCCTAGATGTAGCCCAAATATATATCTCTTATTAAAGTATGTTTTTTTCCTTATTCAAGCTGTCAGACTTTAACCCATTCTGAGATGGACAGTTCTCAGAATGATGTCTATAGATTACACAAAGTCACAAAGCCTGATTGCCTAGTTTCCATTGACAAAAATAAGGCCCTGCTCAAGTAACCATCCCCAAAGCAATGTCATTGGTGAAGTAGTGTACTAGGGATGGATTGTTCAAATGAAAAAATGAAAAAATGGAGACTGCACTTACACTAGAGGTAGACATAATGTAGGAATTAAAATATGTCTTACACAGGAACTATATCAGAAAAAAAAAGTAAATAAATCCACCATTTAAAATCTTGCTCCTTAACAATATGTAAAATTTCTAGTTACATATTTTGTTATTAAAAGAAAAATTGATGACCAACATATTAAACATATTTGAATACTTGTATCTATGTATATACATTGAAATGAGCTATATGAGTATATGCCAAAATGCAAGTGATAGAGTTAGTAAAAATATGTATTGTATTCTTTATAGTTTTCTGTTACAATAAAAATGATGCTTTAAAATATCTTCCAGTAACTGTAAATAATCTCATTTCAATTTAGGCTGGAGGGCAGGGCATTGATTCAGAAAATCATCAGCCAGAAACCTCCTCTAAAAGCCATTCTAAGGCAGCCTTTCAAACAGTAATGAAATTCTTTAGTTACAACTTAATTCCTTAAACTCTGACCCACTAAATGGAAATGCTATGAGATGCTCAACTTTCACATTTCCTCTTAGTGATTTATTATAAATTATGTAACCCACTTCCCTTGCAATATTGGCATCTCATTTGTTATTGAATCAGGATCCCTAACCCTGTTACCTCTGAATTCTATTACAGTACATGGACAAACTCAGTTACAATGCAGAGAAACTTTTCCCATCTACATTTAACAAGGACGTTTATTCGACTGTTAGGATAAACTGTTCTTAGCACCTCACTGTTGTTTATATTGTGTCAAGTTTTAACAGTTTGATAATTATTAAAATAAATATTAAAAATTAAATACTACTAGTGACAATAAATATTTAGTAATATAATTACTAAGATATTAAAACAATCATAAAATTATGTAAAATGTAAAATTATATAAATTTATAAAAATTAATATTTAAAATAAAGATTAATAACCTCATTTCTTTAGGAAAATACCTTACTACCCATTTTGCTGTGAAAAGAAAGACAATAAGGGAAAAGAGCGATCAGAAAATAGGAAAATTAAATTGTTCTCGGAAGAAAATAGGACAGAGACGGAGGGTGCATTTATGTATGTATGTATGTCCATGAGTATGTGCACACAGTGTGGGGTGGTTTCTATTCACCACTGCTTTTGGTTCACCATATATTTTCCCAGCTCAGATCCTATATTAACTGTATTTCTTAAAATAATGTTGTCTTTTCCTATTCTTCTATGTGGTGAATGCACCTGTCTTTCAGGACCCAGAAAAAATGTCATTTCTGAGTCATTCCCAAAGCTCCTTGGGAGCTTTTGAGTTTTTTTTGTTTTTGTTTTTGTTTTCATGTTTCCATGCCTAGTACTTGTGGCCAGTGTTATTTAAAATTTGTTTACTAAATGATTAAGAAAAGTGTGAGAGGAATCATGCTCTTCACTTTTGTTCCCTTTTAAATGTTACAAATATGCATGTTCCAACTAGGGGAATAAATGTTGTAGTTGAATTTGGATCATTTGTTTGTTCAAAATAAGGTCAATTTTGAATATATGTTTGACATTTATTAAAAATTGTAATAAAAGGCTTATCATTCAAAATCTGAGTTTTCTTTTAGTGGTGATATGTATTCTTTGCTTAAACTAGCTTATCCAAGAAATGAAGAGTTATACATCAGTGATCTCTAAATTCCTGGTTGTAATGAGGGGCAAAAGATAATATAACTCTAACGGGTCCAGAACAGTGTATGCTGAAATTGTGTTGTGGTTATCCTATTCTAGCTTTAATATCTCAATATCCATGATTCATACTATAAGCTATACTCTTTGCATTTTACTTTTTCTTTTTTTCCTTTCTATCTATCTATCTATCTATCTATCTATCTATCTATCTATCTATCTATCTATTTATCTATCTATCTATCTATCTTTGTACTGGGAATTGAACTCAGGCATTCTTTTCCATTGAGCTACATCCCCAGACCTTTTTATTTCTCATTTTCAGGTATGGTTTCACAAGTTGCTTAGGGCCTTCCTACGTTGCTGAGGCTGACCTGGAACTTGTAATCCCCTGCATCAGCCTCCCAAGTCACTGGAATTACAGAGGTGCACCTCTATACCTGGCTGCATTTTACTTTCAAAGTTAATATGTATTTGATATGACAGAATAATAAAACAGGCTTGAAAATAATACCTGCTTGTTCAAATTTCATTTGAGTCACTTACTAGCAATATAACCTTGGGCAAGTTACTCATTTACATAGAGCCTCTATGACCAATAAATAAAATTAGAATATAAACAATGAACTTTAAGAGGATCAAAGATAATATATACAATATACTTTACAACTATATTAGGCCCTTAGTAGACTTTTAATTATAGCTAACTAAATCATAGCTAATTATACTAATTATATATTTTGAATGTATAAATATCCTCTGCTTTAACAGCAAAGGATGAACTAACACAGGTATATAAGGAAAATTTTAATTAGCCTAATTATCCAAACACAGGAAATTGATTAAATAATTGATGCAAACTAATACAAAAATATTTCACATAATTATTAATAATGCTGTTTTAGGAATATATTTTATAATGTAGAAATTTTTACTATAGATCATTAAGAGAAAAAATATAGTGCAGGAAGTATAGTAGTAACAATTCTAATTTTAAAATTACACATACTATAATATATAGTCATATGTCACATAATGATGTTTTGGACAACAATAACCACATGTATGACAGTGGTTCCATAAGCTTGTATTGCCTAGAGACATTGTAATCATATTAGTTTGCACGAGTACATTCTATGATGTTCACACAACAAAAAAAATCACCTATGGATGCATTTGTCAAAGCATATCCCTGTTGTTAAGCAATGCATGACTGTATATTCATCCATATTTGTGTATATGTATGTAAAATCATACAAATACATGTATGGTGAGATATTATGTGTGTGCCTATATATATATATATAATTTTACACATTTAATTACCTATATGATTAGAGAGATATCAAAATAAAAATTTCTTACAGTGGTTATTCTTATAGTGGTTATATAAAATGGCATGAATATATTATAAAGAAGCAATTCAGAACACTGATTAAGAATGAGGGCTCATGCAACATTATTAATAATGTCAAAAATGTGGAATCAATCCAAGTCCACCAAATGGGAAATAAGTAAACAAAATGTAGTATAACCACACAATGGAATACTATTTATTAATAAAAAGAAATAACCTAATGATACATGCCATAAAATGGATAACACTTAAAATCATGATGTTAAATGAACAAAGCTAGATTTTCACACTTAGAAAATGTGAATAGTAGCCTATGTAAATTATACCGCAATAATAGTGCTACAAAAATAAGAACTCAATTCTGGTTCTACCATTTATTAACTATTATATTATTTAACATCTCCATGTATTCATTTTTTTCATTCTACTTGATGAATATGACAGTGGTACCTATGTCATAATACTTACATAATAAGTAAATGAATTAATATGTATATGTGTGTCACTTGGAATAGCACTGAGGAAAGTACAGACACCATATATGTTACTTGTAGCTATCTGTTGAATGCATTCTTTCAATCTCATATTTGACTGGTGAAAGTCTATATTTTTGGACTTTCTTCTATTATTGCATTCTGTGAATTACATAGAATCTGTGAAAGCAGTTAACTTCCAAGTAAGATAGTTTTTAAGAAAATGTTATTTGTAAACTGGGCATGGTGGTACTCACCTGTAATCCCAGCTCTTAAGAGGCTGAGGAAGAAGGATCACAAGTTCAAGGCAAGCCTGGGCAATTTATCCAGCCAGTCCTTATCTCAAAATGAAATTTTAAAAAGACTGATGATATAGCTCAGTGGTTAGAATGCATGCCTGGGATGCATGGGGCCCTGAGCTCAATCTCCAGTACTATTTGAAAAAAATTGTGTATTCAGTTTGCCTTAATTGGTAAATTTTGTTTACTATAACTTAGATATTTTTTAAATTTTAATTCATCATTGTTAAAGTGTAAAATCAAATGAGAAAAATACCATGAGCTTTTTTGAAGAATAGGGAATTTTCACTATTTTTTGCAAACTCAGAATGCACTATGGCCAGGAAGGTAAGAAGTCTCATCAAGGGACAGAAAGCCCAAACTTTTTACTTTGATGGATAATTATTCTAGATTTGTGCTCCTGTTTAGCAGATTCAGAGTTTGAGATAAGTGATGATTTCTAAATGTGAAGATTCTGATTATTGCATGCACATTCACTGCATGTATACATACAAATGGATTCAGACAACACTATTTGAGCAGGACCAAATTTCCCATTTCTATACCCCTCATTTCTGTACCCCATACTTGAGGGGTGCAGAAATGAGTGAGTGCCTATGACCAAAGACACCAGATGCACAGGACAAGTAAATGTAGTTCAAGACACTCAATCCAAGCAGTTCAGTTGCATAACTATTTCAGATCACTATGGTATTTTATGGATCTGTGTTAAGTAAAACAACTAACACAGAAAAAGAGATATCTTAGTGCTTATTTGTGGCCACAAAACATGAGGAACTGATGAAACAGATACTGCCTTTGCCTGGTTATGTGACCCTGATTAAAGAACAAAAAAATTCACTTGCATAAATATATCAGAATGTATTATTTCAGTCAAGATTCAGCCAATACCAGAAAACACTCCAGAGAATTGAATACAAGAAATTGCTTGCACTAAAATAAAATAGCTGAGAAGTCAAATGATAGAATAAATGAGACCAGAAATTAGCACCAGTAGTAATCTGACACCAAGCCTCTGTTGGAGGAATGCTGAGAAGAGGTAGTGTTAGATGCAGGGGATGGAACCATAGGAGGAGCTGAAAGATGGGGCTTGGCCCCACAGAGGCAGGCCAGGTAATGGAAGCTGGAGTCCTGGAGGAGAACCAGACATTGCTGGTGGTGGCCTCCAAGGCAAAGTGGGAAGAGAAGAAATAATCCTGGCTTATCTCTTTCTTCCAATTTTAATCTCACTGCAGTTCCTCACCATGGCTAAACCTACCAGGCGGGAAGTCTGGAAAAGATAGCAAGCAGAGTTCAGCTTCCTGAGATACAGAGAAACTTCAGAGAATAAATAGAAGAGCAAATAGGAAAATGACCAAGACATAGGCTAGATTCATACAGAAATTATCATAGAGAGATACATAATGGTATAAAATTAGATAGAACTTTTCAATATTTCTTTGTCCTTCCTGGGAAGGTCTTAGTATTTGAATATTTTAAAAATATTTTATTGGGGCACTATATTTACATAATAGTGGGGTTCATTTTTACATATTCATAAATGCATATAACAGCTTGCTCCATTTCAATCCCTAGAAAGGATTTGCATCTTTCTTTTTTGGGGGGTGTATTGGGGATTAACTCAGGGGCACTCAACCACTGAGCCACAACCCAGCCCTATTTAGAGACAGGGTCTCACTGAGCTGCTTAGTGCCTTGGTAAGTTGCTGAGGCTGGCTTTGAACTCACGATCCTCCTGCCTCAGCCTCCCAAGCTGCTGGAATTACAGGCATGTGCTATCATACCCGGTAGCATGTGCATCTTGTTAGATAAAATTCTCATATACTAAAAGCATTTTTTTTTAGAGCTTATCATCCCAAACTCTTATTTTAAGAAATAATACTAATAAAGAATAAAAACAAACTCTGTTGCACTGGATAATACATAAAACTGCTTTGGGAAAATAATAGTGCTTTATAATCTGTTTTATTATCATTATTTTATACTTATATAGTTACTCTGGATAAGTACATGGATACTTTAAAAACTTTGAAAAATGTTGAATGTTTTTCAGAAAGATAGGAAACACTTTGTCAATTTCCCTTTGTAGTGAGCACAATTATTTGATACCTCTTTTTAATAATTGCTGAACTCACTGGATATTAATGTCATTATTATAGCAGAAAGTTATTGTTTGGTGTTAGTATTTACCTTTTAAAAGTTGAAACATTGTTTTCAAAATAGTTACATGTATCTACTTTAAATTGTGACAATTGGAATCACATTCTACATACCACGTAGCACTTTGACTTCTTAAATTTAATATATCACATACATTCTGACATAAATACATTCACAACACTCTTCTCAATTATCATATAATACTTCATTATATGAATGCATCTTAATTTATTTCATTCATTCCCTACATAAAATAGATTGGCATTTAGATGGTTTCCAGTTATTTAATATAACAAACAGTACTACACAGATAATCTTGTACATATCATCTTGTATGTATATATTAATGAATGTCTGAAAATATTTTAGTCAAATTGATACAAGTGATTTGCTAGGTTGAATGGTGTGTATAGTGATTACATGTATATGTACATACAGATACACACACATATGCTATTAAATAATAGTCTTCATGGAAGCATGTATAGTTTATCCTTGTACCTGATTTTCTATATTCTCATTAATACTAAGAATTATCACAATTTAATATTTTGTAATCAGGTAAAATGAAAAACTTACCTTTTCATATAATATTGACTTTTTAGGGAGCATATTATATACGAAATTATGTATGTATGTGCAGTATTTATGCAATGAGTTGCTCTTTGTCATACCAGAGCATTTTTAAAAGAAAAGAAATTAATAAAAAGCCTCACCCCACATCCAAGAGACCTCCAAAGAGCTTTTGAATATTTCTTGCTATAGAAAAAGAGTTAAACTAAATAAATAGATGGTATTTATCTCTGGCAAGAAAATTATACCAATCAGTATTCATTTCTAATAGTCACCCAACCTGCCTTTCTCTTAGATTCTCCCCCTCATTATTTGGTAGAAAAGGAAATGTGCCATTTTCCCAAGAAACTGAAGCAATAATAGAAGTGTTAGTAGCCATGTTGCAATTATATCAATTTTATGACTAGAATTTATCTGACCCCAAAACTTACATCTAGAGAGGTGATCTTAAAGGTAAGCACTATTAATAAGCATCCTCTTGTCCGAAGTATCATCAGTAAAACAACACGGCAACAAGCTCTTAGAAAACTTGAGCACTAATAACCAAGGAATTGCCAAAAAAAGAAATATTAGGAAATCTAACATTCCAATTAACTTTTTCACTTCAATCTAACTTCAACCAATTATTGGGAATACAGCAACTATGCTTAAGAATTCATAATAATAATGTAGGTTATACTTCTCTCCTTTCTAGAACCATTGCTGGATATTATATAAAATCCAAACAGATGGAATACAAAAAGAAAACAAAAAACCAAGTCACTGCACAGATATGACAAAATACATGATAAAATCTGTGATATTTTGGTGTTGGTATCTAACTGCTATAACAGTTACCATTTATCATTAAAATGCAAACAAGTGGCATAAAAACAAATTGAACATATATAATTATGAACATCTGGATGAAAAGTTTATTAAACATCTATCTAAATATATTTAATAATTTTAAAAGTTTATATGATGAAAATAACAATTCAATTTGATCAAATATAAGCATAGCTTAACTTTTAAAGTGTACAAAAATGACTATGATTTAGATGAGAAAATACAGGATTGATTCAGGAAGAATTCACTTTAATAAAAGATGTTACTTTGGGTTGAACTATCTGAAATTGCCATTTTTGCACATCAAAAGAGACAAATATCAGCAATGTCATATGATCCCTCTTCCCTGAATAGAAATCTTCTCAGGGGACCCGTTCTTTTTGACTGTTCACTGACAACTACCTGGACCTAAAGACTTCACTTTAGAGTAGAGTTCAAGCTTTGAAAACCACTGGAAAGCCAGTTCAAAAAAATTATCAGCATCTTAATTTTCTAAAAATATACCATTTGCTCTTATATTACTTGGGTTCAAAGTAGTTTGGGTTCAAATCATTTACTTTTATTACAATCTTTACAACTGAATATGCAACTAAAAAATAAAACTAGATTGGTTGTTTCAATTTCTGTTTGAGGCAAAAAACAGTATAAACAAGCAGTAACTTAAAATTAAGTACTGAATAAAGCATGCTTTAAACTATTTTAAATATCACCCCTCTATTGGCAATGTTAAAAAGATAAAGTAAGTCTCCCTTATGATGGAATTTTACCCACAGATAGACTTATCTCTCAATACCAGTGTTTCATAAATTAATATACATATAAAGTCAGAGAGGGCCTTAGAAATCATCCTGAGATGGAAGGATATGCAAAATGTCTCCCCAGAGTTAATGTTAGTTTTCTACCCTATGTTTTCTTTGTCTTCTACTTAGTTCTGAAAGGACAGAATGAAAAAGAATGATGGATCTAGTCATAGAGAAAGCTCAAGAGGTCACTTCCTACCACTATTTCAGTGCTTTAATTAAGTCAGAATAAGTTTCAACCTTTCTACTGTCCCCCCAAGTCCAATTTCAGTCAAAAACATCATCAAAGTTTATTGGCTAGAGACATAACTGAAAGAAATCAACAAACATGTCATGAAGACTAAAGGCACTGTTACAATATCATCAGGCAAGTGAACATTCTAGGACTACTAATTAAAAGTTAATATCTGATTCACCAAAGTAATGTTCAGGGAGTATGCCCAGAGAAGAAAGACATGCCTTTGGAATTTCTCAGAAGAATGTTGTAGAAAAAAGGGAAAAAAAGTGGGGAGCAATGGTGCAAGTAAATGAGGATTTTCCTTGGGAAGAAATCAACTTTAGAAATTTTCTTTGCAAAATAATCATGAAGTAGACTCTTAGGCTTACTTTGTGCCTAACATTATTTCAGGAGGTTGCTACTCCAAAATTTAGGTGAGAAAGCAACACTAACACATATAAAACTATGAACATCTATATAAAACTATATAGACATGCTCAAAAATGGTGCAAGACTAATGGGAAAAATGGTAGATGGAAGTAGATGAACACGTGTATACTAAGATGGCACATTCTTTTGAGTAATGTCTTTTTATACAGAAATCAATAAAATGTGAAAAATTTACAGTATTATTATGTCCCAATTAGATCCTCTTGAAACTTTTAGTGAGAATCAAGTATTTTGAGGGTGGCAAAAGTTGGGGTTCTGGCTTTTCACCTGTGTTTTCAGGAAAGTCTGAGACTACTTTTGCATACGTATAAATGTGAGAATAGAAAAGTCTACAGCATTGTGATTCTTCTAAGTTTTAAGTAGATTTAGACATGTAGAAGAATGTTGGAAATCATAAACTGCCAGAACAAAATTGTTGTTGTTGGTGGGAATCACTGACACCTTTGTCGGGGTGGCTATTGTCTTCATCCATACACTAGAAGCAGCAATTCTATACAATCTTGAATTTATGGAATATGAAAAAGTAATGGAACACTAACTCTGCTTAGACTTAATTTTTCTATGACTTTTTAAAATTAACAGTTCATTGAAGTATAACTGACATACACTTGAGTTCACATGTATAAAATGTATCATTTGTTAAGACTGGGCATGTGTATTCACCCATGGAAACATCACCATGATCAGTATAATTTACACATCCATTTAGTCCAAAAGTTTCCTTGGACTTCTTTGTAATTGTGTCCTCTTCTCTGTTCTATTCCTCACTTCCCAGATGACTATTGATCTGATTTCCTACAATATATATGAGTCCACATTTTGTATTTTCTATAATTTTATGAATTCCATTATTATAATTATTTTGATATTTATCTACCTTGTTATGTATGTCAATAATTCATTTTCATTATTAAATATTATTATAGTTCATAGATATATCAAAACTTACTTATCTATTCACTTATTGATCATGGGGGTTGTTTGCAATTTTTAGGTATTACAAAGAAAGCAGTTATGTATATTTGTGTATGTCTTTTTATGAACATTTGCTTTCTTTCTAAGAAACTAATGAAATCTTTCCCAAGTGGTTCTCACGGTCTATATTCCAACAAGTAATGGGCTAGAGTTCCAACAATTCAGATCAATACCATATCTTTGCCAACAATTCACATCAATATCATAAAGGTCTAGAGGAGACAATAGGAAGTTCTTTGTATTGTATGATAAGTGGTATAATATCACTGGTAGATTAACTGTGATATTTACAGATACGTACCATAAACCATAAAGTACTCACTGAAATAACAATTCAAGGAGATATATATGTAATAACTCAACAAAATAGATCAAATTAAATTATAAAAATACTCAAGTTGTCCAAAAATGACAGAAACAGAATAATAAGGAGTAAAAATCACACCATTCTTCACAATGGTTTTCACTGTGGTTTTAATTTGCATTTCTTTAATGATTAATGACATTGAGCATATTTTCATGTGTTTATTTGCTAGCTATGCAAATGTTTTATGTGCACTTGAGAATAAGTGTATTCTGCTACTGGTAGGTGAAGTTTTCTAAGTAGTAGAATACCTGTTTGTGTCTTTATATTTAATGTGTGTTTATTATAGGTGGGATATAGTTGGGTGTTGATTTTCATTCAATCTGAAAATCTCTGCCTTTCAATTGAAGTATTTAGATGTTTTATATTTAATATGAGCATTGGCATATTTAGGCTTTAGTATATATCCTCCTGCTATTTATTTTTTATTTTCCTCATCTATTTTTAACTTTTTTCCCTCGAATTTATTGAATACTTTGAATTAGATTTTGCATACTTTGTTAACTCCTAAGCTATAATGTTTTTTGTTTTCTCATTTTTGTGGTTGTTTTAGGGCTTATAATATGTATCTTTACATTTTCATAGTCCATAAATATCATACCTCTTTGTGTATAAGACTCTTATAATAATATATTCCTGGTTTTGTCCTCTAGACCTTTATGCAATCATTATCACACATTTTAATGATTATATTGTGATATAAACCCAGGAATGAATTATTATTTTTGCTTAACATTCAGTAATTTTTAACACAAATTGAAATATGCTGGACATAATGGTCTGTTATATTTACCAATGTAGTTACTCTTTTCCATACTCATCATATTTTTTATCTGGTTTTACTTTTGCATTCTTTCTAAGAAACTAATGAAATCTTTCCTTTCAAAAGCTAAAGGACTTTAACACTTTTGTAGTGTAGGAACTTTTAGCTTAGCCTCTTTATTTATGAAAAAGCCTTTATTTTGCATTTGGTTTTCTGAAAACTATTTTGTTGTCTTTATTTTTAGAATAGAGTTTCTCTGAATATAAAATTCTAGTTTGGTGGTTTTTCTTTTAATCGAAGTGCTGCCCCCTACTATATTACTACTTATATAATACAAAAAATTTCTGTCACCATTATTTTTTCTCTCTCATATGTCCATTTTCTCTGGCTGCTTTCAAGATTTTCTCTTTACTTGTTTTGAGCAATATTTTCTCCATGGGTTTTGATTATGATGTGTTTTGGTGTAATTTTTTCTGGATTTCTTTTGTTTGAGATTCATTAGTCCTTTTAGGTCTGGTCTATAATTTTGATTGAATTTGGGGAAAAAATGGCCATTCCTTTCTGAAATAACTTTGGTATTCTTTACTCTCCTGTCAGGGGCTCCAATAAGATGTTTATTAGGTTGATTGAAGTTTCTCATTGTTACTGTTTATTTTAAAAAACTGTTTTTCTGTGTTTCCTTTCATATTGTTGCTATTACTACTCTTGTATATTCTATGGATTCTATAGCATTTTCTTATGCAAGTCTAATCTGTCATTTCTGTTCAGTGTGCTTTTCATTTTATATGTTGTGGTTTCAATCTCTTGCAGCTCAATTTCCATCTTTTCTTTTCTCTAGCTTCCGCGTCTCCACTTAACCATTTTTCATGGTTTTTGTACTAATTTTTTTTAGTGGCTGTTTTGAACAACTCACACTAGAATAAGAATTAGTGTGGAAAGGGCATTTATTTTGGTAAGAGAAGACAGATACCAATGAGTCGTGTTTCTTTTGTTTTGCATGTTGGATGGATTCTTCAATAAAAACCTCCTTTCTCATTTGTAAAATGATGCTAACAATTATCATCATAATTTTTCATGTTAGTTTTAAAGTTTGATACATGCGATAACATTTGAGAAAATGGCCACACAAATGTCAGTGCTTATAATTATGATGATACTCGCAGTGACTTGGGATTTATAAATTTCTTCATAGCCAATAATAGTTTTCCAACAAGTTGCTTATAGATCTAGAACTTCTTTTGTCCAATCTTCAGGTATTACCTTTCTATAAACACTGTTTATTTAGACTAAATACCTATTCAATTGATAAGTTCACCCAAGAAGGCAGCACCAAGCGGAACTGCCAACTTCTCCCCCAACTTCCTGGGATTGGCTCTTCTTAGCTGCTGGTATTAGTCTCAGCAATATCTCTACTCCAATTAGAATGAAAGCTCTGAAAGAGAAGGCACTTGTCTTCTACATTCACCTAAGTGTCTGTTGCATTTAGGAGAATGCCTCATGTACTCATATGTTCAATAAATTATTTCTCTGAATAATAGGGGAAAAATTACCCAGGAGGCTGGATTTTTTTATCCTGTGGATCTGAGTGGATAGAAATCCTCTGACTTTCAGTTTGGCTGGGAGTAGTGGTAGTCTGTTTATCTTATCCTGCTAACAAATGATTGGTCCAAACATGGGGTACATCTAAGAGGAGGAGGAATGAGTCAAATAGAGATCAATTGGCAGTGTAGTGTTTGGGTCCTGAAAATGCTTACTAGATCAGGTTGGTTGTAGTACTCTGACTAGACATACTAAACTCCAGGGAAATTACTTTATTCCACAAATGAAAGACTAGCAGACCCTCAGGGCTTCCTTACGCTTCCCTCCACACACAAATTTATAATAAAATTTGTCCCCTCTCAATACGTTTTTCATAAACTAGTTCAAGTATGGCAGATTCTCTTTCTTTTGATCATGACAGTTTCTTGCAGAGTAATCCCCAGTGCTCCAAGAATTACTATTTGTAATTCAACTGCTCCCTAAGTATTTGCAAGATTTGGGGATTTTTTTTTTATGAATTCCATTTGGTTTTCCACATAAAATTAAGTAAAGTTTATGGCACCCTGTTGCTCTGCCTATTGAATATCACAGTGTTATCTTTAGCATTCTGATCTGATATTTTACGGCTTGTTGATGGTAAATTAATTTTCCTTGTGATCCTAAGTTCATACTTCATTACATTCACTGCAGATATTCTATACATCCTTCCTTTCTTTATAAAGCCTTTACATTCTAGTATGAAGCAACAGTAAAGTCAATCCTATTCTATTGGCTCTACTGTGTCATGGCTCAACTTCATTTAGTAAGTATTGCTTTTGTATCTCTTATTGCCAATTATTTATAATGTAGAGAACAATTAGCACAAAGAAAAAAAGATTCTAATCCCATGAAGTATTTTGTTTAAATTCCTCTTTGACTTAAACAATTGTTTGACTATTTTCTATGAGAAACAACTTGCTGATGCTGATAGAATCACTGTAATCTGGCTCAGGCAACTGAGGAAATGCTCCCTTCCCATGTATCCCAGGGAGGAACTATTCCAGTGATCTAGGCAATAAATCAATCCTTGATTATGTTCAGGTTGTCATTTTAAAATATTAGCCTGCTGTCTTATGCAGATATTTTTATTTGATTATACTGTTAAATAACCTAACTCCTATAGTGCTTAGTTTATGTTTAATTCAGACTCATCTTTGGATCATCCCTTAGCACATGGCAGGGTGGAAAGTCATGAGCCTGAGGCACTGTCTGCCACCACAGGTGGTTAGCTGGGAATTGAACATGACTGACAGACTCCTCAAAAGGGCCAAGGCAATCATGCTTCCGAATATCATTATGAGTTTATGGTGCCTTTGTTTTGCACTGCTTTTTACAATAACTTTATTGAAGAAAGATGGGAAATGATTTTTGTGTACATTTCCATTATGAAACTGAGATTCAAAGAGCCTAAGGGGTTTCCTAGAAGTAAAGAAGCATGTTAGATCCAGAACAGTTCTGGAACTCATATTTATAAATTTGTAGGTTAGATAGCTTCTTGGTATAACATGTAGTCAGTTATTTCCCTTGGCACCAAGTACAGTGTTTTGTATATAATGGTCACTTGGGCAAAGTAGGTGGAGTATAAGTGATACCCTATGGAGAAAGTGAAACTATCTAGTCACTTAGACAAACAATGTTCAAACATTGGTGCCATGCTTATTCAATACATTAAGTGAGGGCATGTTTGTACTCCTACCAGAAGTATTGACTAGATTTCTGTTAATATAGTTCTCTACTTCAATAGTTAATGCCAATGGAAAACATATTGATCAACACATTCCTACTATCACCTTTATGACCTCTAGGAGAGAGTCAGCACAAAAGTGTGTTTTCAGAAATTGGCAAAAATGAGGCACCAAGGACCTAACAGAGAGTCCTCAGGAAACACAGCCTCAACATAAAATATAGGTCTCCTAACTCTCCAATTTTCTCTATATAACCCACTGTGAGAAACTTACTCATTTTCCTCCTGAGGGAATGGTTTATAAGCATAACACATTTCATTAGTGATAGCATAGGAAAGCAAAATCAAATGTCATAATTAATCATGAAATGATCAACCATATGGTGTATTAGGATCAAAGAGCAAAGATAATGAGCACCTTAGATTTATATAATGCTCTATCATCTTCAAAGCACTTTAACAGACATTATCTTAACTAATATCCATGCGGTGTTTTAGAAATTAGAGGTATGTTTACATCTCTCCCATCCCCAACTCCTGCAAGGGCTTAGTGGGTCATGCCTTTGTTTTCTGCAAATGCTCTCCAGAGTGCCCCATTCTGGAGTCACACAACATCAAGTCTTTTGAGGATTAAAATTTCACAATTCTTGTTTTAACCTATGGTAAGAGAAGTAAAACTAACATTGAAATTGCTTACTATTAAATCTCTGAAGGGCATCAAAGTGCATTTAATAAAGGGACAATTACATTTTTAAACTAAATCTCAAACTTGAAAATTATTTTAAGTGCATTTTCATTTTACTAGCTTTGTGTCTGCTTGTCTTGTTTGGATTAATAGCACTCTTTCAAGTGAAGAATTTGGATATAGGAAAAGCACACTTCCTAGTTGCTTTTCGACTTATGTGTGACTTCACAACAGAGGGCTGCTTTGTGGAGTTGGCTCTACTGTAATCTACTCAGTTTCAGTTCTCTCCTCAGACAAATGAGAGAGCAGGGCAAAGCAATCTTTCAGATCCTTTGCCCAAGCTCAGTTCACTGATTCTATTTCACCAGTACTTTCCTTTTCTTTGTACAGCACTCTGATTGATCACTGATCCTCTCTTGGCCTCACTAAATCAGATCAGAATTTCTTTGACATTAGAATATTACTGTCATGTTTACCATAAAGTCCTGACTTTCAGAATAAGGTTGTGATCCAATAGCTAAATTATGGAATCAATCCAGATGCCTATCAATAGCTGAATGGGTTAAGAAATTATATATTCTACTCAGCCATAAAAAAGAAAGAAATTATGGCATTTGCTGGTAAATGGATGGAAATGGAGAAGAATATCATGCTTAGTGAAATAAGCTAAATTCAGAAACTACAAGATTGAATGTTTTCTTTCATATGTGAAAGCTAGAGTAAAATAAAGGAAAGGAGAAGGAAAGCATAAGATAACATAAAGAACCAATCAAATATAAATTAATATACAAGTGAAAGAAGGTCAAGTAGAGTAGAGGAAGGAGAATAGAAAGTGGGAAGGGAAAAGGAGGGAGATTATGAATTGAAATGGATTTCCATGCATGTATGAATTTGTTGGGACAAACCCAAGTACTATACATAACTATAAAGCTCTAATAAAAAGTAAACAAGTAAATAAAAGTATGTTATTATTTTATTATGTTAATAATGAAAATTATACCAGTGTTATTAGATTTGTTTATATTATCCAAATATTACAATTCTGTGATATGTGAATTATTATCCTAATTTTTCATATTAGAATAAATTAGAAATAAATTATCCCAAAAGAAACAAAAGCCATACTATTACTAAGGCATTCTACTTTTAGAGCAGAACTGTTAGGGCAGGGGTGGGTATGGATGAATTAATCTATGATATGTATGCATTTTAAAAATCTGCACATAAGTTCATAATGAGCTAATTTCTTCTGAAAAAACAGAACCACATATGAAAGAAAGATAATTTTTCTATTATCCTATCATTTTCAAGGTAAAATGAAAATATGCACAGGTAGCTTCAACATGGTATTTCTGGAACCAGTGATCCCACACCTCTAAAATAAGAATGGAATTTCAGAGTTCAAGAAACTTGTGACTAAGAAAATTAATACCAAATAAAATCTTGGTATTCATTTTTGATGTTATAGAAAAAGGGAAAAAAAAGTAATTGTGAGTGTAACTTCACTTAAAGGTCATAAATATTGTAAATAAAGTGAAAAATATTGTGAAAAAATTATGAGCTATCTGTATTTCACGCATGGCAGGGTACAATGGATTTATATTTGAAGTTCTTTTTCATTGAAGATAATGTTGTTTTAAAAATGTATATGCTGTTATTGCCAATACAGATGGTACCTC
Organism: Xerus rutilus; assembly: GCA_028644305.1. NCBI lineage: Eukaryota > Metazoa > Chordata > Mammalia > Rodentia > Sciuridae > Xerus > Xerus rutilus. The sequence continues at coordinate 88,788,264 of CM053401.1, read as the reverse complement.
CTATCAAAAGGAAAACAAAGGCATATGGCATAAAAATATTTTTAAAAGCTGCCAATTAGAACATAGATAATTCATATTTCAATGGTCTACTCCAAGGCACTTCTGTGTACTTATCCTGTGAAACATGACACTTTCTTGCTTACTTTTTAGGCCTTACTTTTGTCTTGGGTAGCTTCCTTACATGCCTGCATTTATTACTCAGCTGATTCCCCAAGGATTAAAATGCTCGGCAACTATTTTCACTACTCTATTCCTCTGAATGGATGCTTTATCTTATTGCCACTGGCATGCTCTGGGTTAGCTTTCATACTATTTTGTTTTATTTTGGCTTATCAATTAAATTCAGATTACCAGAATTTCTATTTCATTTAAGGGTAAGTAACAGGGGCCAGAATATCCTCCCATGTGAAAAATCAAAAAATAAAAATATATGAAATATATGTTTTAAATATAATGGAGATCTTTCAATGAAGAACAGTGATTCTTGAGAGATAGAAAACCAAGTGAAATCTATAATACCTTCAGCAAACAGACTTAAGGGAGTTTCACAGACACTGTACAAGGAATGGGCACCCAGGTGGAGTCTACTAGATTCTCTGAGTTGAGAAGACAAACTTAGAGTCTGGGAAGGCCAAGGCAACTAGAGGTCACATGGCATAATATTAAAAAGAAGAGAACTAAATAGAAGTAAGCCTGCAACAATCTGCAGAAGCTTCCCCTTGAGAAGTCAGTTTCATAATGATAAATGCATGCATGTGGTGAAACTACCCAAGGCTAGCTTGAGAGCATCTAACAAGCTTGATGTAATAGTGTCCAGCATTCAAACGGAACTGGAAATATTGAGCACACTAGAAAGCTTCATAATTCATGAGTCAGTAGGCAGAGTATATTGAATCACACCTCCATAGTGGAGTATAATTAGCTGAGATCAAGCACAATTTTATTCATATTTAACAAATTTTAAAAGCAAGATTCAAGGAACCAGTGTTTCCCCTTACCTGCTATCCAGAAAGATTAAGAATATTTATAGGATGCCAAATTATCCAGTGATCAGCACAGTAATATTTTCAATGTCTGATACCCAATCGAAAATTACCAGATATGGAAAGTAGTAGAAAAATATATTGTCCAATGAGGAGAAAATTTACCTATCAAAGCTGACCAAGGACAGACACAGATGTTCACATTGGTAGTTGAGAGCATCCAAACATTTACTATTAAGTATTGTATGGGTTTAAAAAGTTAATTTGAGATATAAGATGAAAATATTTAGTTTGAGTTTCTAGAGATGGAAAAATCTAATATAAAAAATAAAGTGGCTTGGATTTGTAGATATTAGACATTACAAAAGAAAATTGGATTTAAGTACATAGGAATAGAAGTAATCCAAAGTGAAACAGAGAGAGAGAGAAATAAAGAAAAAACAAAACAACAACAACAACAACAAAGAAACCCAGAGCATTTAGTGAGCTGTGAGACAACCTCAAGAGGCCTAATGTATATGTTAAATAGAGTCTCCAAAAGGGGTGAGGGGTGGGGCAGAAAGGCTATTTAAAAAATAGTGACTGAAATTTTTCCAAATTTGAAAGAACATAAAAATTTACAGTCTCAAGTAGCTCAGCAAACCCTTAGAATCAAAAACACAAAGAAAATTATATCATGTCATGTCTTAATAAAATTGTGCAAATAAAGAGAGAAAATAAAATCTTAAAAGAGCTGGAAGAAGGAAGACATGTCATATGCAGGGGAACAAAATGAGGAAAACAGCAGACTTCTCATAGGAAACAATGCAAAAAAGACAATGGAGCAAGATCTTTAAACATTTTTTAAAAACAATCAAAATCATATGATCATCTCAGTAGATGCAGAAAAAAATATGACAAAATCCAATATCATTCCTCTTCAGAACTCTCTCTACACTGAGAATAGAAAATGGCTTTCTTCCTTTAATAAAGGGCAACTTAAAAATAATGCTACAGATTATATCATAGTCAATCAAGAAAGGAATGCTTTGCATTTAAGATTAAGAACAAGGCTAAGATGTTTGATCTGAGCACTCCCATTTGCCTTAAACTGGAAATCTTAGCCAGTACTATAGGGCACTCAAAATTCTATAGGGCATTTTTTTTCTGTTTTTGTTCTGTAAAAAATGACAAGTCACTCATATATATTGTTGGTGAGACTGCAAATTGGTGTAACCAGTATGGCGATTCCTTAGAAAACTTGGAATGGAACCACCATTTGACCCAGCTATCCTATTCCTTTGTTTATACCCAAAGGACTTACAATCAGCATACTACAGTGATGCAGCCACGTCAATATTTTTAGCAGCTCAACTCACAATAGCTAAACTACAGAACCAAACCTAGGTGCCCTTCACCAGATGAATGGATAAAGAAAATGTGATATATATACAAATGGATTATTAGTCAGTCTTAAAGCAGAATGAAATTATGGCATTTGCTGGTAAATGAATAAAGCTAGAGAACATCATATTAAGTGAAATAAGCCAATCCCTAAAAAAAGAGCCATCTGTCTGTCAAAATGTAGTTCTATTATGGTGAAATATAGCTGGGAAAATCCCCTGGCAAATCTAGAATTACAAATGGTTTTCCTGATATGTGTATGCTAATTCACCATAGGAGCCAGAGGGTAGGGGAAAATAGAGGTACTTTGGATTAGGCAAAGGGCAGTGAAGGGAGGGGAGGGCTTATGAGGGATAATGGATTTGGACATTGTTACCCTACGTACATATATGATTACACAACCGGTATGCTTCTACAACATGTACAACCAGAAGAATGAGAAGTTACACTCCATTTATATATGATATGTCAAAATGGATTCTACTGTCGTATGTAACTAATTAAAACAAATAAAAAATTTTAAAAATGACAGCCAATTTTAATTTAGTGTAGAAATAATTGAAAAATCCTAAAATAGCCAACATGATTTTGATAAAAAAGAAGGAACTTGGAAGATGAATACTATAAGAATATGATAATCAATACTATGTGGTTTTGGAATACAGAGAAATAGATTAATAGAATAGAATAAAGAGCCCAGAAAGCTAGCTACACATATACAAAGAGATAAATTTTATCAAGGGTACAAAGTAATTTATCAGAGAAAGGAATTTAGCTTTTAAAAAAATGACACAGATATAACTGTATGCCCATATGCATAAAATGAGCTTATAACTTATAACACATTAGAATTACTTCAAAATGTTTCATAGGCCTAATGTAAAACTTAAAACTATAAAAAATTATGCAAATACAAAATAAAAAAATATTAAAATGTCAAAATGCTTGAACAAACACTTAAAGAAGATATATAACATATCAGTGCATTGAAAAAAGGATGCTTAAAATTATTAGGGAAATGCAAATTAAAACTTTACAAGATACCAGTGCACACCAATTAGAAAGACTAAGATTAAAAAGACTAGCCTTACCAAGTAGTGGAAGGTTGTGTTAGATCTGGAACTTGTACACATTTGTGGTATAAATATACCCAACTGGGACGCTACACAGTGTCAAAAGACATGACCTACTGATACACCATACAACTTGGACTAATCTCAAAATAATTACACTGAGGGAATGGAAGCACATAAAAGAAGAGCATATATGTCATGATTGTATTTATAATAATTTTAGAAAATGCAAAAGGAAAAGTATTCTACAGCATCAGAAAGCATGTCAGTGACTGCCTTGCCACAGAGGAAGTCAGGAGGGGAGACTTACAGTGTTCATTATCTTATCTATGGTGAAGATATGATCATGAATTATACATACATGAAAACCTAACAAATTGTATATTTATATGTAGAATTTACATTATGTCAATTATAGCTCAATAAAGCCATTTTTAAACTAGTGAATTTCCAGCTTCTCCTGAGAACCTGGGAGTTCTGACTGCACTGTGTCTGCATCACTGCATGGCAACGCAAGCCATCCTGTCTTCTCAGAATTGTGTTCCCTGTTCTGCCCTGGTTTCCATCCCTCCCCCTTTCTACCCTTACCTTGCTTTATTCATTTATTTGACTCCAGTAGGAACCTGAATTTACAACAACCAATTGATTTCCTCTCTTCTGTTTAAAAACAAAGGAATATTAAAGTAGTCTCTTCCATCACTCTGAAAGGAGAAGCCATCCAAATCCCTTAACTCATTCTATTGTTATCTGGTCCCAACTAATTTTCCAGACTTATTTCTTAACACTTTCTTTCATCAGCCCATATACACAAGAGACTCTACTTCTTACCCATTTTGCCACATTCCCAAATAAGCCTGTGTTTGGGGTTTGTTTACTTAGCATATTAATGAGATTCCTGTTTAAACCATTTGTAAAGTGAGGATGAAATGATAAGAATTGCCTTTAAATCCACTTAGAGCTTTCTATTTCTACTAAACAGTAATTGGAAAATTTTTTTGTTTTGTTTTTCTTTTTTATCTCCCCAAAGTCTAGTGATAGAAAGAAGAGTCTTTGAGAGAAAAATGATATCTTGCCATTTAGGTATAAGACATAAGAGGTATATGCCATTTAGGTATAGGCCATTTAGGTATAAGACATAATAAGTTTAAAAAATACATGTGCTCATAGAAAACAAGAGGTCAAAAAAGTTCTCATCTCACCATTTCATCAGTACAGGCTAGTGTAGGTATGGTTCTGTCCCAACTGACAAGCCAGGTGATGTCCAAAGCCTTTTGACTGTCATTGGTCATAAACCTTCATTGTTAAGATACTGCCAAAAGAAGCCTGTAAAATGGGGCTGGGATTATGGCGCAGTGGTAGCGTGCTCGCCAACACGCATAAGGCACTGGGTTCGATCCTCAGCACCACATAAAAATAAAAAAATAAAGATATTCTGTCACCTACAACTAAAAAATAAACATTTAAAAAAAAAAAAAAAGAAGCCTGTAAATTCCTAGCTATGTTGGGTCATTCCCAGGTTATAGATCATGTTGTGAATTTTGTGCTTTCCCTCTACAAAGTCATCCTAACAGTGCTATCTTCTTTCTCCCTGATGTATTCTTTTTATTCATGTGGTTCTAAAGATAAAGAATAAATAGTAAAGTTTATAAGAATATTAGGTAGGTTTATAACATTGGTTTTACTTGTAATTTCCACATAAGATATTATTAAAATATAATTATTTGCATTCTTTGCATGCCTGTCTTAAATTTCACTCAAAGAGTTTAATATGTGTAAAAGCTTTACATTTATATACTCACAAATAAAATTTTTCATCCCATACTGGATTCAAATTTCCAAAAATGGTTTTAGTTCTTCTTTTGTTTTTTCCAACTTGAACTGTAACATATGGGTCACTTGACCCTGTTTTGTCTTTTGCTTGCAAGCCTTGTGCAGAAACCACTGAAGAAAAAATAAACATTTTAATATAATGATCCTTTCCAAACCAAAGTTAAGAAAATTATTTTCTATAATTTTGTTCCCTGGGTTAGCAGATAAATTCCCATTGCTTTCATTCTTACAACCAATAGGACTTTAAAAATTGTTTAATAAAGAATAAGGACATTAAACATTAAAATCTTTCCTTTGACATTTGTTATGACTGAGTATTGTTCTGATATGTATATAAATCACATTTTCTTTATTCATTGACTTGTTGATGGGTTGATTCCTTATCTCAGCTATTGTGAATAGTGCCATAATAAACATGGGAATGTAGGTGTCTGTTTGACATATGGACTTAATTTCCTTGGGATATGTACATAGTAGTGGGACTGTTGGATAATTTGTTAGCTCTATTTCATTTCTTTCCTTTGGAATTTCCATACAGTTTTCCACTGTGGCTGTATTAATTTATATTCCATCAACAGTGTACAGGTATTCCCTTTTCTTCACTTTCTTGCCAATACTTATCTTTGTCTTCTTGACAATAGCCATTCTAACATCTGTGAGTTAATATCACATTGTAGTTTCAATTTGCATTTCCCTGATAATTAGTGATATTGAGCATTTTTTCATATACTTGTTGGTCAGTTATAAGTTCTCTTTTGAGAAATGTCAATTTAGGTCTTTTTTTCGCAGTTTAGATATAAATTTTAAAAGATTGAAATCTTGCTATTCGTGACAATATTGATAAATTTTGAGGAAATTTTGTTAAGTGAAAATAATCTAGACACCAAAGGACAAATATCACATGAAGTTATGCATATGTGTAATCTAAAACAGTTGGTCTCACAGAAGAGAACCATAGTGGTTAGTAGAACCTGAGTGGCTGGGGAAAGTGGGATGGGAAATTTGTCAGGGTATATACTTATAGTGAGATAGGAGGAATGCATTTCAAGAGATACATTGCACAGTGAGGTGTTTCCAGTTAATGACACTATATTCCTAAACGTGTAAAGAGAATGTATATTATATGCCCTCACCACAACAATGATAATGATGTGAGGTAATGCATTTAACTAACTAGAGTTAACTGGTGCACAACATATATGTATGTGTGTGTGTGAGTGTGTGTATACATATATATGTATATTTATACTTAAAAATACAATGTTGTACATAGTTAAAAACATACATTACCTGTGAATTTTTTCAAAAGTAAAAATCTTCCTTTGACTAATATTTGATTCTGCCTCTGAAGAATAATAGCTATATATAATAGTTAATATAATAATAGCTTGCTAATGCATATATGTATTTACCCTATATTCATATACACATTACTATATATATAGATAGAGAGATGATGAGACATGCATAATATGTGAAAAGTTTCTTAGTATAAATCAAAGGCCTGTGATTTACAAATTTTTCTGAGTTTGCTGTCAATAATGATCAACTCAATACAGTAAAAGAAAGATCTTTATTTTACCTTATAAATACAAGTAAGTTAAGAAATTTTGTAGAGCTGGGCGCGGTGGCGCAAGCCTGTAATCCCAGCACTTTGGGAGGCTGAGACAGGAGAATTGTGTGTTCAAAGCCAGCCAGCAATGGCGAGGCGCTACGCAACTCAGTGAGACCCTGTCTCTACATAAAACACAAAACAGGGCTGGGGATGTGGCTCAGTGGTCAAGTGCCCCTGAGTTCAATCCCCAGTACCAAAAAAAAAAAAAAAAAAAAGAAATTTTGTAAATGTTAACATCATACATAGGCACTTATGTAGGCGCACTCTCCAATACCTTCAACCCCTCCCTTCTGTCTTTCCCCATTCTATGCTAATAGACTATGCTCTTGCCAGAGTGCACCCCTTTGTTTGTGACCTTTGGACCTGATTGGTCCAGGAATGTATTTAAGCTTCTATAAGTGTATTTAAGCTGGAATAAACGGTGTTTTCTGCTTCTCACTCCGGCAGAGCAGATTTTTTACCTAAACCCAGGGATCTGGGGAGAGTGAGCCCGCAGATCGCCACCGTCCAGAGAGACCCCATATTGTCTTCCCTGGAGACCCCTTCTTTCTCCGTCTCTCTGGACCCCAACTCCTCGAGTGGACTTATGTGGTGCTCCCACCCTTTTAAGCAATACACTTGCTGTTAACATCACCAGCAACTTCATAAGTTCCAATTACTAGACATCATTAAATGCAAACGACCTTTACTTAAGGATCATATGGATGTGTAATTAGTAACCAAAATGATTTCTCATTAAAAAAAAAACTGACTAAAGAGGTTATTATATTTGTAATTTGTCAGTAGCAGACAGTAACAAAGCTGCTTTCTTGTAATTTTCAGGGTATAGATTAATAAATTAGAAGAAGACAGACTGAAGTTACTCCAATTATCTAGTATATATTTTTTAGAAATATGAAGTCACAACTAGAATTGTCAATATTGACAAGATTGAGAAAAGTCTACTTATTTTACTTATAAATATTTTTAGTGGTGATTTCAGAGACATAAAGAAATCTAAATATAGAAGAAAACTTTTGAGGAAGATATATTTTTACCTGTAATGGTTATTTTTGCTGACCACTTGGATGTTCCATCCAATACACTCTGTTTGGCTGCTTTTGTGTACTGCACAAAATCTTCTTTAGAAATTTGAAACATTTCCTGAATTACTTCAAATACCTCTGGCCTGTTTTTCTCCCTGATCTTCATTCTTTCTTTCATGGCTGTGATAATGGTCTGTGTCTTGTCTTCAGCGCCATGCTTCGAACTCTTTTCTGCTGCTCCTATAATGGAGAAATCAATGGTGGTGTTAATGCTCATGAGTTACTTTTTGATAGTTCAAATGATGGAGAGAATAAAGAAGAAAATGGGAATGAATGAATGCTTTCATTCTGAGGAGTGGAGGTGCATTTTTTCATAAAATGTAAGAAGAATGAATCACTATGCTAAGATACAGAACAATTAAACTTCACTGGTAAATGGACTTCTGTGATTCCTGGTTTTCTCATGAGTAATACTGGAATAAATTGGGGGATATACAAATATTTGGTTTGAATTTCTAAAAAATAAAATTCAAAAAACAACAGAGTTCTCACAAACATGTTCTGTAACATGAATTTACTCAATGAGTATTCAAAACAAAATTGAGAAAGAGATCAAATATAAATGGTAAATGTTGCTCATAAATTGATATTTTGAACACTTGAGTTCATCTAATTTATCTAATAATTTTTCTAGATGAAACTTCCTACAAATAAACAGCATAAAATTTTAATTTAAAAAATTTCTCTTCTGTGTGTTATACATTAAAACAGGTAATACTTCATTTGAAATCAAAGTGATGTTGCTGTTGAAAAAATATATGGAAACCACTGGGCTAGATGACCTGTGTAGTACCTGACAGACCACACACATGAACTCTCTTTTACAAATTCATTGTTTTCTCTGGGTTTTGACAGATATGCTAAAGATATTATAATGGTTAGAAATATCATAAAATTGGTGACTCTCCCCAAAATTTCTAAACAGTTATGATATTGTTATTGTGACTATTAGTACCTAAAAGACTCTAGGAAAGAGTGCTACATTCCTATAAAATTAAATATACTTTGCATTACTTTTCTAAATTCAGGAAGTATCCAGCTATCCACTTGATAGATACTTATACAAGCAATAACTACCAAATTCTAAGCTCAACTATTTTTTTTTATCCAAAGGAATCAATTCTTTAACCTTAATGATTGCCTCTTAAATAATTTAAAATTAGGAAATCTTAATGATTAAGTTTGGAATCTTTCACTTATCCTCTGGAGGTTGCAGCAGAGCATGCACTCCATCCAGTATGCACAGACAACAGAAAGATCCATGAGCTGAAATTGCCAATTCATGGAGAGCAGATTGACAAGGACTTATGTTTAAGCCTTTTGTCTGTCATTTCTAGAGAAGCTATTTAGCTTTTCAAAAAATATCTTTTAAAATTTTTATTCTGAAGAAAATGATTTGACTTAGGTTTGTTTAGCTCAGAGATACAGACACAAATTCTTAATTTTTGTCACTAATAAACAAGTTTTCCATTGTTTATTAAACCCACATTAACTCATCAGATTTTTTAATCAAACTATTTCATAAATAATTGCAATTTGTCATGAGTTCCCAGTCCTTGGGGTTTATCATTTTCTTTCAGCCCCATTCATTTTATTTCAAAGCAATCAGAGATAACTTGAAATTTGCATTTATATATGTCTTCCTTCAAAACATGTGCTTGATAGTCTAGTATTTCATTGAAATACAATAATATGCCAACTGGAGAACAACAACAAATGAGATGAAAAGAGAAAATGTACAGTGAAAGCACTTTGTAAAGTATAACACATTACCTAAATGAACTGTATCATTGTTACTTTTAAAAACATTTAACTGATAGATCAGATAATACAATCATGAACAATAAAACTGCAAGATAATTCAGGCTTAAAGAGAAGCAAACTTACTACAGGCAGGGCAAATCAGTTCCCTTCTATAGAATTTAATAATAATCAAATAACCAGATGTACCATTTTCTTTATTTATTATGTATTAGTCAAAACATCCAAATTTCATATGAAATTCATAATTTTACCACTTTTCCATGACCATTTATGACCTAATTTTTTTTCCAAAAAGGTATTCGTATATATATAGTGATATCAATATTATCCTTTGTTCTCAATCTTTTTCCTTTCTATTTTTCTCATTAGGTATTTCAAAACACTTCTATTCTGTTCAACTAATCTTCCTCAGCCCTGTTACCCTCCTTCTCAGCATATGTTTATATCTTCTCCTTAGCAAAAAGCAGAGGCCTTGTAAACTCAGTGGTCACATTTTTCTCTCCTCTGCTACAGATAAGAAAAGAAGGGGAAAAAAATGCAAGGCCCTAACTCAATTTGTAGCACTAGGAGATTTCTATGATGTAAATACTCCAAAGTGACTGATTTTAAGCAATTGTTTCACAAAATTCTTGTGTATTTAATAATCACCAGTGACCTGCATGAACGTGTCTCATGTTAGACTGCAAGGTCAACCTCTATTAAATGTGTATTCCAAGGATCCAGTACACTATTTGGATGATGGCATATACTCAATATATAGAGAAGCCAAATTATTTCTTGGGGGAACTTAAGATAAAATGATTACCATAACTGAACGTTTAATTTGGCTCTGTGTTTAATTCAATTTGTTCTATATTTGTTGCAAACTTTGGCCCTAACGCCATAATTCTGGAAGAAACAAGAATACATCAATTTAAAAGTATAATCATGCTGTGGAATTCATCTCATGAAGACACAAAATATATTTGGCTCTTTTCTTGGAGTTCTCAGAGAACATATGCTGTGTATCCATCATTAGAAAGCAGAATTTGGTTGACCTATATACTACATAGATTTCATAGTCAGCATAAAGCAACACATTAAGAAAATTATTTTTAAATAAGGCAAAAGTGCATAGTAGTTAATGATGCTTTGTTAGAGGAGAAGACAATCTTGAATGTAAATTTATCTGTCACTTGCTGATATGATTTGAATCTTTGTGATCCCTAAAATTCATATATTGAAACCTATCCCCAAGGTGACAGTATAAGGAGGTGAAGCTTTAAGAATATAAAAATGTCATGAGGGCAGAATCCTCAGGAATAGTAGTAGTGCCCTTATAAAATAGACCTGAGGGAGCTCTTCTCCCCTTCTACCATATGAGGACAGTAAGAAGTCAGTAGTTTGTACTCTGCAGAATATAGATTGGGACCCTAATCTGGGTGTCCCACCTACAGGACTGAGATATAAATTTTTGTTGTATATTTACCCAGTTTATGGTAACTTGTTACAACGTTCCAGATGGACTAAGATACTAGCCATTTTGACTTGGGCTAGCTCTCATCTCTCTAAGCCTCATCTGAAAAACAAAAAGGAAAAACAGTAATGTCTCCCTTAACAGTATTGTATGGGAATGGAATGACATAGCTCATCTGGGTGTAATGGTAATAATCAAGTGTAATGATTCCAGAAGGTTATAAAAGTGAAGACAGAGGCATTTATCAAAGAATTTCTCCTTTAATGAGTAATTTTAAAAACTTTGAGCTTCATAATCACTGTGGAACAACCCCTTGAGACTCTCATGGACCTTACCATGCCCAGCGTGTCACTTGCTAAATGCTCTATTATTATTTTCCAGATGGGGGTCAATGAAGTGCTTAAAGACAAAAGAAACTAGAATTTAAAGAAACTGAAAGTAGGTTTTTTTACCTTCTTCTTCTTTTTTAAACATCCATAAACTTTCATCTGTATTTGTGATTAATGAACTCAGAGAAGGCAGGTAAGCAACATCCATGGAAAACAGGCAGAGAGTCTTATGCTGAGGCATTTCAATATTGCTTTTTCTCTCTAGGAGTCTCAAGCATAGAAATGGGTCTTTTTTCTTTCTTTTTCACTAAAATCATGTAGGTGGGCCTGCTTTGAGTGCCTGTTTTTCTTTCCCATGAAATCATGTAGGAGTGCATAGAGTTGGCATTTTGTACCATTTTCCATTAGTGGCTTTACATCTAAGATAACCTCAAGGCTCCTCTTTTAACAAGACTTCACTCCCCCAGCCTTCAAATCAGCTGCCTCCTTTTTTTTCATACAATCAAACCACACACTCCACGTTTATTGCAAACAACAAAGGACTGACATTTAGCAGGAGGGTAATTGGAGGAGCATAGATCTAAGGTAGCATCATCTCCCACTTCTGTAGGTGGCACGTCATTACAGTGGGAGAGTGTGGGCAGGTAGCCCCTTCCGAGGAACCACCATCTTCTCTAAAGTGACTTCACTATGAGTGAGCCTGCCACCAACAACAAACAAAAAAACACCTACATCTTTCCTGCTCCTCTGCCTATACCATCCCCATGGTCTTCAAACATACCATTAGTGGTAAATGTAAACTTTTAAAATGAGTTTGTGAACATACACATATTTTTAAAATATGGAAACTGGAATGTACTCTCATAATTGTATGTTAAAGCTATTGCATCTCATCATTATATTCTACAGATTTCCCAATCACAAAGGATTGAGGAAACAAATTGATAATGAAAGTATGTGCTTCATTTTCAAACTATTTTTACTAAGCAAGGAAAACAAGAAAGCAAGGAAGAGATGGTAGGAGAAAAGATAACTATGTTCTTATCACATATAGCTACGTAGATTACTTACTAAAAATAAACAAAAGAAAATAACACACAAAAAAATCTAAACACAAGATTTCTTCCTCATTGTGTTTTTTTAAAGTAGCATCTAGCAGCTTAGCTGACACCACTATTTTACACTGCTGTTGGAAGCTAGCCTGGTGCTTGGATCAAGGCCATGATGTCCTCCTGTGGGACATAAACAATATCACAGAATACCAACCTCAGACTGGTCACTCAGTGACAACACTGAGGTAATACAAGCAAGTCACTTCATTATTTTTTCTAAGCATAAAAACAAGATTGCTATGTAAAGCAACAAATACCAAACATTCCCTCCATAAAAAGAGTGACCATTATTTCTTCACCAGATACACCATAGCTTCTCTATAGTCTGATTTCTTTCTAGATAAGTTTTGTTGCATTGTTTTTGTTTAAAAGACAGTGTCTTGCTATATTGCTCAGGCTGGCCCTGAACTTCTGGACTCAAGCGATCCTCTTGCCTTAGCCTCCCAAATAGCTGGGACTACAAGGGTGCACTACTGTGCCCTGCATGCTGGGTAAGAGTTTTAAAGATGTGCAGTCATAGAATTGTCCTTACTTCCAGAGGGCATCTTATCTAGACTGAACTTTGTTCTCTCATACTATCTTGCTGAGATACCCTCTAGTTCACCCTGGAATATGCTATGTCACAGTAATAAGTAACAAAGAGAACTTTTAAAACTGCAAGTGTGTTCCTGGTGGCCTTCAGCTGGAGGGCATAAACAAGTATTATTAACTCTCTTGATACACAAGGAAAATGATGTCAGGAAAGTTTTTTTTTTTAAAGTCTAATAAAAACAGAAAGTCAGACTTTTTAAAAATAGCTCAAGACTGTGAAAATGTGTACATTTATAAACATTGCACGTGTATATAGAATAGCTCCGTGGCATTATGTAAAGCCATAGTCTTCCTCCTAGTCCCTCTTTCAGCAGCTGGCTTCAACACCTGAAAATGCTCCATTATTAGTCTATTTCTTTGGGTTACAGAATTAATCACTGTATTGAAATAACTTAATGAATTTCATTTTTATATACATTTATTTATCAGTTTATTACTGTCAGTACTACTGAAAGGTGAATGCTCACATGGAGACAGTTTGGTGGAGTGGAGTGTATTGGTGGGTGGCTACGGATAGCAAGTCCTGAGAAGTCATTATGGGGAACTCTGTAAAGTCAAAGCTGGGGACAGAATGTCTAAACAGGTAACAAATGAGAAAGTGTGAAAGCACTGAAAAATAAAACTAAACAATGCCATTTTGTGCTAGGACCAATTTAACTTATTTATTTGCAAATTAGGAGAGAACACTAGGCTAGGATTTCAGAGACCTGGGCTCTAACCCTGACTGTGCTATTTATTTGATTCTTCTTAACAAGATACTAGATCTTCTGAACTGAATAAAATCAGTCCACTGGGTTCTCCAATCCACTAATCTAAAACTCCCTATTAGTAGATGCTCATGTGGAAAGAAGATCTTCCACCAATTGCAGGTTACTCTTAATCATAGTTCTTGTGCCTTCATCCATTGTATACCCACATTTTAAGCATCTCTCATGCTTAAATGTATGCTAACTTCTGGGAAAGTAATCCGGACTCCACCCTGTAGCAATGTCTGAACAGAACACTATTTAGAAGCTTCCTGAGTACTCAATACATAAACATATTTTGTATAATTCCTTTTGAAAGAATATCTATAGTTTCCAAGATATGTGTTCATACCTAATCAGCAGTTAGGCTTTAGAAAAAAATTTGCATACTTTCTTCCTAGCTCTAAAGGCCTGGAATGAAGCTCCCAGCCACAGTAGGTGTTTGATATATGCAAATATTTAAAAATATCATGGTTGCAAAATGTGCTACTGTGACAAGAAAGAGGAATTAATACTCACTTTGTAAACAAGAGTGTGCTACCCAGATTTTATTAATGTTATGAATTTGCAATAGCTTATACTAGGACATGAAACTTGATATAATACCAGTGGGAAAGACACACAAGACGTTGCTTTGCTGTGCTCTTGGACAAAGAACTCTCTAGCCTTATGCAATTACTTGAACTTTTTAGTTAGAAATCAAAATTAGATAAATGCTTATTCTGTGTGATTCTTTCTTGGAGATACATAAGGAAGTATAGCCCAGCTGAGTTGCGTGCTACTACTATTTGCATATTTTCCAAGTTTCTCTGGTTGTGTCTTTTCTACATTGAAAAGATAATCAAGGGAAATGTTTTACATGTGATCTCTCTTTTATGTATGCTTCACTCTGTACACAATCCCCATCACATGTTAACTTCATTCAGGGTCACATTCTACTCCTCCATTTTCTATAATTCAGTTCTTCTACCACTAAAAACTTTTTTTTCCCCCAGAAAAGAATGGAATATATTTTTAAAGAAAAAGTAGGTAGACTCTGACTGCTGCCACTGTCTTGGAACTAAAGGGGAAGAACAAATCAATTCTCCCTTCTGTTTTCCTTTGACCTCTGCTCTACCCACCACCCCATGTCTGTCAGCCTTGAGTGAAGAAGACAGCAAAGTGTAAGAACCACCAATAAGTACAACTAGCTAGAGAGGAACTGAGAGTACTAGATGTTTCCATGTGTCTCTGCACCTGTGAGGGAGTGCTGAACCAGCAAGTGCAGCCACCTGGTCTAATTATACTTGATGAAAAGTATGTAAGTCACAAACCCAAGACTAGATGAAAATGAAATGCCAAACTCAAATCAATTTGAAGTAACTCTAAGAGTCTCTCTTTTGCATGGCCCCTCAAATCTACATGTAGAGAACTTCTTTTCTTCTGATTTGGTGTATGTGTGTTGATAGACTGCAATGATTTCAGAAAAGGATTAGTAGAATAATGAGGGTTCCAGTAATTCAAAGAATAGATCATTATTTTCAAGTATTTGAAAAATTTTCATATACAATGTGGAAGTCAACTTATTAAATATTTTCTCCAAAGGTAAGATATGGCTTATTGAGTAGAAAACATAAGGAAGCTAACTTTGGTTCAGATTTTAATTTATGAGTTAAAATGTTCTAGTAACAAGTTAAGCTACATACTACGGTGTTCAAAAAGGTGTTCACAAAGAAACTAACCTAGGTTAGCTTCAGAAGATGAATAAAGAAAATGTGGTATATATACATAATGAAGTATTACTTAGTCATAAAGAAGAATGGCATTATAGCATTGCTGGTAAATGGATAGAACTGAAGGCTATCATGCTAAGTGAAATGAGCCAGTGACAAAAAGTCAGAGGTTAAATGTTTTCTCTGATATGCTGAAGCTAATCCAAAATGGGAGGTGTTAGAAAACAGAAGAAAGATCAGTGGAGTAGAGGAAAGGAAGGGAGGAGGAATAGGAATAGGGAAAAGGGATAGGGAAAGAGTGGAATGAATCTGACATTAACTTTCCTATGTTAGGAAAACATAACATATATGAATTCGTAACATATATGAATATACCACAGAGAATCTCACCATCCTGCATCTCCACAAGACACTAATTAAAAAGAAAAACTACAAGTAAATAGCAGAAAAAACAGTAGAGTAAAGGGAGGGGAAATAGGGGAGGTGCGGGGGGGAGGAGGGGAGGGAAGTACTGGGGACCGAATTAGAACAACTTATATTCCATGCTCTTATAATTATGTCAAATAATTTTTAATATTATGAATAACTGAAAAGAACCAATAAAAAATAAAAATAGAATAATATAAACTCTACTTCAATGTATGGTGGCTTCATTTGTATTTGTATTCTACTCCGATTTATTTTTTTATTCTTTCCTCTTCTCACTGTTTGTCTGCATAGAGACATGTCATACACCATGTCATTATTACAAATTTCTTGCTTAGACCAGTAAAGAGAAATTTCTTAAGAAAAGGTCATTGGTTCTATGGGGAGAATATCAAATTTTATTGATAATTCTTATGAAAAGTTGTGCAAATACATATATTTGCAGAATATATATTTGCAGAAGTTCTTTCACATTAATGTGAGAGTGTTGCTTTCACTTAAAAAATAAGGAAGAGTAATTAAAGAAAATGCTGACATATCCAACCTCATTGTTCTACACTATTTTTGATTCTTCCAATTTCCATGTGCATTTTATTGAATAAGCTCAATGAAAATGTTGGATAATATAATTGACTTAGCCAACATCAAATAATAAATGCGTTTAAAAAAAATGGAAATAGACTGTGAAAATATTTCTAAAGTTTAGTGGATTGATGTTATCTCTCCTTTTAGAAAGCCGAAAAAAGGAATGATTTAATTTCTTAGCTAGGATCTACATCATTTTTTTTTCTGTAAGGAATGTAAGTCATTTGCTTTTAGGTGGCAATATTTTTCTATCTGCCTTTTCAAATGTCACTGCCTCATATGCCTACTTCTTAACATATCTGTTTACAACTCACTTTTTAAAAACATGGATTAAATTTTAATTGGATTTTATAATTACGTTTGATAGGCAATATTGTTAATCCTTATACTTTTTAAGCAATCATTTGCAAATAAACTTTTAAAAAGTTTTTTCAAAGAACGGATACCACCTCTTTTACTTTTTTAAAAAGCATTTATTACCCTTAATATAGCTTCAATCTGATATAATTGTGTTGGAAATATGCTAATCAGCAAAGAAAGCTAGAGACTGACTGTGCCTGCAACAAGCCAGCTGTGACAGCATTTCTGACCACGTTCATTGTGACATTTTCTTCTGCCATTCTCAGTTTCAGGCAATCTGTGCACCTTACATGGTCTACATTCATATCAACAACAAAAAGAGGACACAATATTCAGATATAGAAAAAAAACCACATTATTTGCAAGTGAATATCCATGTTTGAATAGATTTCTCTGGCAATGGCTTTTTAGAAACACTTAGAAGATAAGTAGTGAAAATTCAATGATCTGTATTTTAGAGTATAATGTTTTGGCATTTATGGACCTAAAGTCAGAGAAAGGATTTTTTGGAAATAGAAAATTTAAGATAAATTGTAATAAAAATCACAGTGGGATGTATCTATGCAGAAGTGAGAAAGGATGGAGAGGCCATTAATATTAGAGCATCTACTATGTGCCAGACTTTAAGCACAGAGTGTTTCATTTGGCCTTCCTAATGACTCTGGAAACAAATAATTATATTATTTGTTTTCACTCACTAGAGGAAAATAGGAGCCCAAGAAGTTAAAAACATTCACCAGAGTGACATATATATTGTTACATTTGTCTTCACCATTCAAAACCAAGACCTCCAATTCTAAGGCCTGTGCAGGGGCTGTAGAAGGATGCTCCTGTTAGGCTGGCATCAAATACATTCAGGAAAGAATTTCAGTTGCTGTAATTGCAAGGTCGTGCTTGGCTCCAGTTAGAACATTATCTCTTCCTACTTACTGTATTGGGCTATTGTGAGATATGAGTAAGAAAATAGATTGGAAGTCACTATGAGGTTTTATACTTGATGAGAGGGCAATTTCCCTTCAGGTACTCACTCTGAAATTCCAATAGTGATGAGTCCGACACTGGAGAAATGCATTGTCAATGACACAACTTGATGAGCAAAGTGTGTATCTTTTGTGTAACTGGTAGGAAGGAGGTAGGATATAGTGAAAATAAGAGCTGAAGAAATCCCACCAGAAAATACATGGGATAAAGCAGAGAATGCATACCATTTTTTCAGCCTAACCGAGTACTCACTCTGCAAGCAGTCAGCATTCAGGAGGTCCTGACACTTTTCGTGGCACTTCACTCCACACTCGAGGCACTTCATGCCCTGCCGTGCAATGCCCCACAGGAGCCCTTCACACTCATAACAATAGGTAGGTGTTGTGGCAGTCCAGACCTCAAAGTTGTGTGGGGTGGTGGAAGACATGGGGTAGATCAGGGCCTGCAAGGTCTTCTTGAAGACATGCATTTTCTGTGAGGATGAGAAAAGTTACCCATGCAAGCCATGTCAGTAGATTTGGAGAAGAATTTCGATATAAAACAAACTATTTTATCATTTTTCCCTGAAAATGTTATTCTGAGAGAGCCCATTGACTCTTCTCTCAGTATTCTAGGGCCCAGTTCAGTTATTTGAACACAAAGAACTCCTTTAATTTCCAAACTGAATTGGGCTCCATGTCTTTCATACAGCTGCTTTAACAGCAGCCAGCAGTTTTATTTACTTGATAAAGCCCATTTCTCTTCTACACTGTAAACTCCTCAAGGGGAAAGATGATAAAAATCTCACTCATTACTACACCAATTCTTAGATCCTAACCTAGCTCCTGACTTAATATAGGTATTTGGGAAACATTAATTAAAAAAAAATCAATGTATATTTCTATTCTTTGTCTTAGTTGATTTTTAGTAAAATTGTGAGGTATAAGGAAAGCATTCTTATGCTGACTCCAAACCTTTAGAAACATCTCCACACCTCTTTTGTATCCTACCCAGGCCGCTCTGACTGTTGCCCTCCATGACATTTTATCCTTCTTTAGCCCCAAAGAATGCTTCTTGTGTAATTCATTCTTCAGGGAAATCTTTTCAACATCTATCATTTAGAAAGGTTCTCATCAACTAATTAAGAAGAAAGCCCTTGTAAATAAAGGTTAAATGTGGCATTTTATCATGGCGATATATTTTAAAGAGAGATCATTTTTAATAGTACATGAAAGGAGTTTCTAATTAAAAGTCATTGGTGAGTTGGAAAAATGATTAGCCAGGGTTCTAGAGGTCCCTCATATGAGCCCAATCTATGATCTTTAAAATGGGTCACTTTAGGCAGGAACTAACACTATCTTTCATCCCTGGCATATAGAAAGGATGTATGTTTTATGTTTTATGTTTTATTTCTTAAAATGAATAAATGTCCTGCCACTTACTAGTCTTTTGATATAGAGTGAGATACAAAACCTTTAAGATTTGCTTTTTTCACACGCCCTGCCTTTCTCATGGTATTATTTTGAAGATCAAATTATATACTGATGACAAAAGCATTCTTCAGATTTTAAAACACTAAGTAAAAAAATACTAAGTATTAGTATTGATGGAAGATTTTCAAAAACAAACAAACACAGGTGATAAAAGAGAAGTAAGCTGGGCATGGTGGCACATTCCTATAATCCCAGCAGTTCAGGAGGCTCAGGCAGGAGGATTGCAAGTTCAAAGCCAGCCTCAACAAAAAGTTGAGACCTTGTCTCTAAACTAAAAAAAAAAAAAAATAGGGCTGGGGATTTGGCTCAGTGGTTGAATGTCCCTGAGTTCAATTCTCAGTACCAAAAAATAAAGTAGTGTTTAGATGAGTCCCTCATCCCTCTGTACTCTTCTCACAGCCCATTATGCAAGTGACTTCCTGAGAAACACTCAGTATTGCAAAATGAACGGATATTTACATAAATCCCAGAGGAGCCTAACTGATAAGGAATGCTAGAAGGGAAGCATTTATATTTTGAATTAATCATCCTTAAGTCTCATTTCAGAAGTTTTTCCTACTGTGTTGAAATGACCAACTGTGCATTATTTTTCAATTTCAAAGTATGGTGACAGCATTATCTCCCTTTATTAGTACATTCTCCTCACTGTGTTTTCCCAGAATATATTTGATAGTGGTATTGGGAGGTCCTCTACCAGGGAATTAAGCTTTGCTTCAAATTTTTCTTTGAATGACTAGATCCATTCTTACTATTTCATGAGGGCCTGGTCAGTTCAAAGCTCTTTATGCTTCAAATGAATCTACAGAGCAGCAGCATGGTTGAATATGGGAATTAATTAAGTAGGAGGCCCCAGTGTCAGGGTTTATACAGGTAGAACCGGATCCACTCCTTTTCAATGATGATAGCCTGAACCAAGGAAATCTCTAAACTTCATGTCAGAATGAAAATATTTTACAGAAAACTATTGAGAATCCTTTGAGAATTAGGAGTATGTATTATTCATCTTTGCCTCCTCTTTATTGCCCAGCAGAGTATCTGTAATATCATTAAAGTGAATTAAATGATCTTTGGCATAACAGATTTTCTACCAGCCATTCAATCTCCTGTTCTAGTGGTTTGAGAGACTAGTGTGTGCGTGCGTGTGTGTGTGTGTGTGAAAGAGAGAGAGAGAGAGAGATTAATATAGAATTCCTGGTTTAGCTTAAAAACTAAGAAGAAAATTCAGTAATCCTGAAATAATTACATCGGCATTTTGTAGTTTTTTTTTTAATTGAAGAAAGAGAACAATTATTCTAATTTGATGTAATGCTAGGTGGGGATACAATAGCTTGCTAGTGAGCTCAAGAAAAACAAGAAATATGAATTTAAAAAGTGGAGCTAGTCAGTGAGTTATTTTTGAACATGAGATTATACACATATTCCAGGTTTAAATAAATGATTAATCTATTTTATCTAATACCCTATATCTGTTTTCTTTTTTGAATTCAAGTAATATACAGTCTTATAAATCTTAGTTTACAGTAGAAATAATAAGTATAATTAATACTTGAAGAAAAAAATGCTAGAAGAAAAAATAAAAGCTCTGAATAGACATTTGAGAAATTTCATTGCTATGTTTTGTTTGCTTTGGTTTTGTTAAAGAGCCATGATCCATTTCATGAAAAGGGAAAATGAAGCCAGTTTCAAAAACTAAGAAATATGAAAAACATAATAGTATATTTGAAATCAATTGAGTGGGGCATGAAAACAAATCCCAACACTTAACAGATACAGATGCTAAAGAAAAATATCAGATAACTCATTTAAGGCCCAGATAAATGATAATATCTTTTTCATTCAGGACTTTGAGGCTACAGGGCTGTGTTTGTCAAAGCTGAAAATTACTCTAAGACAAATGGCATACGAAATCCTTATTTCAGGGTAAGAGAGAATGATTATAAGATAGAAAGATCATCAGTTTTATAATTGAGGAAAGCATATAAGATATATTTCTTTTAATTAAAAAATAAAAGGTATTTAAAAAGCTATTTCATAGGATAGGACTCTGACAGATTAGAATAGTGTATCTCATGGAAAGAAGGTACTTGCTCAGTAGCAATATCAGTCCAAATTCAAATGAGATTATAAGAAAGTCAAAGAATGTGGGAATTTCATAGAATAAGGAAAAAAGATCAAGTAGCACTGAATAAAATTACAGCAGAAAAAACAAGGGATCATAGCAAATGGAAGTCTGCTGCTCATGAGTAAGAACTGGGAAGTTTTTTTTCTTTCAATGTAGAGGTTAAAGCTGGCAGATAGGTAATCTGCTACAGACACTAGGGTACTTTGGTAAAGGGAAAGGGTTGGATTGGGGTGTTATCAGAGAAGGTCTTGGACCTTGATGCACCACTGGAAGAGACAAGACAGCCCTCCACAGCCCTGGGCTATGCAATGATAGATTTTACCAGCCACAGAGTAAAAGCATCTGGAAAAATACTGCATCTGTACTAAACATGTACAACATTTTTTTGGTTGTAAGTCCCTAACTGAACCTGTATAAGAACTTTTTATACAGTACTTAATATGGTTCTAGGTATTGTAAGTAATCTAGAGATGACTTAAAGTACATGGGAGGGTATATGTAGGCTCTATGCATGTACTATGTCATGTTATATAAGGAACTTGAACATCTGAGGATTTTGGTAAAAGGGGGTTTTGGAACCAATGCAATGCCCCATGGACACTATAGGATGACTGTATATAGAAGGAGCTGTCACAAGAATTAAAGCTCTAATTACTATGATTAGAACTCAAAGACTAAAGAATTTGGCAACATGAGTGACTTGCTACCTATCTATTTTAAATGTTTTTAAACTTTTCAAATCTTTATAACAAACTATTTTCTAAAAGATATGCATTTTCTGATTCCAATAAAGCACATGCTTATTGAAAAAATAATTTGTCAAATAGAAATGTACCAAAATAAAAAATGAATATAAAAAATTATACAATTTAATATTTCAAAGTTAAGTAGGGTATAATGCATATCCTTTCAGTATTTCTTCTATGTAAAAACAGGATATAAAACTTTTGCAATTAGGAAAATTAAGAACAATATTAATTTTACATTGTTTGGATGATTCCAACAAACAATTTTCAGTGTGTGTAGACACTGCTTTCAACTGTTGAAATGAGAGTAAGGGATGTTTGTCTTTCTGACAAGCCTTTATAGGCAAGGACAAACTATAGAGTACAAAGGGGAGGATGCTCATACCCAGGCAAACAGTTTTTTTAAATTCTTGCTCCAAGAAATAAATTTAAGTTGAATCTCACTGGTATATCACTTTTTGAACAATTAGGACACTGGAATGAAATAAGTTGCCTTTTCTATTCATAACTGTCTGAGGAAACCAAAGTGAATCTGAAGATTAAAGCAGTTAGGCTTTCTGCCAAAAGCAATGACTAGTGTTTTTAGATCACTGATATTTTAATGATATATTAATAATAATGCTAATAATGATATTATCAGCAAAGTTTGTCTTCCTCCATCTACCATACCTATTCTTTTTCTCCTATCATGTGAACCAGTGATCATAGCAATGAAGGACTATTTCCCCCTGCATCACAGGATGTAGGGGGAAACACACAGGGAACACACAGGTCTTCCCCTCATGGGATTATGTAAACCAGCTACTTCCCATACCCTAAACAATCACATTATATACTTGATGCATAATTTTAGGGAAGAAATATATTCACTGTTCTCTAGGCATACATTTTACTATTTCTGGACAAAAGCATCAGAGAGATATGCAGAACAAACATTAGATACAGTGTGACCTTTGAAATTTGTTTTGAGCATGAAGACAAAAATACTAGAAAAGTTCCAGAGTATAAAAACAGATATAATTTCAGTGTTGATTTAGTCTTCATAATAATCATTATGTAAGACCAACTTTAAAAGCTAAAATTATTCAGGTACATTTTTCTAATAGCAGAAAGTACAAAAACTAAAAGTTATATGCCTATTCATGAAAGACTAAGTAATTTGATTTTAGTTGTATTGCTTCATAATAGATGCTAATTATAATTTTCCTAATGGGATAAGTCCAAATAAAGAGAGCAGAAAAATGATAAAGTGACTAACTCATTGATTCAAAGACAGCACAACAGTCTATGCCATCTGTTATGACATGGTACATACTCTGAAAGCAGACTATTATAGATTTTTCATGTACTTTTAAATGTCACTTTTTTCTCAAATTCAGACTTCCAATGAAAACTTATGTATGAAATGATGGGGCTGGTATGAGATAATTCATTTATTAAATATAAGAAACCAAAAATTACATGAAAGTTGCCTTCACTTTAGCCATTTTAATAGCATAAGTAGCATAGTCAGTTACGGAGTTAGAAAATTGTACAATGAAAAACAGTTGATCATGAAAATAACATATTTACTATGTACTTATTATGTGTCCACAATGGATACATGGGGTATAATTAATATTATTTATCCCTTTCATTCATGTGGTAAATATCCTTTGTGTATAATTCATAAGAACAATTAAAATAAAAATTTATATATTCAACTCTGTAAGTTAGAAAATCAGTTTCAGGTTGAACAAAAGGAGAGTAAAGAACGAATCTAAGTAGATAAAAGAGAAATAAATGTGACAGAAAATGGAGAAACAATCTGGAGTCAAAAAAGCAAATACCAGAAAAATTTCTTGTAGCACTGATTTTGCAGGAAAAGAAAGAAAATGCAAATAAGTAAAACTAGGATGAAAATGGCACAAGCATTTTAGAAATCACACTTATAAGATCAATTTGGTGGTATTAAATTTGAATGTTTAGGAAAAGGGGCATGAATATGCAGGTAAATAGTAAAGTGCTTGCCTAGCATGCATGAAGGCATGGATTCAATTCCTAAGCACCACACACACACACACACACACACACACACACACACACTCACACACACACACAGATTGGGAAAAAA
Organism: Xerus rutilus; assembly: GCA_028644305.1. Lineage (NCBI taxonomy): Eukaryota > Metazoa > Chordata > Mammalia > Rodentia > Sciuridae > Xerus > Xerus rutilus. Next base: position 88,763,780 of record CM053401.1, on the reverse strand, counting down.
ATGACTTTCTGGAACAAATATAAATGATCAAAATTAATTCATTAACTCAAGAACAAATGTTTAAAGGACATGGTTATAATCACTATATTAAATAAATTGATTCAGAAGTCAAATAACCACCAAGTCCAGATGGTTTCAGAGGCAAGTTGTGCCAGCCCTTCAAGGTACAGCAACTTATTTATGCGAACCATCCCAGAGAATCTCAAAAAACAAAAGCTCCTCAGCTTATTTTACAAGACTAGTTTAATATTGATGTTAAAATTGTTCAAAGATACAGCAAAGCACAAATTAATTTTACTAATGCACATAGATTTAAAAAATTGTATTATTAGTGAAAATAGAGCAAATCAAGGCCAAGAAAATTTCCATAACTTGCCTGCAGCCTCACTGCTAGTAAATGGTGGAACTTGACCAACATGAACCTTAAGCCAAAGACTTTGCTCAGGAAGAAAAATAGAATTAGGATCAATAGTAATATTTATAAGCAAGACATAATATTTACACTGGACATCATTACTGCTGGTTTCCATGTCAGCACTCTCTGGACAGAAAACTAAGCCTCAACTGCAAAGGACAGAGTGAGGCATTAGCATTCATAAAGGCAGTGCTGGCCCACATCTGGTATTAGATACAAGGGCCCTTTCTTTCCTTGAAAAAGATGGCTGAGCTTTTTATTGTCTATTTCTTTAGTTAACTGCAATCATTTGATATTTCTCCCATGGCCAAGCCACGAAGGAATGTAAGGGCAAATATTCTATGCTTTCACTTCAAGGGTGCCTAGCCAGACTCTCAGCACTGAAGCATGGAAATTGTTCACTTCAGCATTTATGTTAGCTGCCCATATAATGACTGAATATGACAGCTTATCAAGAGTGACATTTTATATATCTGTTGTACAGAAGTCATATTTCATTTACTTTTTGAGACATGGGCCCCAGGGAAATGGGCTTTGCGAATCTGAGAGGGAGCTAATGGACTCTTCATCCAACCAACACCCACAGAGATGTTGTTTAGATAGGCCTTCTGAAACTAAGCAAGTAAAGTGATGTTTTTAAATTGCTGTAAAGTGGATCAGTAGCTAATTTACCCATAATGTGAGGCTATATTCTCCATTCAGGGACTCAGAGAATGTAGCAGCCAGCCGGGCACGGCGGCACATGCCTAGAATCCCAGCACTTTGGGAGGCTGAGACAGGAGAATGGCCAGTTCAAAGCCAGCCTCAGCAATGGCGAGGCTCTAAACAACTCAGTAAGACCCTGTCTCTTTCTAAAAAAACACAAAATAGGGCTGGGGATGTGGCTCAGTGGTCGAGTACCCCTGAGTTCAATCCCCAGTACCAAAGAAAAAAGAAAGAAAAAGAAAATGTAGCAGCCTTCCACTAACTTATAGTACTTTCCTGTTAACTTTTCATAGGAATAAAATGTTAATTTTCTATAGGAATAAAATTCATAGTTCAAACGCCATCTTTCAAAATATAAGAAAGAAAAGGTACAGGTGTTTATCAATAAAATCCTTCAATTCTGATTATTTCCTCAGAAACAAAAGAACAGATGCTTCAAGAATAAGCAACTAAGATGGGGCTTTCTCAGACACCAGAGGATGCATCATTGTCGGGTATTCAAACTATACTCAAAACATTGCAAGGCCTCATAAATCTCATACATAAAACTGAGACCCTGGGAATGCAATCACCTTTTTTTTTTAATCTTGTGACATAACAGAACATGTATTAATTTGCTATAGACCCTAAATATTCACAGGAACATACTCAATGAATATAAAGGGCCTCCTCATCCTTTCACACTTTCTTTTTCTTTTTTCTTTTTTTTTTTTTTTTGTACCAGGGATTGAACCCAGAGACACTTTATCACTGAACCATATCTCTAGCCCTTTATTTTTTTTATTTTGAGACAGGATCTTGCTAAATTGCTGAGGGTCTCTCTAAGTTGCTACGGCCTGGAACTTGTGATCCTCTTGCCTCAGCCTCCCAAGTCACTGGGATTAAAGACATGTGCCACCACACTCAGAGTCCTTTCCTATTTCTGAATGGGTGTGTCTGTGTTGGGGTAGGGAGAGCTTGTTGATAGAAAAAACTAGGAGAAGTTGACTTTGGGATGTTGGATAATACTGACAGGAAGAGGAGAATTAGAAATACATGTGTAAATAATTATCTTTAATTGACAAATGTTTAGAAAAGTAAAACAAGAAATGCAATATTGACAGAATTTTTATTCTATGAAAATGGCAAAGTTGCTAAAATTGGGAGAGGTAGGAGATATTAGCTCCCATAAGAGAGTTCACAGATAAATTGTCTTGAGTAAATCTCCAGCTGAGTGTGAAGGATGGTGGTACCACTGCACAACACCCCAGGCACAAACACTGGGAATTTTAAAAACATCCCTCACACCCAGGCTGTACCTAGAGCCAATTAAATCAGAATTGCTGGGAATGAGACCCAGGCATCAGTATGTTGTAAAGCTCCCTCAGGTGTTCTAATGAGTCAAATTTAAGGATCGCTGACCTAGATATTTGCAGTCTATTTTATCTCCTAATCAGGCTGGCTCTTTCATTCAGTAAGAATTTACAAAGCATCTACCTTATGCCTGACAATGTACTAAGCAATGATGATGAAGGCATTTAATAAGCAATAGACAAGATTCAGTGCTACCCTATGGTATCTGAGTCCAAAATGAGAGTTTATGCAAAATAATCAGATTAAATATAATAAAAATAAAGGCAGTAGCACATAGGTATTGTTCACTATTCCCTATACTATACCAAACATTAGGCATCTCTCCCTAATCCTTTCAGTTTTATTATCACCTCACTTCATAGGTGAGGTAACTCAGACCCAGAACTTGGAAACTTGTGATGTTATTAGGGTTTCATATATATATATATATGTATACACACATATACATGTGTATACATATATATATATATATATATATATGCATGCATACATATATGTAAAGAGTAGAGGAGAACTGGCATGATAGTAAAGCTGAAGCCCTAAGGAAATGTTTTGGGATCAGGCTTTCCAAGCTCCCAGTATTCCTGAAACATTGGAATAAACATTACATATGAGTGGCTCAGACAGAATGGTATTTTCCTGTGATCATGCTCAGTATATAATTAGTAATTGACACAGCACCTACCAGCTCCTCGTTGTTTAGTGATGTCCTAATTACCATAGCCAGGGAGAGACCAGATTTCCGGGCAGCCAGAGTCTAAAATAAAGAGAATTATGACTTATTAATACATGGAGAGGTTGTCATGGACATGATGCTCAGCAGAATGTGAAAATGCAAGAATAGTAGGTATCTCTGTTCACATTATAGTCAACAAGGACTTGCCTGCTCAGTGATTGATTAGTTCATTCAGAACATGCACCCAGAGGATACTGAAGCTGGAAAGAACCCTGAAGATCATCAAACCCAACCTCTATTTGGTACATGTGGTGAAACTCAGGACCAACAAGGTGATCTGCCCCAAGTTTCCAGGCTAGCAAGAGGCTTCTAAAACTCTGTTATTCCCCAACATATTCATGGTCTCATTTCTTCATAAAGCATTACCATGGATATTGAGCCAGCCTGACTTGTGGAATGGGCTTGAATCACAGCTGATTCTGGGTGGTTCTTTGAGTTCTTCACATATCTCTAGAATATTCTTCCATACGTAATCAGGATATTTTCTTTCATTTGCCCATTTTATTTACCAAGAATTATTATATCCAGATTCATATTCTGTCACTTAATGCTGGTAATATAAGTAATCCTAAATAAGTCAAGTACCTTTAGTTTCCACACCTTTAAAATAGAGCCATCATCAGCTGCTCCTACCCATAATAACTCAGCAATGCTATAAGAGAACTTTGAAAATCAGAAGTTCCAAGTGGGAATGTTAACTCCACTATTCCTTTAGGAGCAAAGGGAAGTCATAGTGGACTCATACATTCTCCATACCTACAGTCCCATCTGATCATAAATATATCTCCTAGGGGTTATAAAGCCAAGTCCCAAAGTTCTGCACACACCCAAGTAAGGAAATCATTCTCCACCCCTATTGTGCCAACCTAGAGAAGTCTTATTTACAAAAGTTACTCAAGATAATACTCATCTCTGATCAGTAATTGCTCCTAAATTCATGTCTGTAATTTATTTTAGTCTGCTTGCCTTTGTTGTATACATAATTGAGTTTCTCAGAATTGAACTAGAGGTTCAATTCTTAGAGAACCCACACTTTTTATTCTTGTATGTTTCTGTCTTTTGTTTTCCCATCTTTCCCTCTTTTACTTCCCTAGTAAGGGCAGAGTATAAGTGAAAAGAGTGTCAAATAATAATCAAATAAATTGAAAAGCACTTACCATGGCCTGAAGATTCCAGGAGTGAAAGGAAAAAAGTTTAAATAATTAAACATAGGTAGGAAGATTATAACAATGTTAAATTAGTCTAACTCTTTAAAATTATGTCTACACTATAATGACAGGAATCTGAGATAATTGTACTGACACATCATGCTTTCCAGTATAAGAGCTTTCCAGGCAGGATCTTATTTTAAAATCAAAGTGATGGCTTTCAGATAAAGGTATTTTTAGCAAAATTAAAAACTGCTGGTACAAAAATTATGCATATTATTGCCTACATGCATATTTTGTTTCTTTATGGGAAAATACATTTTTCATGTCATAACTATTAAGAATACTATATGACCATAGAATGTGACATTTTGAATGATAGAGAATAAATACTTTTTTCCATGTTGACAGGCTTTTTTCTTTATACTCTAAGACAGACCACTATCCCAATATCAGGTCATTGCATTTCTACGTGTTCTCCAGAATATTTCCATAAAGCAGAGTAAGTTATTCAGAATCATGTTCAGAACTAATAAAAATATTAATTACTTGGGAACCATGGCTTTCTTGGAATAGAAGAAGAGGTTATTAATTTGGCCAGAATTGACTTTAATATAATAGAAAAAAGAATTGATTAATATTATCTGCTTCCTTTAAAAAGTATTCAAGTCTACTGAGTTAAGCTGAAGAAGTTCAAATCAACCATTAAGCTTAGCCTATTAAACTTGTAATCATTCATAGCACTGAACACATCGAAGTCCAGTAGCTCATTTGGCATGCTGTGTGTTTTCTTTTGGCTCAGTTATAGAGTCATTTTAACTCAATTTGTAATTCCAACTAATATCAAAAATGGTTGAAAACTTAGAGATATTTCTCCCATCAAATACATTTTAAAGAAATAATCAATGAAAGACATGGTAGAACCTGACCTCATATATTTTATTCCGTGAAGTATTTACAGGTTATGTAGTTAATGAGAAAGTCAACATTATATTTTAATAAAGAAAAAATCAATACATGCAATCAGAAAAGTTCAAGAGGAGTAACTTACCACATCTCGTACAATAGGCAAAGTTTTTTTTCTGCGAAGATCTGGCATGCTGTCAATACCATAAAGTCCCCGCCCAGCCCTGAAAGGGAGTATGAAAGAAATGATTTTAATGACTTAAATGACTTCCTATGATAAAAAATAATCCACTGTTATTTGTATAAAGGCTGTAAAAAAGATAGAATGGATACCCTGGTTTTCCACTAATTTCTAAAGTAATGTAGATCAAAGACTCTAGGACCTTGAGCAGTGTCCGAGAGAAACTTTAGCTACCACGTGAGCTGCACTTGCTTGCTTAAGAGAGCTCAATGTGTGTGAATATTAAGATGTGCATAGCTTGGTTAGACACACTGTTGTGTTTTTTTATTCAGTATCACAGAGGCAAATCAAAATTGTTAGGTATATGAAAGTATATACCTCCAGAACGAAGTAGAATCAAAGCATTCTTTGCAACTTCAGTCTGTCTGCAAAGGTAAAGAAATTACCTTTATTATAAAAATACCATTTTTCTGTGTGCTGCATCTTCACAGATTTAATTTCAAAATGCCAGCTCAAGGAGCCATAAACAAATTGAAAATATTAGTGACTAAATTGGAAGGTCCATTTACCTGAATTTATCTCATGGATAAATGAACAGAATTAAGATAATTTATTGTATAAGAATGTTCACTGAATTTTTTTTTTTTTTTGGTACTGGGGACTGAACTCAGGGGTACTCGACCACTGAGCCACATCCCCAGCTCTATTTTGTGTTTGATTTAGAGACAGGGTCTCACTGAGTTGCTTAGCCCCTCACCATTGCTGAGGCTGGCGTTGAACTCGCAATTCTCCTGTCTCAGCCTCCCAAAGTAGTATTTTTTTTTTGTTATAGCAGCAAAAGCAAATATTCATCAATAGTACATTGATTTAATAAATTTATGAGAAGAATGCAATACTTAAAATGGATGAAGTAAATATTTATGTGAAAATATTCCTAAAAGCGAAAATAGTAAGTTTGCATTTTAATAATTTTAGTGAGATCTCATGTGTGTATGGTTATATAAATGCCAAAATATCTAAAGGATGTTTACCAAACTTTGGGTGAGAAAAACAGAGAACACTCTTGCTATGTTATAGATGTGAAATAATGAATCATTTTGCAAACAAACTGATTTTAAAAGGTAAATCTTTGTGTTTCTTGAGAAGAAAATATGATACATTGAGTTTGACTTTTTACTGTGTCAATCTAGCCATCCTGTACAATCAAGAAGGCGTTAAAATAACTGATAGTTTCTCCTTATTCCACTTGATATGCAAACCTCTTGCAGATCTCTTGCTTAGGACAAGCCTATTCACCATGAGCAACAGTTCATGTCTCATGGTGGCAGCTGGGTAGTTCTGCCTTTGTAATGGGGTATAACTATCAATAATAGCTTATCCGTGTTTTAGGCTCCAATTTTCCATAGATGGCCTCTATGTTGCTGCTGCTGATCTTGAAGGGTAACAATTTGTCTTACTGGATTTTTCTTAGTAGCTATAGCCTTAACTCCACTACTTTTTGTGGTCTCAAATACTAGCTTGGTAATTTTGGAGAAATCACTAACTTCATCTTATAACTCATATAAAATAATAAAATAATAAAAACAGCAGTAATGAAGAAAATGGTAATGCATGAGTAGCAACGGTGTCATAACTTATATGCAATAACTAACACAAAATATTAAAACTATTGCAGATGTGTAAGGAGGCTGTCAATGATGAACACATTATTCCTACATTCATACACTTCAATGGAAAGCTGCCTTTAGATCACAGCATAAAGGAGAGGTATAAATGTGCAGCAGTGATTATGAACGATGAAAGAAGAAAAGAAGGGAAGAGAACATGTGTAGTGACAAGAGATGACATTTCTTTTTATTTATTTATTATTTTTTTAAATGCATTTCAAGTCATACTACATATATAGAGCTCAATTTTCCATCTCTCTGGTTGCAAACAAGATAGAGTCACACCATTTATATCTTCATACATGTACCTAGGGTAGTGATGTCCAGAGAGATGACATTTAAGAAATACTCCATTATTGTATGCTAAAGAACTAATGCTTGAGCCAGGCCCTGTGGTGTGCCTATAGTCCTAGCTACTTGAAAGGCTGAGGCAGGAAAATTGCTTGAGGCTATGAGTTACAGGCCCGGCCTGGGCAACATAGACCTTGTCTCAAAAACCAAAGAAAAAAATAAATTTAATATTTTTTCTCGCATTTCCTAGAATATTACCAATGAGCACACTAAGCCAAGGGCTGTTAAAAATTACAGTGAGTCGAAGCTTGAAAATTTGGGTCACAAAAAAAATCTTCTCTTTCATTTCCCCTTTTTTTCATTTCTTTTGATAATAGCTTTGTGTTTTCATATTTTCCATTTTATAATTATTAGATGTTTAGTTGACAAATAATAATTATGCATATTTATGGGATAGAATGTGATGTTTTAATCTATGTATGCATTGTGGTAAGATTCAACCTAAATGACACAGTTCTTCACCTCACCAACTAATCATCTTTTTGTGGTAAGAACATTAAAATCTCTTCTGAACCTTAAGAAACTGTCAGAGCCTGGCGTGGTGGCGCAAGCCTGTAATCCCAGCACTTAGGGAGGTTGAGACAGGAGAATCGGGAGTTCAAAGCCAGCCTCAGCAACGGTGAGGGACTAACCAACTCAGTGAGACCCTGTCTCTACATAAAACACAAAATAGGGCTGGGGATGTGGCCTAGTGGTCAAGTGCCCCTGAGTTCAATCTCCAGTACCAAAACAACAACAACAAAAACAAAAACCTGTCAGACTGGGAAAGGGCAGAAGAGCAATGACCTTATTTTTTCTTAATATACATCTTTAGAAAGCACACCCACTACTCATTAGTGTAAATTCTTCCTTCCCTCTTGTCCTCTTTCCATATTTGTGCCCTCCACACCAATTCAGGCTTGATCCTCTCACATCTAAGACATCAAGCATGTGGGAAGACAGCTATGTGACTGAGTTTAAGGAATGATTCCTCCAGTATTATTTGCCTCAATATTAGTCTATAAATCTGAGTAATTTCTACTTTCTCTCATCTGTGAATAGTACTAATAATGAAATAAGTATACATTAACAAATATCCTTCCACTACACTGCATATCAATTATAATTTGCTGTCAAGTGTTTTGAAATGTTTTGACTCTTAAACATAACTTTTATAGCTATGTGAAGAACCATCATCAATTGAGATAATGACTGAGAAAGTGCTTTTTATGAACTGTAAAGTATTATATAAATGAATTGATTGTTTCCTTCCTATTGATAATTTTTTCCTTTTATGTATTGTTTCCTTCTTTTCATGGAATTTAATTCAGATTCTCAAAGTGTACCCTGAATATTGTGCCAGTCCTATATACACAGTTGCACACACATGTTTTCATGGGCCTGACATATCACTTCTATGCTTGCCTCATCAGAGCACCGATATTCAAGAACCAAGGCTAAATTTGAGCTGAATGGGATAAGGAGCCCAAGTAGGAAGACATGAACCCAAAATTCACTTCTGCCTCTTCTGATCTTGCCATTTAATTTCACTTAAACTTTATAACTTGAAAAGTTGTAACACAATAAAAATATTCTCTTAACTATCACAGGCTCAAAAAAAATCAGGTTGTGTTTTCATAACCATCAAATAATAATAAAGCTTTCATTGCAAACCTAGACCTTAAAAAATCTCTCCCCTGCTGGCCTCACCTCAGGAATAGAGAAGCACTGGTAAGTATTGTGAAGCTCTCCAAAAATGCAAAAATATTTTTTGTAATATTTATTGATACTTTCTAATCAGGAGAGATATGGGAAAGATTAAATAAAAATTGATAAAGACTGGAAACATCAGTAGATAAATAAATCATTGAATTTCTAAGTAAGAGGTCAGATTCCTACACAAAGAAGAAACTATCTAGGTTTAATGATGAGGGGGGTCAGAGGTAGGCATAAAAACCAGTTATTGTAGACAAGTAACTCTGAAAGTGAGGCTTGTTTCTGGGAAGAATTTGTTTTATTTCAGCCCTTTTTGGTATGGACTGGATACTGTAGGCTATAGACAATAAACAAGTTGAAGACAGCTAATTTTTATGTGGTGTTACTAGGTACCAGATATAATGCTAACAATCACAGATAACATTGACACAATACTTCCTGGTTTAAGCACTCTACTTGGATTACTTCCTTTTATTCTATAAAATTCCAATAAAATATTGGGGTAATTATTTCCTTCATTTTATAAGTGAGGAGATGGAGACAAAGAATTCTTCAGAATCATCTAAAAAGCACTATCTAGAAATGGCAGTGGTAGGATTAGAACCTGTGTTCTATGGCTCACCATGCTCCCCTGCTTAAATGATTGGATTATCCGAAAACTGCGATAGTGGTATAATTGGGGCTGACAATAGTATTTTACATTTAATGAAACTAAAGTCAAACAACATATCTAGGCCTGGATCAAACAGCCAGAATATGGCAGACATTGATTGTCATTGCAGGATTATCTTGCCTTACACCTAATGTTCTTGAGAGCAAATAAGGTTTTTGCTAGAAGGAAATAAGTGGCTTGCCCCAGTTGATCCAGGGGTGCTGCTCTCATTTGGTCATTTTTACAATATTTCAATAGAGTGTTACTGTCTGATCAGAAATCTATTTCACTGTGTAAATGGCTTCAATTCTCCCTGGAGAACTCTTTTCCAGCTACTCTACTGTTCTCTCTAGGAACAAATCTAAAAGGGGCCTTTCAGACTACAGGCATTACGGATGCAGTAAAAAGGTGAGGAGATCTATGGAAGTATCTGGAAAGTCAAGAATCACATAAAATTGAAAAAAATGGATATTATTTTATAGATAAATCAAGTGTTATAATTCAATATCTCCGCTATTAAATAGTTTTTAGAAATTAGTATTTTAATTAACAAATCATAATTTTTTTTGGTACTGGGGATTGAACTCCCAGTGTACTGGACCACTGAGCCACATCCACAGCCCTATTTTGTGTTTTATGTAGAGACAGGGTCTCACTGAGTTGCTTAGTGCCTCACCGTTGCTGAGGCTAGCTTTGAACTCACGATTCTCCTGTCTCAGCCTCCCAAAGTGCTGGGATTACAGGCATGCACCACTGCATCCAGCTAACAAATCATAATTTTACATTTATGGAATACAATGTGATATTTTGATTCACACACAGTGAGGAATAATTAAATCAAGCTAATAAATATGTCCATCAATTCATTCATTTATTATTTTTGTGATGAGACCTTTAAAAATTTACTCATCCAATTTTAGTATTTTCAGTTTTTATTTCTTTGTTCTTTTCACTTAATAATTTACGGAATTCAATAAAATATACTCCTTGACTTAGATTTGTTAGTCATCAAACATAATGCAAATTCTTTAAATATATTCTGCAATTTTTTAAAAAATACAATATTTAGATAACAAAAGGCTTATTTTACTGATTAAAGCACATAGTAATTATTTTCAATCAAAATTGATCTGATAACTTACTGAATGTTTATAGACTGGAAAGAAACTCCAAGAAGGCATCATAAGAGTATCACATGAAAACTGATAGTAAGTATAAAAAAAGGTAGGTATATAAAAAAATCCACATTACTAATCATCAGGGATTAGTGGGATGCACAATGAGATACCACTTCACACCTGTTAGAATGGCTATTTTCTTTTTTCTTTTTTGGTACTGGAGATTGAACTCAGGGGCACTCGACCACTGAACCATATCCCCAGCCCTATTTTGTGTTTTATGTAGAGACAGGGTCTCACTGAGTTGCTTAGCACCTCACCATTGCTAAGGCTGGCTTTGAACTCATGATTCTCCTGTGTCAGCCTAGAATGGCTATTTTCAAGAAAATAAGAGATCATTTTTGTGAGGATGTGGAGAAAAAGGAGCCCTTGCATGCTGATAGGAATGTAAAATAGTATATCATTATGAAAAATATGAAGTTTCCTCATAAAGTTAAAAAATACAACTACAGTATGACCCAGCAGTCTAGTACTGGATGTATATCCAAAGGAAGTAAAATCAATATGTCAGAGATGCCTAGCCTCAACACTTCAATGTATTCGCACAGGAACTGGCTTCCTTAACAAGACTCCTAAAGTGCAAGAAAAAAAATCTTCAAGAATCAATAAATGGGATGGCATCAAGTTAATAAGCTTCTTTCTGCACAGCAAAGAAAACAAGAAGAGAGCCTACAGAATGGAAAAAGATCTTTGCCACATGCCCCCTAAGACAGGGAATTAATATCTAGAAATATAAAGGATTCAAAAAACACTACCAAAAGAAATAAACAAATAACCCAATTAATAAATGGGCAAAAGAACTACACAGACTCTTCTCAAAAGAAGAAATACAAATGGCCAACAAATATATGAAAAAATGTTTAACACCTCTAGTAGTCAGGTAAATTCAAATGGAAACTCATCTGACTCCAGTCGGAATGCCAATTATCAAGAGTACAAGTAATAATAAATGTGGTGAGGATGTGGGGGAAAAGGTACTCTCATATGTTATTGGTGAGACTGAAAATTAGTGCAACCGCTCTTGGAGATGCCTCAAAACCTAGAAATGAAACCATCATAATGATGGTTTCAAAACCAAGTGTCCGTTCCTCAGTATTTATCCCAAAGAACTAAAGTCAGCATACTGTAGTGATACAGCCACATCACTGTCTATAGCAGCACAATTCACAATAGACAAATTATGAAACCATAATCATAGTTCATAAATTATGCCCATAAACATGAATGGATTAAGAAATGTGGTATAAACAATGGAGTTTTACTTATCTATAAAGAACAATGAGATTATGACACTTGCTGGTAAATACATAGAAATGGAGAACAGCATGCTAAGTGAAAAAAGACTCAAAAATTCAAATTTTGTCTTTCATATGCAGAAGCTAGACAAAAATAAGCGGGGATGGGAGGGGAGATGGGAGAATTGTATGAAAATAGAAAAGAAACCAGTGGAATAGTGGAAGAGAATTGAAGGAAAGAGAGGAGGGACAGGAAATGGGAGAAGTGGTGGAATGAAATTGATGAAGCTATCCTATGTACGTTTATGAACATACCACAGTGAATTTCACCTTTATGTATAACTATAAATTACTACTTAAAAAAAATATAAATAAATAGAAGATAGACCAGCAGAGAAGAGGAAGAAGACAAGGAGAAGGAAGAGAGGAGGGAAAGGGGAAATACTTGGTATTGAATCATAGCGAATTATATCCATACATATATAATTATGTCAAAATGAACCCCAATATTACGTATAACTATGATGCACTAAAAAAATCATGTTTAAATCTTCAAAGGCGTATTTCAACTCAGGAAACTATGGGAAAAGATGTATTGCTCTCTGAATAAACCAAAATAATTCTTCAATTAGAGAAACAGAGAGAGAGAGAGAGAGAGAGAGGCAGTACTGTCTATGTTTCTTCCTATGTTTATTGTGGTATCATTCACAAAAACCAAGATACAGAATCAAACTAAATGTCCACATATAGATGAGTGGACAAAGAAAATGTATTTAGACATAGATCAATACTATTCAGCCTATTTTTTTTTTTTTTTTTTGTACCAGGGATTGAACTTAGGGGTACTCGACCACTGAGCCACATCCTCAGCCCCTATTTTGTATTTTGTTTAGATACAGGGTCTTACTGAGTTGCTTGCACCCTGCCATTGCTGAGGCTGGCTTTGAACTCATAATCCTCCTGTCTCAGCCTCCTGGGCCACTGGGATTACAGGTGTGCACCAACGAGCATGGCTCTATCCAGCCTTTTAAAAGAAGGAAATCCTGCCATTTGTGACACCATGGATGAACTGGAAAGAAATTATGTTAAGTAAATTAAGCTAGACAGAGATGGACAAATAGTGCATGCTCTCATAGATGGCAGAATCTAAAAAAGTTGCTCCCATAGAACTAGAAGGTAAATTAGTGGTTATCAGGATCTAGGTCAGTGGCAGGAGTGGGGAGAGTTGGAGAGATATTAGTCAAAGGACATAAAATTTCAGTTAGGAAGAACACATTTAAGAGATCTATTGTACAACATGGTGATATGAATATTATATTGTTTTCTTAAAAAAATACTAAGTGGATGTTGTGTTCTCATCACACAAATGATAACTATGTGATGTAATGCATATGCTGATCAGCAGATTCTGTCATGTACCATGTATGTGCACTTGAAAACATGATGTTGCACTCTATAAATACATATAATCTGTCAATTTAAGAAACAATAATAACGAACCAACAATGAGATGATTTTAAAAAGAAAAAAATCAAGCACGGTTTTCAAAGGTAAATCTTTCAGAGTATGGGACAAAGATATTTCATTTCCAGAAGTCAATGGTTGATACTGAATTGGCTAATTTTCATAGACAGCTAATTTCCATTGGAAATCAGAAAATTGGTAGACTCTGTTTACATCAAAGTAATTGTTAAACTAGTTGAAGAATACTGTCCTAGAAAACCAAATGTATTAGTAATTCTGTTTATTTCTATTTACAGGTCAGTTATCAGACAGGGCTGTGCAACTAATCTTTTTAGCATTATGGGACACTAAGGCATTGTAAAAGATTAATAATGAATCATTCTAAATCCCTTTCCCTTAATATAGCTATATTCTACTTCAGACTTTTGAAAACAACCCTTTGTATACAGCTATTCTATTTCAGACTTTTGAAGACAGACTTTTGTATGTATTTAGTTATTTAGTGCTAAAAACACAATAAACCATTTTGCTTAACATTATATATTTTGTCAACATTTAGCAAGATTTTCCTGATGATCTTTATATATTTATTTACCTGCCAAATATTAGCTATTTGAGATGTTTTCTTCCCACCCACCTCACTTTTTCTATTATTATCAAAACTGAATGAGTATTTGTGTCTGTATAATTCATGCTTCACCCACACAACATAGGATTAATCACTAATTCCTGTTTTTTTATTTCATTTTCATCAAACCTAAGACACCATCTGTTGTACAATACAGCATTAGTTTATATATTATTATGAAAAATCCAATTAAATTATAACACCAGGCTTTCTTAGCAATTGTAAATCAAATTTAGAGCACTTTTAAAGTCACTAATCTATGAAACAGATTTTTATAATGTATTAATCATTTTGCCTACTTATGTAAAGCAAAGTATAAACAAAATAAATTTTTATTCCTTCAATTTTTCATTAAGAATTTAAACTTTTGGAATAACTCTTCAAATCAGTTTTTTTTTTAATGTGTGGGACATTTTCTAAATTATTGTCTTCTAAGTCATCAAAAGCACTGTTCATTGGATATTGTGTAAAATAATGACCCTGACTTCCTTGCTTCAAGCAGCAGATAGCTGAGCTGCTGGTTATGATGCTAGAAGTCTCTTGATCTTACCAAGAGCACCAAAGGAGACAAAATGAACTCCTATTCTTCTTCACATGATCTTTTTTTTTTAAAACAGAAACATTAAGATACTAGAGTTGCCTGCAGGCTATGTCACCAATAAATAGATTTTCCCAAGACATTTTTAACTGAGTTTGCAGATGTGCAGGCAATGAAACTTTGAGAACTGTTGCTTGGTTGTTGATAATTTTAAGATATCATCAGTTACTAAGATGCATCTCATTTTGTTATAATGTATAAAAATGGATGTTGTGGAATTGTTAAAATACAGTATTTGGGCATCTGTTCCCTCCTGAACACTATTAGTGCTCTATCCAAGGTCTTACCTAATCTCAGCCTTGCCAGCCCCTTCTTTTCTTTTTTTTGCCAGACCTTATTTTTGGATTGCCATTAGAAAGACTGTTTCTATAACAGAAATTTCAATGTGTCTTTTTCATATTTAATACGTGTTATTGCTTACAGGATATAGAACAAATCCCTGTACATCCCAGTGAGGTATGGTTACCTCTATAATATCATCTCCTCTGATTTCTACTCCCTGTTCCAGCCATCCTGAACATCTTGTAGATTCTCTCAGGTATCATACTGTTCCACCTGGTGATTTTTATTCCAGTGTCCCCTCTACTGACACTAGCATAGGCCAACGTCTACTCACCTCTCAAAAACCTGACTATAACACTCACTGGTCCGTATTGTAGATGTAGTGCCTCCTCCCCATCACAACTAAGTATCCTCTGTAACCTTAATATCAAACATTCTCATTGGGAAGGAATGGGATGAGGGGAAGGAGAAACTATGGCTCCTGGCTCTCCAACATGCTCTCCACTTCCATGTGGGTTGAATGGTGAGCATCTGTTATTGACAGGAGGATGTCCTACATTTGAGTTAAACTGAGGCCCAAAATGTCAGAGAACAATTCTTCCAAGTCTTCTGTAATAGCCTTTGTGATACGGTACTCTGCTTATTTGTTCACAAAAAAAAGTCCCACTAAAATAGATAATTCAAAAAATTAAGAACTATATCTTACTTGTCTCTACTTCCCTAGAACCAACTCTGGCATGTAGAATAATGAAGGAAAACGGACAGGACAAATGAACAAGTCTTGCCCCCAGAGAGATTTCACACTAAGTAATCCTTGGTCTTTGTTCCAAAAGTAGGATTTTTATCTCTGAAGTAATATCTGAAAGGAGCAGGAAGGAAGCCTGAAGATCAAGAATAAAGTCAGGGGTCTCACACTAAAGAGGAATTGTTAGCAAGGACTTAGTCACAGGGAAAAAGATAAGAGCCTAAGATGGACTAGGCCAGTAAATTATTTTTAAACCTCAATGAATCTCATTTATCACCTATGGAAAAAAATGGGAACAATACCTGCTTGTTTGGAATATTGAGATAATACATGTAAATAGAGTCTATAATATTGGTAGCAATTATTTTATTACAGTATTGTGTAGACAAGAATAATACTGAACTTAATTGAATGTATGCTGGTGCTCTGCAGCCCTAGAGTTAGTCACATCCCTCCAAACTAAGGATCAGATTAGCAATGGAATCTCTGGCTGGCATGAAATTGTAGGCAACTATTTGCATAGAAAAGAAAGAAAGAGAGGTGTTGAAAGCCAAGGTGATGGCAGCACCCTACACTGTATTCTGAGCTGTTAACTTCCTTTTTGACTCAGCTTTGGTCCAGACTTCTCTGCTGGTCCTTGCCTAGCACCTTAGCCTGAAGATACTACATCTTGGTTCAGCTTATTATTTGCAAAATCCTTATCTATCATCTAGTCAGTCATTTAATTTTCATCAAGCGAGAGTTTCATGAATGACCCAAGTAAGTTCATTTTTCTGTTAATTTTTCAACACTACTTTTATCCACTCAAATATTTTTCTGAGATTGGCATCAAAATGGAAATAAACTTCAAAGAATAAAGTTTCTTTATTTATTAACCATTCCAGACTCCATATTTTCTCCCCGGTAGCTCCTAGATTCTCTTAACTGTGGTCATCTCGTAGAATTTTTTTTTTATTGTAAATCACACACAGTACTCTAAAATAATCTTAATTAGAGACCAATGTACCATTTTTCAACAATACCACCATGGTCATATTTCCTCTTACGATGGAATAATCACCAGTTCCTCGGTTGAACACAAG
Organism: Xerus rutilus; assembly: GCA_028644305.1. NCBI lineage: Eukaryota > Metazoa > Chordata > Mammalia > Rodentia > Sciuridae > Xerus > Xerus rutilus. Next base: position 88,746,759 of record CM053401.1, on the reverse strand, counting down.
GTAAATTAATTGGCATGAATATAGAGGCCATGGTTATATGGAAAATATATAAGATTATCCTCAGTTGAATAGTATTGTTCATGCCTGAGGAACAAGAGAAAATTGAAATTTAAATAGGGTACAGCATATTCATATCTTTTATTCTCATGCATTCTGGGCATGGCCCATCATTCAAATTGTTTTCTTTTCTCTCACTCTGTCTTGTTTTCCCTCCTTTGCCCTTTCTCTAATGTATATAGATTTGTATATGAAGTGATTCCACTGAGCAGGCAAGGAGCATGTCTATTCTGCTAAGTGCCAGGAATACAGAAAACATCAATAATTAGTTTTTAAGTGTTTAAAAATATTTCCACAAACCAACCAGCACTTTCAAGACAATGCATCAATTTTATAACAAATTATTTTCTCTGCATGCTTTAAAATGTCTCCTTTTGATTTCACAGTTTTGTATATCACTGCCATTTGAACAAAGAGTTCTAAAATACTAAATAACAGTTAATCTGTGTCAAAAAATAAAGCAAGCTAGGGAATTATATATTCCAAATTTTGTATTAGTGATGTGAAAACTGAGAAACAAAGACTTTAAAAGTTTATGTAAAATACTTGGATTATTGTCAACAAGCTAGAAACACTCTGGGCTCTAGACAACTACTGCAATTCTGACCTTTTCTTTGTCCTTAATATCCAAGAGAAATTGAGCCTTATCTATCTTCCTTCGTGATCTCAATATCTCAGTCTCTTACTTGTATCTAGTATTTTTGGATCATCACATATATTAGTTGTGAATTTTATGGAGCTATGCCTGGAATTATTTTCATTGCCTTTCCACTAACTAATTTCCCCATCTCTAATTAATCAGTTTTGGTTCATCTTGAACAAAACTGCTGCATCCATCTTCCTATAGGTTTTTAGCCATGAGACTAACATGATGAAAGCAATATATTAAGAAGACCGGTCTGGCAGCACTGTTCTCATGATGGATTGGAGGACGAATAAAGGAGACAGAGAGATGGTCTCAAAGACTGTTGAAGTAATCCTGGATTCCTTAATGGGTTTCTAATAATGGTCTTGACTGGGATGGCTTCACCATTTTCTTTCTCAACCTCTTCATTCCACTTTTTGAACCCTAGTAAAATTCCCAATTCAAGCTGCTATAATATTTTAAAGAGTAAATGGCCTTGTTGTCAAAGAGAGGCTTTGTATTCTATTAAATTACTTTCTCCTTTCTTGGGCATTTGACCTCTTAAAGCTCCATAATGCTCTTAACACTGTAGGCAGGCTGGCTGGCTTGTTTTCTTTTTTTTCTTTTCTTTTCTTTTCCCCAACTGCCTGTTCCTTTGAAACATGGTTTCAGAAGTCCTGACTACCTCATTATTCAACTTTATTTTTAAAAAGCTAAATGCCATTTTTAAGCTTTTAAAGAGATAAGGGGGATGTGAAGGATACACTATTCTGGTGGAAGAGGGGATTGCAAATTATATTTCCAATGATTAAAAATATTTTTCATAGTGAGAGAAATAACCAAATGGTCCCAAGTTTTTCTTATGAGTTAAGTAAATACATAAATGTAGTTTTTAACACTCTCCTAAAGTTTTTCTCAATATTAGCCTTGGGGACAATGTCAGATGTCAGGAATTGACTGCTAACAATACAATTACAATATGTACCTGCAAGGGTTCTTTTCCTTAACAAATTATTCATCAAGGAGACAATATAGCCTTTTTAGGCTTGCAATGCCCAAAACCTTTTTCTCTCTCTCATATAGGTACCATGTATTTATAGCCATTGTCATAGGCTACAGAAAAGAAAACAAATAAAAATGCAGTCCCCACACTTTCTCATAATTAGGAACCAATTATTTGAAAACATTTCTCTTTAATTAAACTTCATGATATATAGGATTTCGATTCAGGATACTAATTTAAAACCTTCTGTAGTAAATATAAAGTTGCATGTATGAATGTTCCTTGGGTCAGAGCTAATGCTCTTAGTTATCTCTAGAAAATTTCACTATCCATTTACACATAGTTTGTAAAGCATAATCGCTCATAATCACTCATAAAAGACCAACTTCTTAATAGGATCTACTTAAATGTTGATAAGTAGAGTCAAATATACAATAGCAAAGAAACTATATTTCTCAAAGCTAAAACCTTAGAGTCCTTCTAGTTATGCTATTATTTAGAAGTTTGCTGCATACCTAAACTCTTGAAGGTTTTAATAATGCCCCTCCTACTAGTAATGAAAAATTGCCAGCACCTGATGGTAGGGACTGATGCCATTAGGCAATTCACAGATTTTCACAGCCCAAGTACTCCCGATTATTAGAAAATGTTTCTTGGACCCATTCTTTCATTCTTTTTTTTTAGTTTCCCAGTTCCATGCTGACAGAAACACAAAATATAAATCATGCTTTAACACAGACTCAAGTTACATTTGACACAATGATTTTCGCATCACTTAGAGAGTACCAAAAAAGGCCTTTCAGGCCCTGCTCACCTCAAAAGATAGAGTGAAGAACACTAAAGACAACTCTCACTCCATGTCATTCTGTGAGTGCTGCTTTTGCCACTAAGACAACTGAGTCATATCTTAGTTGTATGCTATCCCATGATTGCTCCTTAGTTCAAAGGAAATTACAGGATTCTTAAAATTAAAATCTGAGTTTACAAAAGCAACACACAAACTAGATACTGCCTTGATCAACTGCCAAACAACAAATGGATGTTATAGGGATTCTAAATGATCCAAACATTCAAGGATAGAATATTACAATATTGTAGTATCAATTGTACTTTTAAAAAATTCTCTGAACACTGATTCCCATTTTGTAATTTTGCTCCTTCAGTAACTCGACCTGTACCTTTGCTTCCCTGGATATGTAATCTCAACTCCCATGACTGATAGCCTTCTGGCACCTTTTAAAGAGAACTTTCACCTCTGAAAGTGTCAAGCATGGCTACCTGTTATGCTTGGAAAGTTACAAAATAATTACCCACTACAAAATAATTTGTCTGCAACCCATAAAGTTACTCATGGGAGTGATTACTCAAAATTGTGCAAATGATCAGAAGCTTACAAAGTTAACAAGATTCAACTGCATGCTCTTAAATAACTTTATTTGATAGCCAAGGACCAATTCGACTGTGTTATCACTGCGCTCAATTTATTCCTTTTATAACATCCAGACAGCTAAAGTTATTTTCTCATATATGACTTCCCCCAGATTATGGAGTTCTCAAAAACAGAAAACACATACAATATACTTTTTACCTCTAGTATTTAGCATAGGACTTTACACATATTACCTAGTAAATAAATAATAAAATTAATAAATAGAATCCTTTTCTTTCATTAAAAACTCTTTACTAAAACACACATGGAAATCTTGAGTAATTAGAAATTAAAGACTGTCCCAGTTTTTTGCCTCATGGTTTAGAATGAAGATTATTCTTCTAATAGGTATGATTCTCTAAACACTGGAAAACAAACAAATCCATTATTCCTAGAATGCAAATGTTGTTTTTACTCTTCTTAGCATAGGCACACTTTGCTTCCTTGAGGTAAACAGGAGTTAAACAGAATAAGTACTGTTTGTTCCTAGTGGGTATGCTTTGCATTTTCAGGTACAGCTTTTGGAACTGAAATGATGCTTTATTAAACACACACACACAACCAAAATGTAATTATAGCTATTAACAAACAAACAAATCCATCTATGTTTAGCTTAATGTGTAATCAACTCTGCTCGCAGACTGTCAAACTAGTATTATAAGAAACATTTTTTAAAGACAGTATGTAAAACAAACAAACCTAGATCTCATTAGGGTGGAGGGTAAAGGAGGGAACCAAACTATGCAGATTTGGAGGATTTGGCTGTTCTGACTCAGGAAGTAGAAAGGGAATTCCTCATTTACACTGCTTAGCTCCTGTAAGGTGTACTTATCAGGTATATCATGTATGGTTACTTGAAAACAGGCATGTTTCTGAACAGGTATGTTTCAGTAACACAAAATAATTATATATATATATATATTTATATATATAAACAGTTATATATACATATATATAATAAATTATATATATCACAAACTGTTTATATATATAAATAAACGTATATATATATATACATATATATATATATATATATATATATATATATATATATATATATATATAAACGTTAACCTTATGTGCATGCCTGTCTGATTTGTCTACAACATCCATAAAATGGATCTCTCTTGAGCAGTTTGACATGATGAAAACTTACCTACTTATCTTTTTATGATTAATTCACCTTGGAAAACAAGGTAAAGAGACCAAATGTCAACTTTTAAAGAATAAACTGCAAGCAATATATAAGGAGAAAAAAGTAGCAAACTTGCATCAGGTTGCCAGTGCTGATCACAGAATATGTAAGTTCCTGGAATCATAAATTAATCATTTTGTCTCTAGGGGCAAGCTAAAGCTTTTGAGCCAATGACACTTAGGATCTTATGCAAAATAAGTGGGTCTTAAGAGTGAATGAGTAAATAAGAAGTAATCTCCTGCTTCTGATCATAATAGTGTTGTAGGGATGAAAACTAAGGTTTTATCCAATGTGAGTCCGGCTCAGAGGCTAGACAAGCTGTGATGCAAATTCACTCCCTTTGATCTTTCTGTAGAAAAAGCAACTCAAATATGATATATTCTATCAAATATGATATATTCTGAGAAGCCCCAGTAACACTGCATCCACCATTTGTTCAAGCTGAGGAAGAACATTGAGAAAAAAGGTGAGAGACATTGAGGTGAATGATCTGTCAGTGTTATTACTTTTATTTTGGAGGACAGTAGTGCATTGATCCCATGTAGTACAGTTGGACCTATGACTCTGAAGAGCAGATAGCACACGTATTTCCTGATTTCCACATTCAGAGATGCTACATTGATAGCTCGCAATTGACCATGGTTGAATAACTTAGACCAGGAAAATAGGCCTTTTATTTTTATGGTCCCTTATTCCTTTATTTTTAACTGGACAGCCAGTTGTGAAATGTTTACTAGTACAGTACTAACCACAACTCTTGCTCATATTCCAACAAAAACTCCTGTAATTTGTCACTTCACTAAAAGAACTAATTCCTTTGTTCTTCTTCATTTCCACCTTTGATTGACATGAGCCCTTAGCATCTTTCAAGTCATCTTTGTACAAATGATTTAGTTCTTAAAAATAGGCATCGTTCTCAGAAACTCCATTGAAAGGGAAGTCATAATATATGTATCCATAAATAGTCATATAATTTACAGTGATGACTTCAATTCAGTGCTCTTGGGTTGATTCTCTGGTCAAATTAATTCACTTCAATATTAACTGAGTTACTACTATATAATCTAGGCTAAGTGTTGTTTGAAAGACAATGATTCCTAAAGGTCTTTTGTGTTTCTGTACATCTTGCTTATGGAATCACTGACTGACTTTTGTAGTGTCTACTCTGGATTTATTTGTTAATCAGTATAAAAATGTGATGTCTCTCTGTAAGTCAAAGTCTGACTTCATTTGCTTTTAAGAATAGAAAACTTTTAATTGAACAGAGCATGGGAGGGGGCAGAGCAAAAAGGGAAACCACCAAGCTCAGATGCTGTTTTTCACTCTCAAAATGTGTGTTGTTTGTGATCTACTCATCTTGTTAGTGTTAATATGAACTAAAATAAAATGGCATTTAATGCTGAAAAAAAAAAGAATATAGTACATCAGGCTTAGAAACTGATGCAAATACACTACCTACGTGTCAACCTGTGAGACCTAGAGGACAAGGAAAACTGATGTGAACATGAAGTTCATGTTACTTGCTGTGGCATGAGTAATCAAATCCCTTGCCTCAGACCCAAGATATCTTCTGCCAGCTATGCAACTGTAATAGGCTAACTTCTCAGTCTGCAAGTGGGTAAAGTATCAAAGCCATTCACAGTTTTTGACAGGAAGAGCCCAAAACAAGTTATTTCTTGACCTTTAGGAGACATAAACTTAAAATATTTTATAATGCATGTAATTATAAGACATTGAATTATATAAAACTGAAATATATAAAGCTCTACACCATTGCCTTTCAGTATAAACATAAATATTTTATGTCATAATTCTTATTCATGATCATGTTTCTTAGATGAAAGTATTAAGCATCTAATTAGTATAATACCAACTAATTTAAGAACCAACATGGAAATAACCTTCCAATAAAATCACTAATTAGAAAAATTATCACTTTTTTTTCTAATCAAAAGAACATACAGTTTCATAAGTTTTTCTTTCCCTGATATATTAAATTATAATAAGCATTTCTTCCACTTACTGAACACCAAGTACAAGGCACTGTACAAGGCTTTTTTTTTTTGGTACTGGGGATTGAACTCAGGGGCACTCAACCACTGAGCCACATCCCCAGCCCTATTTTGTGTTTTATGTAGAGACAGGGTCTCACTGAGTTGCTTAGCGCCTCGTCATTGCTGAGGCTGGCTTTGGACTTGTGATTCTCCTGTCTCAGCTTCCCAAAGTGCTGGGATTACAGGCGTGCGCCACCATACCCAGCTTACAAGGCTCTTTATAAGTATTCTTGTAATACTTATACTAACTTTTCAAGTAGGAATTATTATTTTTACTTTAGAGAAGAGGAAACTGGCTCAAAGATATTGTGATTAATGTTAATTTAGCTATTAAATAGCATAAAATCGATTAAAATAGTCAAGCAGTTATGAGACAGTGTCTTATACATATTTTAAATGAAATAAACATGTATTGATTAACACTTGCCAGGCAACTTTGCCCATGGTCTCATTTTATTGTGTTTAATTAAATTTAATGTATAAGTCGGATGTCTAATTCTAAAGTAGTTAAACAAATTTATCTGATCATCTTGACAGCAAAATGCCAAACATATAATACATGTTTAATTAGTAATAGCCAGTGGTAAGACCTTTTAGATATTTGTACATATAAAATATTTACATATAATGTAAAGGTCAATTGAGGAAATGCTTCAGTCTATCTCTGGACCATTTAGGCTACTTTATAATTACAGTGTAGAATTGTGGCTTCAGGTTGCCTATAATTACTCAAATAAAAATTATAAGAACTTCCAATGGGAGAGTTAGCAAATACATTTTCCATCTTTAGGGTTTCTTGGAGTTCTGTCCAACACTCCTTCAGTTCTCCCCTGAAGCTCTCTCTGGCACTTAAATCTCTATGTAGCCAAACAGAGTGGAATGGAATGAGAAGCAGAGGCCCCAGAGACACCTGCTTTCAGTATAGAGGCCCTGGGCCATAGGAAGATTAGGGCAAGGTGCTCAAGGCCATAGGAAGATTAGGGCAAGGTGCTCAAGGACTTGCCTTGTTAACAAAAATTGACATTGCAGAAAAAACTTGCTGCTCTTTTGGCCGACATGAATCACACAGGGCAAGGGATCCTTGCTTCTTTTTGTCTGCACAGATAAACACTGATAAATGTAAATGTATTTGGAGCAAAATAACACACAAGTATTATTGTTTCTAATCCCTTCATCCTGTTTTATCTGTTCTATTTTTGCAATTTTTATGACTATCTTACACATTACCTAATTTACTTGTTTTAATTTGTCACTCTACTAGAATTCAAGTTCCATGATGCAAGGATCTTAGCTTTATTCTCAAGTGCTTTGAACAACAATTAGCACATAGCAGTTGCTCAATAAATGTCACAAGTCTGAATGAATGAGTAAGCAGTCTCAAACTTTTCAATAGTAATAAATTGTTAAACACATTATTATTATTGATGTACATACCTATTAACTGATTGAGTCCAAACAGAAAATTTAAGGGACAAAGCTTTTATTTTCTTTAGTTTATGGGTTAGCATACTGAATTACTAGATATTAAAATCATAGAAATAGTAAATACAGAATTGAGCTTTAAACCAAGTTGTCTGATTGTAGAGCACATTTCTTGACTACCATAGTACTGATCATATTCATAATGGTGATTGGCTCATTTTTAGAAGATATACACCTTATATTTTAAATATCTCATTTAAGAGGATAAGATCCATGCAATACACTTCAGAAAGATATATGATTAAAATTGCCCTGATAAAATATTAATTATTATATATCTTTAGTGGGCACTTATCTGGATAGTTAACTTGTATAGACTATCCTATACCCTCAAAAATCTAATTATAGAATGTAGCAAGCATAGTTTTCTTTCCATAGTTTCTTCTCCTTCTCTCCCTCCCCTAATCATTCTCCCTTTCTAGCTTCACTCCTGCCCTCCCTCTTCTCTCATTTTCCATAATCATCATCATCATCATCAGGACCTCCATGTCAACATGGAGTCAGTGCAGCATTAAGCTGGCACAATGCACGACATAAAGATGCTTTCTTTCTGAGACTGTGAGGTGCAAACCTTTATTTAGGATCCAAGTAATTCTCCCTAAGTCAGATACCTTGGGTTTTATTTTCCATTAGGAGTGGGTTATATAACAACCCCAGCACAATGCTATTTTATTAGGAGTTGTAAACACAACCGGAGGTCACCACTTTACAGACTTCTGACATTCAAGAATTGTGATCTTGCCAGAGCAATTTCATAAGCCAAGAGCCTTTGCCTTGCAGTTTCACCTTGCTGTAATTTCCGGATTATGATTGTTTTGACAACACCCAGAGTTGACTCTTTATATTGACTGTAAATATATCTATTAGAAGCACCATAAGACTCCCATTTTCACAACACACTTCCTGACAAGTGCCACAAATACCTTAACACAATTTATTGTTGGATCTAGACAGAATCATATCTCACAGGAATTTCCTTTGCTTGATCCTGGTTTACTGTGAGGATGATCTGCTTTGTCTGCTTTGTCAGAAGCAAGGTGAGAGTTTTTAAATACTGTGGATATTGATTTGTGGCCCATTCTATAGTAACCACCAGCCGTTTAAATTTCAAAACAGGAAAGATTTAGTGTTCCAGTTGTTAACTACTTTGTCTTAGGAGTGCTAAGTCTTCTTGAACTGCTTGAAGAAGATGTAGCCAAGTTCAAAATAATTCAATGGAAGAAAACCAAATTTTTGCTATTATAGAAAATAACTTCTAATCATGTAATGATCACTTAATTAGGGGATGAGGGATTGGAGCCTTATGAAGCTGTTTAGGCAGGAAAATGGGTGACAGGTGAACAGTGCAAACAGGAGGGAGAAGCACTATTATGGGGGAAAAGGAACAAATCACCAGTAAATATTTTTAGAAGGGTAAGTTTTGAGTTTGGGGGATGTGCATGACATCAAGGAGATGGTACCCTCATAGGATTGAATATTTACTGCAAATCCACAAATTGTTATGTACTTCTAATATAAAATAATTGATTTCATTATACTTTCTTCAAAACTAGCAATTTTTAAATTAAACATTAATTTTTTCCTGACCCTTCAAAGTTGCATTAGCTAAACTCAGTTATTAATTCTCAGAAGCACAGATAATATTTCAATTCACTGCATTTCTTCCTGTCACTTCGCTAGTAACTAATTTTGGAGGGATATGACTGTATACCCTGACAAGGGTGCTCTGAAAGGTGAGGTGTTTGCATTTCAAATCATACTCTGAGAAAAATGTCAAAAAGAATAAAGCATATTTTAAGATTAAAATTATTGAATGTGTCATCTAGCTCTTTTATTCTGAAATGATTTACCTGTAATGATGTAGGTGACGTATACATGGAACAAATTAAAATAACTCATGTATTTACTACTCACCTCAAAAAATAATTATAATATTATTGGCTCTCCCTAGGCTTTTCTCTCCCTCTCTCCTCTAGAAGTAATCATCATCCTGTATTTTGTGGCAATAATTCCCTTGTCTTCCTCAACCTTGCTCCATCTTAATTACTAGCTTTAAGATATATTATTTATCTGATAAAACATCTCTAACTTATTTCTTTTCCTACTGGGCTCTGTTAGTTATTTCTACCCTCTGTCTTACATAAAATTTTTAGATCATTATTTCAAGTTAGAAAGAACTTATTGAAGTAATAATTATCATTGTATTGACTTGTAGATCAACTTAGAGAAAATAGATAACTTTGTATCTGCTCATTGTATCTATGAACACAGTATGTTTCTCTATTTATTTGTGTTTTCTTGAGTTCAAGTGTTTTATATTGTTTTTCATAAATGGCATAAATATCCACAAATTTGCTTTATTCTTGAAAACTTTATACTCTTGTTAAAACTAAGAATTCTTCCTTTTACTGACTCACCTTCTCTTTGCTGCTAGTATATAGAAATACAATTAAATTTTGTATATTAAACCTGTCTAGCATTCTTTCTAAACATGCTTATTAAAAAATCACTTGTCTGAAATTTCTTTTGAGTGTTCTATGTAGATCATTCTACCATATGAAAATAAAGTTTTGCTTCTCATTTTTCTATTTTCCAAATAGTAAATCTTTTATATATTCTTTTTTAAATGATGTTGCTTAGAATCTCCAAAATAGCGAGGAATAGAAATAATGAAATAATAGACATTTTTCATATTTCTGGCCTTAAATATTTTAGTTCTTTACCATTAAACATGGAATTTACTAGAGGCCTTTGTTATATAAATCAATAAAGTTAAGATAATTTCTCTCTAGTTTGCTAGGATTTTTTTTCCTCCAAAATCACAAATGGTTTTCAATCTTAATAGAATGAATTTTATCATCTATTTAAATGATTGTATAATTTTCATACTTTAATGAGCTAATGTAGATTAGCATATTTTCTATTGTTAAATCAAACTTGCAATACTGAAATAAATAACTTGATCATAATATGTTATCTTTTAATGAATTTCTGGATGCTGTTTAATATTGTATTTAGTAATTTTCTATCTACACTCATAAGTGAGTAATCTACAACTTTCCTGTTTCTTATTTTCCTTTGTAAGATAAGCATTGAGGACGTACAAATTTCATAATTATGTTAGGGAATATTTCCGTGTGTGTGTGTGTGTAAAAATGAGTGTAGGATGGATCTGTATAGAATCCTGCTTTCCTCAGGGATTTCTAGTACAAACCTCATTTTTAGAGACTTCATGGTTCTTTGTCCTTTGACCTGCATGCTGCTTAAGCAGAAGATCTAGGCTTTAGAGATCATAATTGCCCCCAGGGTAGCTGACACCTTTATGCTTGCTTGTCACTCAATATTTACATTCCCACTCAGTGTATGACCAATGAGAATTTGTTATTTTCTTGAAAGTTCAGTCAGATTTTTAAGGGAATGATTTCTATATTTCCTTTAGGAAATGAGAATGTGACCATACTTTTTTGTAGAAAAAAAAATAAGCCTCATCTTCTATTTATGAGAAAAATTTCCCACATGATGAGATACCATGCACTTGAATTAATACAAGGGAGTTTTCCTAGAGTTGGTGAGAGTAAGTTGGCCATGAGAGTGAAATGGCCATGACCATGTGGCACCGTGAGAAAGGGAGAGACCTCCTGTATATACAAGGTGGGAGTCATTGGACAAAATGAGACATAGCTATAATAAAGTAAGCTAGGTGACTCATTTTAAATTAACTCATTTTCAATGTACTATGAAGCAAAAGGTTAATTTGAACAATTTTAACTACTTACAAGATTCTCTCTCTGCAGCTAGCAGCACACTTTTTTTGCTTCACTTACCTGAAACCTCATATTGTGTAACTTACAACAAATAATACTGATGCTCATTGCTGAAAAAGATGTACAAATAGAAGGATAATAAAAGACTGATCTGCTGAATATGAAAATTGAAGAATAGTAGAGAATTTTGAGTATGCAAAGGAGCAATTCAGGTAATATCGTTTGACTTACCTTTCACCTGAAAAACTTCAAGGTATATGTTATGGCTGGATATGAAGTTTTCCCCCAAAGCTCCTGTGCTAATGCAGAAATGTTCAGAGGTGGAAGGATTAGATTATGAGAGATGTAATCTAATCAGTCCATTCTAGTTTGAATGGACTAAGTGGGTGTTAACTGTAGACAGGTGAAGTGTGAAGTGTGGCTGGAAGAGGTGGGTCATTGGGAGCCTGCCCTGGAAGGGTGCATGTATCCTGTAGCCTTTTCTCCTGTCTCTTCCTCCTGGTGGCCAGGAGGTGAGCAGTTCTCCTCTGCTGCTACCCTTTCACCTAATGTTTTGCCTCACATCAGGCCCAAAGTGATAGTCTGCTGACCATGTGCCGAACCTCTGAAACTGTGAGCACTTGAAGAATAACCTCTAAGTTGTTCTTAGGTATTTTGGTTATGGTGATGAAAACTTAACTAACACAGTATTAAAGCTGTGTTTCTCAATCTCTTTTTTTTTGTCTCTGTTGTATATAAGAGGGCTTCTCCTGTCCTGGTCAAAAAGGACAGAGTTAGCAACACAATACTATTTACTGAATGAATCAAGAATCGTCATACCCTTGATGCTCTTCAGTCATTTGTTATACCTCGCTTCCCTACCAAAGCTCTGATGTATCTTAGAATGGTAGTGTTTGAATCACTAAATTATCAAATCACTATTCTTCCTACCTACATTTTGTCTGTCAGCCAGGCTTCTACTTAGAGCTGTGGAGCATAAACCTGCTTCCTATCATAACCATATATTTTTCACTCTTCCAGTAGAGTTGTTTATGGAGTGGTTACCAACTAGAGAATAATGAGGATTGAAAATTTACATTTCTTCTATGTACAATATCAGAGATTATGGAAAAGAACCAAAAAATTGCAAATGCATACACATAAAACTCCTTTTCCAAAAAGCTGACTGAATTCAATATTCTATGCTTAGAAGGTCAATAGGGAAATGTATTTTTATGATTAGAGATGACAAATTACATGGATAGGGACTTTAAACCATAGATTCTATCATCATTTCCTGCTTGTGTTTCACTGAAGATTTTTGTTTTCTGGTTTCTTTTTTCTAATTAAGCATGCTTAATTTTGCTTTCAAAACCACATATTATTAAAATCTTTTATACCTAATCTTAACAGCATAACTCTCAGAGGCATTCAACTCTGTTTATAACAACAAGCCACCTGTGTGGCTGACTTGGTGCTCACCAAGAAGGGTGTGTCATTTTTCCAAAAGGTGGGAACATATGAATGCCCTATTTCCTAAGCAATATTGGGCTCATTTCACTTCCACATCCATTGCCCTCTAAATGCAGTTCATGCCATTTTACCTAAATTTCACATTTAAATATCACAAACTGGCTTTGAAATTATTTCAATTCAAGGGAGAGTTTTGAATCATTTTTTTTTCATCTATAGAATCAAACATTGTTTTCAAAATCTTCCATGGCAGTTGACATAGAAAGCTAATTTTAAAGGCTTACTCTTCATTACAAAAGTTGATCCGAGAGTGTTAATCTTAAAACTTCCTTTAATACTTTTAACTCTAAAAGCATTTCATGATTAAAATATGGATCAGTGTTTTTGCCACGGAAGGTCTGAAAGAGCTCTGAAGCATAAAAATGCATGCTACAAATGGAAGCTGTTATTATTACCATATACAATAATTTCCCCTTTCACATAAGGATGAGTTTCAGGAGCATGTAGAAGGGAAATCAAAAAATGAGATTGATAAAGCAGGATTTGGCTAAAGACCGTGAAAGGCCTTCAGAATGTAACTCTCTACATCTGTCACTGCTCTAGTGTAAATTTGCATTCCCTCCAGGCCAGATTATTGCTAGTCTCCTAACAGGTTTATACAGAGCAGCCAGAGTGAACTCTACAATTGTATACCAAGTTCCCCAAACTCTCCTCCTTGCTTTCTACTTAGAATGAAGTCCAGGCCTTGCATGAAGTCCTGTGGGGCCCTCAGTGATCTCACCTTTATGTCTCTCCAAACTGAATTTCAGCTACTCTTCCCCTTGGGTCACTGTATTTGGACTATACTAGTACTAGACTTCTTTCTGTTTTCCTACTTGGATATACTTATTTCCACTTCTGTCTTCTTTCCTAGGGCCTTGTTGGCTCCCGATAAAAGCTATCCTGGCACTCTCTGCTATTGTCTTATTTCCTCCATGGCATTTAGCTATATCTGATAAATTTCTTGTTTATTTTTTTCTCTCAATGTATTAGAATTTAAGTTCCATGAGAATGAGATCTTATTTATCTTACTTGACAGCTTTCCCAAGGCCTAAAAAATTTCCTGAAACATTGTAGGAGGTTAATAACTATTTGTTGAATGGTAATTTTAAGAAATATCCTCCAATAATTATGGAGAAATAACCTACCCTTCTTGAGGAGGGGATGATACATTGTTCACATACAGTGAGCAGTGAGTAAAAATGTGTTTAGACTAGAAAGAGATTAACACTAAGAGGCTAACAGAAATCCTGGTGGTTTGCATTATTAAAGTGAATTTAAATAAAGAAAGTTCACTCAGTGAATCTATATTGTCATGGAGCAATTTGGAAGTAGGGTCTTAACCTCTAGGAAACAGGTTAAGAAAGGCTGTACCTGAGAAAGGGTAAGACTATAAAAAACATTTTCTGTGCATGAAAATAGAGTAAAAAGAAATGGCTATTTTAAAATAGCTTCTGTTTGTGGGAAAGCTAATTATTAATTCATTAAAATAAATCAGATTTAAGTGGAAATGCAAAATCAAATCTCCACATCATCCTGAAAAGACTCATACATTCAGCCATCAGTGCTATCCAAACAACGGGGAAACCTTTGCTGGCAGATTTTCCCTAAGGAACTTTCATTAAGGTAAGGCCAGGTCACTTAACCTCTTATTGCCTCAAATCCTTATCTGTAAATGGAGCTAATAGGATCAGATTGCCTGTTTTCACATACTTTGAATAGGGTTTAAATGAATGGCAGAGTAGACTGCAGGACTAGCAAATGCAGGTGAGGGGTTTTTGGTGGATGGAACAAGAGGGTACACTGATACACAGCAAAGCTGATAGGTGCCTCAACATAGAGGCTTTGAGGATAGAAGTGGATGAGGAATATGGAGAAAGAATAAAAAAGGGCATGGGGAATTACAGGTTTTAGGGCAAAAATGAAAAGTCTAAGGTTTTGAAAACAAGGAACCATCTTAATGCAGAGACGCCATGGATGTGCACTGGATACATAGAGGAAGCACATGCTTGGTATCCTCAGCTTCCTACAGAAGTGAGTCATGACTGTTGGAGCATATCATGTGGTCATCAGTAGCTAGTGGTATCTGAGGCTGAATTTCTGATGTATAAGGAGGTATGTGAAGACCTTGAATTTTGAACAGCGTCCTAAAGGCACAAAGCTTTCACTTCATTCACATTTACAAATTCAGCATCATCTCACTTAGACTTTGTAGAGCAGAACTAAAGGCATGGTGTGGGGTGGGGGCTTGTATTAGAAAAAACAGGAGATATCTGTAATCCAGTCCACAATAGGAGAAAGGACTGCCAAATGCAATGAAGATAAAAAGGCATAGCAAGAAGCTATCTCACATCTACAAATCTCAGATGAAGTGTCCTAGACCAAACATTCCACTCTGAGTCATAAAACCGGTAACTCTTTGGAATGATGAAAGCCAAGCTGTGCATACTATATGATGATAGAATAAATCAAGGAAGAACTAACAGATGGAGGAATTGCCCAAACATAATTTGAGGAATTATGTGTTAGATTTGGGCTGAAGGAAAAAGACTGCATTTTGAGGACACTGGCAGCTTTTGACCTAAGTTGTCTGGGGACAGGTAAAGGGAAAAAAAGTAATGAACACACAGCCCTGTATCATCAGATACCACTAGTGGATCATGACGAATCCATTCTTGCCAGGGATGCTCCTCTACTAGTAGATCATACAAGAATAACTAGTCTCTTTAAAAAAAAAAGACCAAATAATTATATCAACAATAACAAACTAATAAAAGGCACAAAGATATGATAAAAATAAAGTAGAAAAGGAACAAGAAAAATAAGTAACAAGAAAGAATTTTAACAAAATATAAAATTTCCCTTGAAGTAAAAATTGTTATAAGGGCATTGTCTTACATTCAAGAAATAATTTAAGAAATATAATAATGCATTCACCATTATAAAACGAGACCTCAGAGGAAACATACATGAGCTTAGAGAACACACAATGTATTAACTTCTAGAGATGAATCATTGGCAGACAGAAGTAAAGAACAGAAGAAGTTAGGAAGTGGGCAAAATTGCACACAGAAATGAACTAGAACAAAAAGGAGTAAATACTGCTGAAAATAAAAAGAGAAGTAGGATTAGATTGAGGAGAGTGAGCAAAGTAAGGTGGAAATAAATTTAGAAGATTAAAGAAATACAAATAAAAAGTATATACAAAAAACAATGAATAGAAACCCCACCTATGCATACTCAATTCTCAAAGGTAAAGGAATAATCATAATAAACATAAATTTAATTTTCCTGAAGCAAATGAAATTTAAACACGTTGCAAATTTAAAACATTGCAAATACATTATGCTTCAGAATTAAAAAGACAATCAGAGGTTAATGTCAAGATAAAGTTTACTAAAATTATTTAAACTTAAAGCATGTTTTGAATATAAAGGTGAAGATATTATTGTACACCTATTTGCAGAAAGGAAGCTATTAGCATCAGGTTCCTTTACTTTAACACTGTGAATGTTTAATTACTTATAAGTTCTTTGAGAAATGAAAACATAACCTTGAAATTTGTACCCAGATTTTGAGTACTGTTGGTTGGTTAATCTACTTTCATATTCCTTTTTCATTTATCCCAATAGTATAAATAAGGTAAAGGTGAACTACACTTCCCAGACTCCTTTGCAGATATGGTTCTAATGCCAAATGAGGATTCACAAGTTAGGTATACTCACATGAAATTTGGGAGGCAGAGGTGCTACAGAGCTCATCATTCTGCTTTTTTAGCAAGCACCAGCACATGCTTTCTGCAATAGCATTGCAAGAGTTTTGTACCATTCAACGAAACATTTCTAGAGACTCCACAAAGTAATTACAGTGGCTTTTTTGTTATCCTGTATTGAATTCAGATTACATTTTTGTTTAAGTATAAAAATAATAAATGTACATTTTTTAAAGTTGGGGATACAGTTACATGAGCCTTTCATGGAAATTGTAGTGGAGAGTGAATTTCAACTGACCAAAAGGTCAATGGAAAGCCTATGTGAAAAAAGACTAGAAGAGAATCATTTTAATGGTAGGCGAAGAAAAAAAAAAACATTAGTGAGTATTAACACTGAGATTGAAGAAAGAATGAATGACCACTCAAAAGTGATAAAGCTGACAAAAGTTGGGAGGAGAAGGGAAATAGAAAGTGAGAAGTGGTTTAAGTATGCTGACTTTCTTCTTCTTATTATTTTTTAGTTGTAGATGGACACAATGTCTTTATTTTATTGCTTTGTATGTGGTGCTGAGGATCGAACCCAGGGCCTCATGCATGCGAGGCAAGCGCTCTACCGCTGAGCTACAATCCCAGCCCCTTTATTATTATTTTTATAGTCAGGAGCAAATCTACTACTTACAGCTAAGTAAAAGCACAGAAGAATATTTGAAAGGAAAGTAATATATTATATTTGGTTGGTGGAGAAGAGAAAATTGTGGGACCAAAGTGATACAGGATAAACTAATTTTATTATTGCTTAACAGGAGGAAAACATAGGTAAGATCTCAAAAACAGAGAATAAGTATTTTGTGTATTTAAAAAATCGACTTTCCAAATTGCTAAAATATATTGCACAGAGATGACAACAGGGCAAAAAGACCATAGAAGGGAAAACATAAAATGAATAAGAATTATAGAATGAGGCCTGTTATTTTAACAAGTATAAGTGGTTTAAACAATATATCATTAAGTCAAAAAGCTAATTGCTATCTCAGGCTCAGTAATCAAACACCTGTAATCCCAGCTATTTGGGAGGCTAAGGCAAGAAGATCTCAAATTAAAGGCCAGTCTCAGAAATTTAGTGACATCTTATCTCAAAATTTTTTAAAAATTAAGATAAAAAGGACTGAGTTGAAGTTTGCCTAGCAAGTATGAGGCCATAGGTTCAATTTGTAGTATTAGAAAGAAAGAAAGAAAAAGGGGAGGGGGGGAGGAAGGAAAAGAAAGAAAAAGAAAGAAAGAAAGAGAAAAGCAAATCACAATTATGAACTATACACAAAAAATATATACCTAAAACAATTACTAAGTGGAATACATAGAAATAATAGCCTTTGCAGCATAATTAGTATCAAAACATGAAGGAAACAATTTAAATGTCCCTCGTGGATATTATGATATAAAATTAAATATTACATTGCTTCTAGAAAAGTTAGCTCACTATTAATATTGAAGAAGCCCTATATACATTAAGTTAAATTTTTGAAAAATAATGCAAAATTTTTTATATAGAATTCTGTCATTTGTTATTTTACATATGTACTAACATCCTTAAAAATGTCTACAGTGCATAGATACATCACTAGCAAGATTCGTTAGCAAATGGGAATGACTTTATGAAAATGGAATGGGTGGTGGAAGTTGAGGTGAGAGGGAGATATTTTTATTTTATTCCTCCCTTAGAATGCATAGAGGATTGGTTCAGGATTTACCCCAACCCCAACATGGATACATAAACTCATGGATGCTAAAATTGCTTATGTAAAGTTGCATAATATTTGTAAATAACCAATGCACATCCTCCTGTATATGCTAAATTATCTCTAGGTTACCTATAATACTTAATAAAATGTAAATAGTGTAAACAGTATTTAAATATATGTTATACTGTTTAGGGAGTGATGATAAAGGAAAAAAAGTCTAAACAGGTTCAATGCAGATGCAGTTTTTCCAGGATATTTTCAAACCATGATTGAACCTGCAGATTCAGAGTCCAACTGTACCATATGCTCTTTTTACCTTTTTATTTTTTATTATACATATGAATTACCTATTTTGTTAAATAATATTTTTCTTCTTTATAGCAATAGCTATAAAGTTAGTAAAGTTCTGGGATTTGAGCCTTGGCTATGCTAATTACTGGTTGTGCAAATTTGAGTCAGTTTCCTTATTACATGAATGGAGGTAGGAAAATTAACCAATGCATAGGGTTAAGTCACATGAAGGGGCCAGGATGCTAGAAAGACTGACCTTACTCCTTATCCAATAGACGTCTCCTAAATGTAAAGCATCAATCACATCACTAGACAATTTGTAGAATCAGCTCAGTCCCAGAAGCTGTCTTACAAATGCAAAAACATTAGCTGAAATAGGACTATCTACCTGAACTATTATTACATGTTTTTCTATTTTTCCAAATTATTTAAATTGATTCCATCATTTTCAGTAGCATTCTTTCCAAAACAGGATTTTAACTAAAATGAGGATAAGGTGGCATCAACAAAGATGCCAAATGAAACAGCCATTGGTGGCATTTCTCCCCCTCGTAAAAACTTGATCTGAATCTGTCCTATGAAGATTGCTACAACTAACATTGACTCGTGACCAGTAAACCTCATGAGTTAAAACATAATCCATGTGGGTCAAGTTATCTTAATTATATTGTTTACATCTATGCAACATATCTAGAAAATGGTTTCAATGGTCTCTTTCATTTTGTCTCTGTAGGCACAGCTCCACATCCCAATGTACTCTTAAAGTTTCCTAATAACTTCTCCTGAACTAGTTACTACTTATGGAGCTCATTTTCCTAATAGTTATTAAAGATTCAGTAGGCAACGGGTGCTGTGAAGGTGCTGCTTCTCTTGAAAGTGCTATTAAAATAAATTGAATTTTTAAAAGGGGTAACATCAAGGGGCTCACTTTATAAAAAATTCTAAATAGAATATGAACAGGCAAACCGAACACCCACATCCTGCAACCCATCTCTCCCTTGTGGGCACAGGGAGTATTTATTTTCTGGTTGAGAAGACAGAATCTCCTGAGATACTTCTATACATCCCACTTTGATCCAGACACTGACTTTAGAGACAAAGAAAACAAGCTTCTCAGATCTGCTCATATGAGAACAGATAACCTGTACTTATAATAGCCAATGGGATAGCCTTGCTATTTTATTGTTATTATTGCATGAATCTCAACTTAATAGTAACAGATGATGTATTTTGGAATACCATTTAGCCAAAAACAACAGGAAAAGCAAGGGCTTTAATTTTTAATTGCAATCTTACCAAAATAGTATTATGGAAGTATATGCTTTGTTGCTGGGGTATTGGGAAGCTATAACAATGGAAGAGTGAGCTTCCCGTTCTTCCTGAGAAAAGCTCCTATTTGGAGAAGGCAATATCTAAGTATTGGTGATTTCCCCCATTTGTAATCATTAATTTTAAATGTCTAATAAATGCAAGTACCCAAAGAGGGTATCTAATAAATAGAATAGTGATACATACCTATCCGTCTATGAAAATCAAGCAGGATCATGTATATAAACCCCTTAGCAGAATACAACACACAGAAGTTACTTAACAAACAAGAGCTAGCATTGTGCACGTAAAATTCCCATAGCAAAGCAGTAGGATAATTATCAAGAGCTTAGGTTCTGAGGTCAGACAATCTCGTTTTGAATCCCATTCAAAGTTGCTCTTAAGTGGATTAAATAAGGTCACATTTGCAAATTGTTTAGCAGAGTCCCACCGTTTCATGAATTTGAAATAGATGTAGTTTTTTATACTCAATTATAATTACCATAAAATTTTATGCAATTCTACTAAAATCACATAATTCTGACAATAAAAATATAATTTAATTTAAAATAATTATCATTATCTGGTACCATCATATTGAGTTCAACATGTAGTTTACTTTTCTACACTTTAATGAAATCACAACTAGAAAATCATTTAATAAATTTTTAGTTTAAGACAAGGTTAGTTTGTGCCTTCTTAGGCTATTTAAATTAGCTGTAAATATGAAGACTTTCAGCTTATTTTGAATGATATAAGAAGATGTAATAATTGAGTTCTACTATGCATCAAGTTCATTCTGCTAAATCATAGAATCAGCATACAAAAAACAAAAACAAACAAAAGCACATATGCCGATTCCAGATGTTGATAGACCTCAGCTAGTAGAGACAGCAGATTAAATCATTACACTGAGAAGGCCTGCATACAGCCAACTTAGTGCTGTGAAGGAGATACACATGGTGCCAAGAGAACTTATAAAAGAAGATCGTCGCTACAATGGTCAGGAAAGCATTTCATGGAGTTGTTCTGAAAGAGATTTAATGGATGAACAGAAGTCAACTGTGTAAAGAAAAGTAGGAAGACTACTGAGAGCAGAAGAGGAATCAGAGACAAAGGCTTGTGGTAGAGAAACTAGACACAGGTTAGAAACTGAAAATCCATGTGACTGGAATGCAAACTACAGGACTCAGGAGTTATGGAGCAGCATCAAGACATCTGTGGATTGTATTGACTTTTATTTTAAGAGCAATGGAAAGTCATTAAATACTTTTAAAAACCAGGATAACATGATTGCGTTTTGATAATATAACTGCATTTTGAAATTTTCTATTTCTGGCCATGGTTTATAGAATATCTTGGTGTGGACAAAGAATGGATGCAGAGCTGCCATTTTGGAGACCAGGTAAAAGATCAAGTCAGGGTCAGGGAGCAGTGGTGGTGAAAAGGAGAGGTCTAGGAAGTATTTAAAACTATGCTTTAGGGTTTTTTGAAGAAGTTTTTATTTGTTTTTTTAGTTATACTTGACAGTAGAACGTATTTTGACATATCATACATACATGAACTTTATTCATTTTTGTGGTTGTACTTGATGTGGAGTTACATTGGTCATGTATTCATATATGAACATAGGAAAGTTATGTCCAATTCATTCTGCTGTCTTTCTCATTTCCATCCCTCCCCCTTTCCCTCACTCCCCTTGTCCAATCTGGTGAACCTCCACTCCCTCCAGCCACTTGCCTTTTGTGAGTCAGCATCTATATATCAGAGAGAACATTCAGCCTTTGGTTTACTTTGAAAAATCACTCTTAGAAATGTATGGGTGTGAGCTTATACAAAGTTTTATTTGCAAAAATGATACCAACTGTGTGTGTGTGTGTGTGTGTGTGTGAGTGATTAAACCTAATAGTTCGGTGACTAAGGGCAATGTGCAACAACAAATAATGTGTAAGCCAAAAGCACACTCTTATTTTTCAATGACACTAATGAATTTTTTCCTCAAAGCTTAAAGATATTAAGCTGTGCTTACATGGAGAAGGTATTGATCTGTCCTTACTACAATCCATCACTAAATTTTTTTAGTTCCATAGTGAGGGTGAATTTGTCCTCAGTTATAATAAAAAATGATAATATAATGTATTTATCTTGAGAAAAATGACATATGTGAAAATAAATTAAGAGATCAATTTGTTTTTAGAATGTCCAAATGTGCTACATAATAGGGGAGGAAATATCTTAAAGACATAGGTTTTCAAGTGCCAGATACATGTGAGAATTTTTCTTTTCCATATACTCAGTGAAAAAAATTTAAAGAGTAAATAAGTAATAAGCCAAATAAATACCAAAAATATGAACATAGGAAAGCATTTGAATTTACTTTCTTTTAATTTTCTATTAGCACCAGTTAATAAGAAACACTCAGAAACAAAATAATCCCAAAAAACAAACTAAACCAGACAAAACTTCATGTGATAGAAATGTACAGTCTGCATTACACAGATTATAACTCTTAAAAAATAAATAATCTATTTTCAGATAATTTTATATGTTTTACAAGTTAGGAATCTACTCCCAATTTTTCAGTTAAATTTATTTTTAAATAACATAAAATATGAACATTTTGCATATTAATGGGGTAACACAATGTTTTAAAAGGTATATGTGTAATGTTTAAATCATGTTAGATGTATCTCCCCAACATTTGTTATTTCTTTATAGTAAAATTTTTCAAAGTCTTTTCTTCTAGCTTTCTGAAATGTACAACATGTTCTTGTTGCCTATGGTCACTATACTGTGCAATAGCACACCAGAATTTCTTTTTTCCTATCTAACTGCAGAATCCATTGATCAGTCTTTTCCCATCACTGCCCCTATCCACATCCCTGGCCCCTGGTAACACCATTTTACTCTCAACTTTTATGAGATCAACTTTTTTTTATATTCTATATGAGTGTGGAATAGAAATTTATCATGTGGTACTTATTTTTTTGTGCCTGGCTTATTTCATTAAATATGATGATTTTCAGTTCCATTCATTTGGCACAAGTAATAGACTTTCATTCTTTTTATGGCTGGATAGTATTCCACTATGCTTAAGTACCATGTTCTCTTTATCCACTCACTAGTTCTTGGACACTTAAGTTGGTTCTTGCTTGGTAGTTGTGAATAGTGCTGCAACAAACATGGCAGTGTAGATGTCTTGGCAGACTGATTTCATTTCCTTTGGAAATACATCCAGGAGTGGGATTTCTGGATCTTACGATAGTTCTATTTGTAGTTTTTTGAGAAATCTCCATACTATTTTCCACAATAGCTATTGTTATGATTTAGGTGTGAGGTGTTCCCCAAATGCTCATGTATGAGACAATGCAAGATGCTCTAGAGATAAAATGTTTGGGTTATGAGAACTTTAACCTAATAAATGCATTAATCCCTGATAGGGATTAACTAACTGAGTGGTAACTTCAGGCAAGTCGAGTGTGGCTGGAGGATGTGGGTCCCTTGGGGCATGCCTTTGGGGTATATATTTTGTCATTATTGAGCAGAGCTCTCTCTCTGTTTACTGATGCCATGTTTCTAGCTGTTTTCCTCTGTTCCACTCTTCTGCCATGATATTCTGCCTCACCTCAAGCCTGGAAGAATGGAGCTGGCTGACTGAAACCTCCAAAACTGTGAGCCCCCAAATAAACTTTTCCTCCTCTATAATTGTTCTTGTCAAGTCTTTTAGTCACAGGTGTAAAATAGTTGACTAAAACAGAAACACTGCTTTATATTCCCACCAATAATTTAATTGTATGTAAACTTGTATTTCTTACTTTAGCTAACTTATGCTTTCTTTCTAAAATTATTATTCTTTTCTAAAATTATTATTCTCCCAGAGCTTTAGATAGATAATTTCTACTGGTCTATCTTTAAGTACATTTGTAATATTTTCTCTGTTCTCTTGTCCATCTCATAAGATGAGGTTTTAAAATTTTACATTTTGCAACTTTAGAATGTCAACTTGTTTCATATATATCAATTCTCTGGTGAAATTCTTCACATACCCAAATATTTAGTGCACCTATACTTCTGTTCTCTAATATATGCATAATAGTTTTTATTTAAGGTCTCCACCCATTAATTCCAGTATTGAGCTATCTGTTGGTCTGCTTATTTGGTTTGTTTCTTTTGTTTATTGGCCACAGTTTCATGTCTATTCCCATGTCTAGTGATTTTTTAAAAAATTATATGTGTTATTATCATGTACTAAGGAAACAAAGGCTCTGGTTGATCATTTTTCTTACTAGGGTAGTTCTTTTTTTCTGTAAGTAAGGCAGGACCTATGCAGAGGCAATGCTAATTATTTCTATTCCGATGTGGATTGCAATGGTCATTGGCTGGGTTTGTGTTTTAGTAGGAATTTGGTTGTTTTTTTTTTCTGTTTGCTTGTTTCTTTCTTGTTCTTCAGGCATGTCCAAAGTTTTTGCCTGAGAGATTAACAGGTTTCTTCCTAACCTTATCTCTAAATGACTCAGAAGTTCAGTCAGCCTTTGTAGGTTTTGTGTTTTGCACTTTGGCCTTCCATTCATGATTCTTCCATGAATGTTTGAGGAAAACCTGTTCATCAAGTGGGATTGTATTTCCTTAATTCTGTAAAATCATAGAATAATATTTTCCCTCTAAAGCCCAGTGGATTTCAGCATGGCCCCCAAACAGTAGACTTTTAGGCTCTTAGAGTTTCTAATATGTTTTGAAAACCCTGCATAGAAATTTTGTTAATTTCACTTCTCCTTTGTGAGAACAAAGCCTGACCCTTAATTCATATTAATAACAAGTAATTACTCTCAGTGAGAAAAACAATAGATACTCAACTTTGCAACTTGAAAAGTCTTGTCCCTCTTGGAATTTCTGTTTATTAAATCCTTTTATTTCTTCAACTCTCTCTTTTCAAGAACTGCTTATTAAACACAGGTTAGTTAAGCCTCCATGATTTACTCTTCTGTATATTTTCTGATATATTTTATTTTGGAATTGGAATAATTTATGAATAGCTTAAAAAGTCATCAAAAGTTTCTGGAAGGCTTATGAGGACTATCCTGACTTGGATAAAGTCTGTGTGGAGAGAAGAGATGGGGAGAAAGCAGAACTTACCTCCTTAAATTCTACTTCAAACAGAATAGTTCTGCTTTAAATGGTTTTACATATTCAATTTATATAGCCAGTGGGCCACTTAATACAGGATTCAAAAGCTTGAAAACCATGGTTGGTGATCAAACACTTGGATTTCTGGAGTTGAAACAAGTGTTTTGTTGTTGCTGTTGTTGTTGGTGGTGGGTTTTTTGTTTTGTTTTGTTTTGGTTTTGGTTTTGGTTTTGGTTTAAAGGAAAAATGTCATGGTGAAAGTTAAAGGACAAGATTGAGGAAACTGTAATACTGCTATTTTTTAAAAAATATAAACAGCAGGCAAAAAGAAACTTTACACAGGCAAAAAATTCAGACTAATAAATTATCGTAGGATCACAGGCTAGAAACTACTTAGAAAATATTTTTTAAAAAGGGATAGAAAGATGTTGAATGTTTAATATTACTAATATACAATGAATAAAACAGGATTCTGTCTTTTATAATAGAAAGTCACTTTCTTGGGCATGAAATGACAGTTGTTCTACTTTACTAACTCCAAAAAGAGGATGAATATATAGTAATAAGTATAGATACATTGTGATAACTATATATTATAATAACTAGGATAGAGAGCACACCAATTGTGTTTTATTTAAAAATTTATGATACCTGAAATTATCCATAGCATGTTTTCACTTTTTTTTTAAAACCTTGTTTTGAAGTTATTATCTGAAAACAAACCTACAGAAGATTGTACACAGATGTAAAAGTAAAAAATAAAGGTATGCTTGTATTCTGCTTTCTCTGAGTAGGTCTATGGTCTCCTTTTAACCTCTTGCTGAGGACAGACTGGTGCCTCATTCTAGAACCATAGTGTGCAATCATCTGTTTGGATTTGGATCCGAGGTAATCACAGATGCAAAAATCCATGCATGCTCAGTCCCTTATGTAAAATGGCATGGTATTGGCACATAATTTATGCATATGTTTTCATATATTTTAATTATCTCTACATCACTTATAATAACTAATACTACATAAATACTCTTGAAATAGTTGTTACACTGTATTGTTTTGGGAATTATACAAGAAAAATATCTGTACATGTTTAGTACAGGTACAATATTTTTTCCTAAAATGTTTTTGATTTGCAGTTGCTTGAATCTAGGGATGCAGAACTGACAGACACAGAAGAATGACTGTAATGATATTTATATTGTACTTGATGATAACATATATATTTATATTTATGTAGTAAGTGGCATGTGGTCTTTCCCAGAAAATTGGATTTTTGAGTGCAAGTGCTTAAAAATAATCCTAAACTATAAAGAACCTCTTTGGATATTTTTAAAGGAGAACTAAATGGACTTATATATTCATTATCTGAGTCTAGATGACAGTATCTCTGGTAATGATTATCATCACCATCATTTTTTACTACTGTTGATGATAGAGATAGACATGGTTTATAGAACTGTACCTGCATGGGATTAATTTTCTTTATGTTACCCCTTCCAAATGTGCATAGTGGAATAACAAAGTGTGTGTGCATACTGTTAAATATAGCTACTTTAAAAAATGTTCTTTAGAATGCCTTGAAACAATTTAAGTTCTCAGACTTCTAGGCTTTAATAAGAGAAAAGTGTTCATTTAGGAAGTTAGAGTTAGGCAACCCATTCACATCTGCAGCCTGCCTATCTAAAAACAGTATGATAATATCAATCTCAATGCTATTGGTGTTCATTGTGTGAAGAATATCAAACTCTTCACCTTAATTTGGTTATTCATCATTGGTACCATTCTCATACTTCTTTTATAGCATTATAAATTGTATCCCATAAATGAGTAGTCTTTGTGCTCCACAGAGCGGGGGGAAAATCATGACTCATTGTGAAAAAAAAAAAAAGAATTTAAGATCTATATCTTAGTCCTCATATATTAAGCCTATATTATATTTGTGCTTTTAAGGTACTATCTGGTAATATTAAATTTATTCTTCAATGCCAGACTTTCATGAAAGATAGTTTCATAGGCTATGATTTTTTTTTCATTCTCTCTGGTCTTAGTGTGGTTATGATTTATTAGAATCATAACTTCATCCTTAAGAATTTTTGATAAAAAGCTCAAGTCTTTTGATAATGTTTCAACCTTACTTTTGATACATGATATTTTAATAAATATTATAAGAGAAGAATAGGGGTTAAATGAGTTATTAGAATCAATGACTGTAGATTGTAAAACCAAGGTAAGCCACCTTACAAAACTCAAAAATGCATAAATAGGCATATAGTTTCTTTGATGGAAGACAATAAATTCAGCCTTCACCAGAATTGGCTTTTAACTTTTAGAAGCCACTGGCCCACAATATGATCTAGAGATGCTATTAAAAAGTAGGAAACATGTTCATGTACATCATTCTGAACAACCACTATAAAAATTCAACAGAGAAACAAAAATCTACCTTGAAGATTGTGGCAAAAGGATTATTTGTATGTCCCTCCAGATTCATTTTAGTATGTTTCAATTTATGATTTCATGAAGTTGAAATGAAGGAGTATGTTTTAAAAATATAAACAACACATTTTTATAAGGATAAACATTTATATAAGTCCTTTCTTTTTGTATTGAACCCAGGGGTACTTTACAGCATCAGCTCTTTTTATTTTTCATTTAGAGACAAGGTCTCACTAAGTTGCTCAGGGGCTTGCTAAGTTGTTGCCACTGACTTGACATCTGCGATCCTCCTGCCTCAGCCTCTGCTGTTGCTGGTATACAAGTGTGCACCACCATACTCAGCTATACTAAATCTTAAGGGCCCAAAGTTTGTCTAAGGGATGGGAAAAAATCAATTTTATGTATGACAGACATTATTTTTGGCACTAAAAATTTATTCTATACTAATGTTTCTCAATCAAACTATGGTGAAGGGTAAGGTTTTGGGGTTTTTTTGTTTTTTGTTTTTGGTTGTTGTTGTTCCTATCCCTGGTAGATCAGTATGCTGTCAAACAATTAATTATTATATGACATTTGTAACATATGATCCACATCCTTATTTAATCAGATGAATCAACTAGCTGACTATGGGTTTGAATGTCAAAGCAGTTTGAAATCACTATAAAAGTCTCTGTACTCTTACTCTCAGTTTCCACACATTTTCTTGGAGAGCAATTCTTGGATTAAAACAGTGTTTGGGGGGACGCTCTTCCTCTGGCCTCTTTGTTCAATTCTATCTTCATTTCCTTATAAAAGGAATCCTATCCCAATTGGTCAACTTCAAGGTGTAAGGTCAACTACATTCACAGTAGTCTAGGATCATTTTGGATTAGACATCATAGCTTCTATGTAATAGTTGTATTTTCTTCCTTTCCTTTCTACCTTTTCCTCTTCCTTCTATTCTACCCCCAATTTCTACCCCATGAAAGTTGATGGATTCAAGTTCTATACAACTTATCGCCTTCTATCTACTTGAGCACCATTGCTGATGATCCAGTGAAGCCAATAAAACAATGGTATGATTCCAATATCAATATCCAGGCTTTATAGAGGAGTAGAAAAACAGATCTCTAACAGCTGTGTTCTATTTTAGCTTGGCCTGAGAATTCTACATTATAGTAGTATCAAACACTGATCTGGATATTAAGAAAGTAATATTTTGTTTGTATTAGCAACTTGAAATTCCACATAAAGAAATAGTTACATATGGAATCTAGGAATTTCAATGACTACTGGCTATTATACCATAAAATATTATTTAAAAATAAAT
>CM053401.1:88614867-88717640 GCA_028644305.1 Xerus rutilus | reverse complement strand
AAGAACGTAATCTGCTTATAATTTTGTGCAAAGTTAGAAAAATTATGATTGTAACAATTTTTTTCTATTTGCCTCAACAAATGTTTTCAGTGAATAGTGTGTACAGCTTCTGATAATTTGTTTTTTTCTGTTATGTTTGCCAACATGTATTAAAATGCAACTTTTGGGAAAAAAATAAAATAATAAAAAAAAAATAAAATAAAATAAATAACAAAGGAAGAGTTTTGAGAGCTTAGTTGATAAAATTGCCTTTGATAACAACGTGCCTAACTGAAAGAACAAGTCTTTGATTTAAGTAATCTCACCAGTATAACTGATATCAATAGCATGAAAAAGAGGATTCTTATACTACCAGGGGAGGCTCTACTCAAAATTGAAGGTCTTCAAATGTAATACCCAAAATTTTGGAAGTGCCAGAAGTAAACAGAAGAAACACTTCAAGACTAGGCAAAGGCAATGACTTCCTGAATGGGACTTCAATGACTCAGAAAATAATAGCAAGAACCAACAAATAGAATTGCATCAAACTAAAAAGCTACATAGCTAAGAAAACGCATAGTGAATAAATAGCAACAAACTAAGAGACCATCTTTGCCAGCTACTCTTCTAACAGAGAATTAATAGCCAAAATATATTAAAAAACTCAACAACAACAACAACAAAAAACAAGTCAATAAGTGGGCAAATGAACTGAACAGTCACTTCTGTAAAGAAGTAGTATAAAGTGGCACACACTTGTAATCCCAGCTGAGGCAGGAGGATTACTAATTCGAGGCCAGTCTCAGCAGCTTAGAGAGAATTTATCTCATAAAAAAGTGAAGTTGGGATACAAGGAGAGGAGGTGGAGGAGAGGAGGCTAGGGGGTATAGCTTGCTGGTAGAGTGCCTTTAGGATCAATATTAAATGTCAAAAAAATAAAAGAAATACTAATGTCCAATAATTATATGAAAAACTGTTCAGCATCTTTAGTCATCAAAGAAATGTAAATTAAAACTATACTGAGATTCCATCTCACTCAAGACAGAATGGCTATCATCAAGAACACAAAAAACAATAAATACTGCTGAGGATGTGGGAGAAAAAGGAAACCTTATACACTGTTGGTGGTAATATAAATTAGGACAGTGGTAAAGACACCATCATCGGCATAGCTTTTTACTGTGAGATGCTATTATTTCAGAAGAAATAACTCTTTTGTAGTCTCATGAATTATTGCATAGTCCAGGCTTCATTTTACTTTGAGAATTTAGGACTAAATGAATCATATTAATAGTGTTTGAAGGAGTTGGAATGTTCTAAATACAAATTGATTTTTATTAACTCATTTTGTAGTTTTATTTTTTGATGATACTCTAAGATATAGCTGAGAATACAATGCTTAATGCTACTGAACCAAATCACTTGGCGAATTTTCTTGATATGCATTAAAATAGCAACTTTGTCATTAAAAATCCAAAGTAATATTTGCTATGAATAATTTCTTCACAAATAGTTGACCAAACAAATGAGCCAACTCACTAGTGGCAAAAATGCTTGTATTTTGCTTTGCAATCACTTAAAAAGGAAATAACACTACTCACAATGCAGGCAGAATATATTGTTACTTATTTTATGAGGATATCAAAATCCCAGCATTAAACCCCAATACAGATTTTAGTTGAAAGGAAAATTATTTGCTTGAACATAGACACAAAAATCTAGAGAAAATTACCAAGTTGATTTCAGTAACACATAAAAAGGAAAATATGGCATGACTGTGTGAAATTCATATTAGGGATATAAGATTGATGACATGTTTGATAATCTATCAATTAAAGTCACATATAAACAAATCAAAGGGGAAAACCTTCATGATAATCTTTAGATGTTTATAAATAGTGCTTGACAAAATTCAACACACATTTATGATTCAAAACACTCTTAGGAATAGAAGTAACTTAATAAAGGGCAAAAACCTACTGCTAGCATATTTAATAGCAAAACTTTCCCCTTAAAATAGGATCAGGCAAGGATATTCATTCTCATAATTTCTATTTAGCATTTTACTAGAGATCTTAGCCAGCACATTTAGACAAGAAAAATAAACCCACACACATTGTAAATAAAGCAATGAAGTTATATACTTAGAAAATCCTAAGCAATTTGCAAAAAGTATTGCAAAAATTTGTGATTTTAGGAAGGTTACAGAACACAAGATCAATATTTAAATAATAAATTTAAACACTATGAGAAAATGAGTAAGTAAAACTTAAAGTAACTATAACAGCATTTCAAATCATAAAATTCTTATAGATGAATTTAACAGATGAATGCAAAATTGTATACTGTCAACTATGAGAGAGAAATGCAAAGATAAATTGAAGAAATCATAAATAAATGAGAGTTACTCCATGGCCTTTGGTCAGATCAGTCATTATTTTGAAGATGGCCCCCTACCTGCAATTAATCAAAGGTGTAATTATAACTTATAATAATGTATAAATTATTACATAATTAATTTATAATAATTTATAAATTATTATTATATAATTAATTATAATTTCAGCAGGCATTTTGTATAGGACATGTAAAATTTATATAGAAATTTGAAAAGCTTAGAATAACTGAAAAATTATCTGAAAAGATGAGAACAAAATTGGAGAAACACATTACTTATTTTCCAGGCTTATTATAAAGCCATAGAAACCACAATGATATGCTATCAGCATAAAGAAATACAAATAGATCAGTGAATAGTATAAGGCCAAAAACTGACTCATCCATATAAGGTCAATTAATTCTCAACAGAATTCCCAAGGTAATTCCACTGAGAAATTCTAATATTTTCCACAAAACCATCCAGGAAGTACTGTATATTCATATGGACACAAGTAAATTTATCTCTTACCTTTATAAGATACACCAAAATTAGATATCAAAAGATCATAGGTCTCACTATAAAAGCTAAAACTATATATAGTGTGAAGGACACCATAGGAGAAAATGTTCACAAGCTTAGGGTGGGCAATATAAAACTTAATCCAGACACTTTCTAGATGTGTTTCAGTAGAGGACTCATCATCTATAGTATATTCAGCTGGGAGCATACTTCTCAGCAATGCAAAGTAACCAACTCTCCTGAGATCAACAGCATTGTGCTAAGTTGATGAAGCTGTAGTTGAGGAATATTTATTGTATTACCTTATTTATAAAGAAATATTAATCTGTAGTAAATCCCAATTGGTCAGTGATTGCCTGGAGCCTAAGATATGGGATTGATTATAAAGGAACACAATGTTTTGCGATAATGGAATTATGTGCATTTTTTCGGGGTTGCCAATTATGCAAGTATGTACACATTTCTGATAATTCATTAACTTGTACACTTAAAATGGTTTTGTAATACTGTATACAATGCACTGCTTCCCATCTTTGTAACTTTCCTGTCTTTATACTTTATAAATATTCCCTTCTTAAACATCACCTCCGCTTTGTGGATGCCATCTGTTTTTTGCTCAGACCCCGAGAGAAACGTATCAGGTGTTTAACTCCTTAAGACAATTTATTAATTAGATATTTGTGGGGAAATGGAAATTATTGAAAGAAAGGTCTTTGTTGTTAAAAAATAAATTTAAAAAAAAACTCACTGCAAAGGAATCACTTGTGAAGTACTCCCTGTGGATCCCTCTGTAGCAGGTTATTGTCTGCCAAGCACCATCTCTAATTTAATGCACTTTAAGGTACAGGCTGCATATTATAATAACCAAAAAAAGAAGAAGAAGAAGAAGAAGAAGAAGAAGAAGAAGAAGAAGAAGAAGAAGAAGAAGAAGAAGAAGAAGAAGAAGAAAGAAAGAAAAAACTCCTGTAAATCATTCAAATGAAATGGTTTGATAATAAAAATAAATGTCTTTTTTTTCAAAAAAGAAGATTAAAAAAAAAAACCTTTTCCCAGTGTTTTAAATTTAAAAATGGGAAATCTGACAATCTATCAGTACTACGTATAATAATAATGTTTGAAATTCCCCAAAACATATAGATCATTTTCTTCTATTTATTTATACCCCACTGTACCGTTTCTGTACTAGATGTTTGTCTTTAACCAAATGTAGAACTTGGAATTGATAATCCCCTGTGTACATGTGATAAATGATTTCAGTGTCCCTATTTTTCTCTTTAGCATCCTGTAGTTTTATCCCTGAGAATTCCATCAAGAGAAAGGCTTTCTAGCCTATTAACATGCTGTATATTTTTCACATACAAATGCTTGTCAAGTAGAAATCCATTAAGTTACTCTCAGACATGAATAGCACGATAGAGACAAGTACTTCCTTCTAAACAGATATGTGGGAGCAAAATCTTATCTGAAAGAAACAGGAACACATTTTGATAGCATTCAATTTTCTAAAAAATGCTTATGGATTTGTCAGTATATACCATGTACCACAATAGGCGTAGGAATACAGTGATTTAAGAAAAATTTATTGTCCTTGATGATATGAAACTTAAAACTTTGGGTAAGGATATAAATATCAAACACATTATCACATAAAAGATACAGACACAAACAGTGAAATATTCTCTGGAAGAAAAGCACCAGCTGCTATGAGGACAAACAGAGGAACTTAATATAAACGATAGCGCCAGGAAGGACACGTAGAAGAAGGGTGCCATAAGCAGAGACCTAAGTGTAGACACACATTGGTACAGAGTGTGGTAAGCATGCCCAAATTCTTTCAGGAAGCAGAAATAGTGATTTCAAAGTCCTGATGCTACAGAACGCAACTGCTATGTTCAAGGAAATAAAACAGGCCTAAATGGCAGGCAGTGCTGGGAAGGAAGGAAGGAAGGAGGGAGGTAGGGAAAGCATGAAGGGAGATTGCAGAGGTAGAAGTAGGTAGAGGTAGAGGCTTTCCAGGCCAATTTATTTCTAAGTGCCATGGGGTGTCATTATTTATAAAGAATAACCCCAAATCTGTTGAAATCCATAATAGAGTTTAGTAATCTGGGCAGTAATAGGTAAACAAAAAAGGAAAAATGGGGGAAAAAAACTATACCTATTCTGTTCTACATAGAGAATATCCCATACTTACAAAGAGTGTAGGTTCTACAAATCTGTTAATTCCATTAGTTCATAAATTCAAAATGGCTAAGAGAAATTTAAACTTATACTCTTTAGATGCATTTGTACCAAACAAGGTTGGGAATTAATCCATCAAACTATTTAAACACTATATGGTTTTCTAAAAACTTGCTTGGCTTTTTAATTTTAATTTTCATCTATACTGAAAATTTTTTCATTAAATGCCCATCCTCTTTCATAGTGTCAGTCAGAGTCTATTTCTTTAATATCTGGGTTAACTACAATAGTTCACTTGGCATTTATTTGATATTTCATCTTTGGCTGGGACTTTAGCCTGTTCAGCCTGTGACAAAATTTGCATTAATCACTTTTTATCAATTCTTGGTAATTATCATGGATTTCATAGACATAGAACTTGTTATGCTTCAAGATTGATCCTGAAATTATTCCATATACATTCATAATAATTGTATTTTTAAAAAGCTTTCTCTGATTTTTCTATTTATTTCCAACTTAATCCTAGAACTCTACTTTCTAAAGTTCTTAATTTTTTTATTCTCTCACTATTATTGAATTTAGCAGGCCTGTTGGAGTTTTAGTATTTGTGAACTACCTCAAATATAATCAAACATAAGAACACATTCACCCCTAAACTAAGAAGATAATGACTGTGGAAAAAATCTCCCTCCATCTGAGTTAATGGGCAGAGAGACCCATTTTTGGAGCAATAAAGCCTACAAGTTGAAAATTCTTCAATAAAAGAGTGTCTATATTAGGAAGAAGCAATCATAATAAAAATGAATGTGAAATTCGAAAAAAGGAAGAGAAAACATTCAGTACCTAGCAACAAGCTTAACAGTAAATGTAAACATAAATTATAAGTTGTATATTTCAACTTTTGACATTTGAAGAAATTGTCAGAAATCTGAAAAAACA
Source organism: Xerus rutilus (assembly GCA_028644305.1). Taxonomy (NCBI): domain Eukaryota; kingdom Metazoa; phylum Chordata; class Mammalia; order Rodentia; family Sciuridae; genus Xerus; species Xerus rutilus. The sequence continues at coordinate 88,711,645 of CM053401.1, read as the reverse complement.
AAAGTCTAACAAATCTCTAAATGATATTTTTTGAGAATGGTATTATAAACAAGTAACTGACAGTACATTACAATGCATCTTAAAGCTATACTTTTCTGATATTTTATTATTAAACATTCCAAACTTTTAGTAAAGATGAAAAAAGCATGAGAAAATGTACTGTGTTCACCACTGAGATTCCACCGTTATCATTTTATGATACTTGTTTTATCTCATATCTATCCTTATGTCCACCTCACTATCCATGAAACAATGCTCAGATTTCTGGTTGTTCCACATCTTTGACAAAATTTGGTGCTGTGAATTGTTTTATTCCTATCCATTTTAGTGAGTGTGGTAGTATTTTAGAGGAGTTCTAATTTGCATTATTTCATGTTTATTCAAATGACATGTATATGGCATACTCAAACACTGGTATTTCTTTTGAATATTCAAAAATTATAAACAGTGGTTTAATTGTGGGAAGTGAGAAATGGGATGCTGAAAGCACAGGGAAGAGAAGGTTTTACTTATTTTACTCTTGAGGCTCTTCAAAATTTTTAAATGAGCATATATTATTTGAAAATAACCACCAACACACATCCCAAACTGTTCACTCCAGTTTGGATGATAGGATTTTTACAAGTGGTTCTGATTAAAGCTTATTTATGCTTTCAATTTTTAAAAATTATTTCATAATATTATGAGATGTACCAAAACCTAAATATAAACCAATTACTACTTTATCAGTTGTAACATCAAGTTATAAAATACTATGGTGAAATTATTCCCAAACTAGAACTGCATATTACTTTTTTATGCTTGAAAACCATAGAATTCTCATTTTTTTCTAGTTTTTGAGTTTCAAACAAAACGTTCTAAGTTGAACTCACATAAATGACATCAATCCAGAGCATTTGACACTGAACTTCAAATTTGACAAGCATGCATTCCAAAATCATTTTGTGAAAACAGCCTCCCAAGGAACTAATAGTTCTAGAAACCCAGAGGTATTGACAGAACAGGCTGCAGCCACTTGTAATACTTGTTTTCATTTAGATGCTAGATCCATGATCCCTGACTTTTCAGTTTTAACACTGTACTATTGATGTCCTATTTATTTTGTTGATTTCTCATTTATTGTATCCACATAAAGACTTGGCCATACCACATTTTTTGAGAAAAAGACAATATTTTTAATGTGGTTTAAATCAGCATAGCAGTGCTATTTGCCATAATTAAAAACCAGTTTTCTGTGATTTATCACATTTAAGTAAAAACCATAAGTGTCCCGGTGCCATGGTGCCCACCTGTAATCCCAGTGACTTGAGAGGTTGAGGCAGGAGTATTGCAAGTTCAAAGCCAGTTTCAGAAACTTAGGGAACCCCTAAGCAACTTAGGGAGACCATATGTCAAAATAAAAAATAAAAAGGGCTGGGGATGTAGCTCAGTGGTAAAGTGTCCCTAGGTTCAATTCCTGGTACCAAGAAAAACAGAACAAAACAAGAACAATAGACATATTTTATAGTGTATTTATACTGTTAAGTTGCATATTTATCTAGATACAATTTAAAATTTAATTATACATAAAGACTAACTTTTTAAGAATAATTACCATTAGCCTTCCTGCCTGCCTGCTTTCCTTCCTTCCTCCCCTTTTTCTTAGTCTAGATATTTAAGGTGTACAACATGCTTTAATATACATAGTGGAATTACTATGTTCAAGCAAATTAATATATCCATCAACTCACAATTACTTTTTTTGGTGGTAAGAATATCTAAAATCTATACTCCTAGCAAATTTATAGCTCATAATAAAATGTAACTATATGCACTGTGTTGTACATTAGATCTCTAGGTTTAGTCATCCTACAACTTTTAAAATAAAGCAGGCTTGTAATTTACATTCTGAGAACATAATTCTGCTAGAAAAAAAAATTGTATGCCAGGTAGCTAAAAAGATAATAATTGTTCTTTTTTCAGATTCTAAGTAATTTCACTCACAAATTTTATTCCTCAACTCTTGATTTAAAAAGAAATTGTTACCTCTTTGAGGAATGGATATATTAAAATGACACAGCACAACATTATGCATCTAGTAGATACTGGATAAATCACTTCTGCTAGGTTGATGATAGAAACAATCCTCATCTTCGAGATGAGATGCTCAAGAATTTACACAAGAGTCTGATTATAATATAAAACATACTGGATAGGAAAGAAGACAGGGAGAGAAAGAGAGAGAGAGAGAGAGAAGCAAAGTCCAAAATACAGCATAACTTTGTCTATAGTTTTCTTGTATCACCTATTCAAGGACCATAGGTGAAAAAGTTACATTCAGTGACCTTGATTTGTTCAATATATGTTGATCTCTTGATTTCTCCCTCATGCTCAATCTTGAGTTTTAAAAGGATTATTTATTTATGGAACTATTTGAACCTAGATTACGATTTTTAAAAGTATATCTATGTAAAAGATTAGCTAGCTAATGAATTAAATGCACATTACAATAAATGTTAACCAAAGTATAAACTAGTTTGCTTGGATGCAATGAAAGAGGATGGTGGAAAATCTGGTAACCTTTTTCACCAATAGCTGAGAAACTATTTACTGGAACTGGTCTCAAAGGACAGAACACTTGATAACAGAAATTGATTTAAAAGCTGGAACCTGTTTTGACAAAAAAAATCTCCATCAGTGAAGATGATAAAATATGAGAATATATTTGAGAGAGAGATAGCTTTTAAATTTTATTACTAGGAGATCTTCCAGAATGAGGCCACAGTATTTCAAATGTTCTCTCTCTGATTGCAAGGGCTGGCCCAGGTAATCTCTGTGGATATCTTCTGGTCTATCCATTCATGATTCACAAGGGACAAGCCAAGGTAGTCAGGTCTCTAGATTTCTGCAATCACAGGGGATAAGCCCAGAAGTGAAACAAAGAGAAAAATAGATGAGTCACTGCCTCTTATTGAAATTACTGGGGATTATATGCTAGTTGCCTGCCTTAATCCTTTTAGAGTTAGTTATTATTTATTTTTATTAATACATTTAAGTGAAAAAAATTAGATTAATAAATCCACTAAATAGAATTCCAAATATATGTGTATATATATGTTACAAATATGTATATATTTGTAGATAGATAACTATGTGTGTATGGTTATCTTCTATAAAAAACAATAAATCTTGAACATTAGACGCTTGTCACACACACATGTACACACACATCCATACACATAGGTATACGAGCAACAGCAACAATATGGCTCTATCATATGTATCTTCCTGAATACAAGAGATCGAGAAAGCATGGAAATGAGAATTTTGGATAACTAACATAAAATTTGTGCTCCAGCAAAATCAAAAATCTTTCCATAACACTAAAATTTAATTACTTGAAAAATGTCAGACATTTAATGATAATTGACAAAAGGCTTACCGTATCCAATATAAAAACACACAAAAACAGAAAGAAAATAACTCTGAATTTATAAAATTAAATAATAAAGTGTTTATTTCCATCATAAAAGAATCTATAGCATTATTAGTTGAAAGCAGATTAAATTAATAAAAATTTAACTTTCTAGCTGCAGTTTAGCTGGAGAAAATTATCAGCCTCAGGATGTTTTCTACCATTGTCAAACTAGGTACATGTGACTGGCAGTAAGTCACAGCCCTGTGACTAACACATCCACTTAATGTGTCCAGACCAGCCAATTTAGTGTTCTTGTTTATTATTCAATTTGTGGAATGATGTGGAGATGAAATACAGATCAAGTAGTTTTTCATGACAAGCTACTGGAAATGAATTGGTGGAGCTCTTTTGTAGTTAAGGGGTTTATTGTCCACATTGGCTTTTATTTGCCTCCCTTAGACTGACGTATCATAATCCAATATAACTTTAAATTTAGATACCTTTCCTCTTCCAGTGGGTATGAGTACTTAAGTTCTTATTAAAACATAGCTTAATCTTTAAAATCTAAATTTATTATCAGAAATTGATCAGTGATAATAGATACTGGAAGATATTTAAAGACATGGATGAGTAATTAATGGCTGAGGTCATCATTTATTCTGACACAGTACCCCCTGTGTTCTCTTTTTGTCAAAAGTATTCTGAATTTTGCTCAAGGAAGGACAGGATATGCAGGTGATATAACATCTAAAGGAAGAGGAAGGTACATATGACTCTTCTGCCACCCCACAATTCTTGTGTTTTCTCTAGGGCATCATTGCCACAATGAAGAATCAAAATATTCCTAAAGTATTTGGAGTTTAATAAACTATAGGAAAAACAAAACAAAACAAAAACCTACAGGCAAAATTCCATGCTTCTTAGTGGATGTTTGAGGTTTTTCATAATTGGTATGAGCCTAACTTCAAAATCCTTGTTTTAAATGTACCCCACATAAGCCCAATTCTTCTACCAAACTGGACCACTAACTCATGTGTCCAAGTGAATGTTGATATTTGAAGTAGGGCCTTCAATGTCAGTATCTCATTAAAGCACATTCTAGCCACAGACCACTTGGTTTTTCTTTTTGATTCCTATGATCCCTTTTCTGTCTCATCTTCTCAAATATTTTAGCTGAAAACAACATATACAAGAAGAGAAATGGCTTTATGCTTTGCACGCTCTACTCTAATAAAAAAAAGAACCACAGAATGAACAGTGCTTTCACACTTGGTGTACCCTTAATAAATGTATTGACTTGGATTGAAACAATAGAGGCCTCTCTCTTCAGTTTTCTTTTCTGTTCAAATCCATTGATATTAATATTGTGTCAGACTTTTACTCTGTTCATTCTGTATGGACCACTGGTCTAAATACAATTTGAATGCTAGAGAGACTGAGAAATTATTACATCAGCATGTTTACTAGACAGTTCTATTGTAGCCTATTCAACAGTGAACATAAAATAGCTAAAGTATAATAAGAAAGACACATTGCCAGTAGGAAAATGTTTAATGGTGTAATGCAGTAAGTGTCAAGCTTCTAGGCAGTAGGAAGATGTTTCCAGCTTTGAAAGCAACAAGAAGTAGGGCCTCCTGCCAAAGATAGTGAAATAAAATTTTTCTCATGCTCCTGTTTGGAGTAGTAGGAAGAAAAAGATTGCAAAAAAGGGGCAAAAAATTATACTAATAAAGTTATGCCAAGTAAGGAGCTGGAACAGGCAATTTCTTTTTCAAGCTTGAATCCATGCATTTTGTAGGCAGAAGCCCAGAGAAGTAGACCTGCACGAATAGAAGTATACTGCTTAATTGAATTCTCTAAATGGAAGACTCTAGTGAGCTATATTCATGTTGCAGGTATGCTGATCTCTGAGGAACTCTTCCAGTGGTCATTTGGGGAAAGTAGAGGTTCCTAGATCCCTTAGGGTGACCAAGTCATCTCAGTTTAATCAGCATTTCCCGTTTTATCACTGGAAGTTCAGTATCCTGGGAAAACCACTTTCTGTATCCAGAAAACCCTACCTCTGATCATGATGAGCAAAGCTTTGCTTTTTCTATAATGTATCGAAACTATTTGTGTGCTACATGAAAAAGTTGAGACACACTAAGTGATCCTGTGACTGTATTATAATGTAAAGTGATGATTGTTATTATCAACATTTTTCAAAAGAGACTTTAAGACCCAAGAGAGATTGTAGTTATCACTCGGTGAATCTGAAACAACTTTTTCAGGTATTGTGTCCTGAAGGGACCTTATATGTAAAGATTGTTATCACAGATATGGTGTCACTTTGTGTGAAAAGATTTGTACTCAGATCATTCTAGCAGTGATGGTTTCTATAGATCTCAGGCTTTGGCCTTTCCAAGCTGGCACCTTAGAGTTGAAACATCAACATAATGAACAGGAGTTACAGTGATGTTTATCATGTTTGACAGAGTTGTGTAAATGTCCTCAAAGCAAAAGAGATGTTTACTATGCCTGAGTGCACTTGCTTCTGGGACTAGTGTCTTTCTAAAAATTAAGTTTCTTGTGCTTTTAACAGATGATTCTGCCCAGCTAATGAAAACAATATAATCTGGTAAATACAAGTTCACCAGCTTCTTCACTCTCATATCACCACCACTTAGTAGTGACTGCACAACCACTGTGCTCCCAGAATATCTCAGTTGTTTTTCACAAGATGCATGTATTCCAAATAATAGATATATTATTCAAAAATTGATATGCATACTTAATACTGCTAGCCAGGCATTCAGACTTTCAGCTTACCTCTCTAAATGCATCTTCCTCTTCTCTGTTCTGTGTCCTGATATTATTGCCCAACACAGTTTCTGGTTCAAGATGCTTCACAAGTTTTTATATTCATTATTGGCTTGGTTTGCATTTTCTTTTGCTTATATTCATGTCAAAATTGTATCCACAGTTCTTTTCAATAAAGTCTGCCCTGATAACACCAAATTAAAAATATCTCCTTTCTTAAATCTGCAGAGCACTGCACCCAATCATCTGGAAAGTAATTGCTCTTAATGCTATATTGTAACTGAGATAATTGGATAAATACCAAAAAAATAAAATTCTTATATTTTTGTAGCAATCATTTTTATCATTCTAAAGAATGCTATGCTATAAGTAGGAGTAAATACATGAAATAATGTTCTATTTTCTCAAATTATGGAAATACATAATTTTAAGTATTTTGTTGATAGCCAAGATTATGCTAGATAACAAAAATATGGTATAGTTATTCACTTCTCTCACAGAGAGAAAGTCTAGTTTCACATTCCTTGAGTACCGGATGGACTTATGATTAGTTTTACACAATATAATGCAACAAGAATGACAGGCATCAGTTCTAGCCTTAGATCCAAATGACTTGTATGCTTTCACTTATTGCCCAAGAATCCTGTCCCTGCCATATGAACAAGTTTGGTTGAGCCAGCTGGAGAATGAGTGACACGTAGCTCAATTCTTCCCTGTTGCCTCAGACAACAGTCAGACAACCATAACACATGTGAAAACTGGCCCTTCTTTAGCTGACCATACCATACATGCATAAGTGAATGTGTAACAGTGGTCCACTTCATTTTTTGAATATAATTCTGAGGCTTATTTTTTAAAGGAACATTTTTCCTTTTCCTTTTTTCCCTCTCTCCCTCCCTAACCTGGGAGTGGAGAACAAGATTACCCTGAATTATTTGTGCTCCACAGGAAGGAGTTGTCTGCCAGAGGATCTAGTAAGTGACAACAAGTGAATCCTACCACACAATCACAGCACCCTGGACCTCCTATCAGGGCACTCCTGGGATGTAGCCCTTGAAGAGCTCCTTTAAAATCCCCCTGTTCCTCCTGATGGGGAGAGTTAAAGCCTTTGGTACAGGAGTCCCCTGTGTTTCTCCTTTGCTAACAAAGCAATAAACCTTCTTTTTCCTTTTTCTCAAAATCATGTCATCATTATTAAATTGGCATTAATTGGAATTGGGGATAGGGACCGAACTTTCAGTCACAAATGCAAATGAGATCAGAAGATTCCTTGCTTTAAGACACTGAGTTTTGGAGTAGTTCATTACATGGCACCATTTAAATGATACAGCAATTATATTCGGATAGGATAGCATATTGGGATAGGATGTACTAGACTCTTAAGATTGGAAGATTTAAAGAATCTTTTCTGGACCTTCCCTTTTCCACATTCCACACCTTGGTTGTTCTTTATTTGCTATGGTTTGAGATCCCATTGCAATCTGTTGGTTCAGTCTATAAGCTTTTTCTTTTCTCTGCTCCCTGTTCAAGTATGTCCTGAAGTGAGTACACTTACAGTAACATATAGAAAAACAAGTCCAGAAATACACATTATTTATTTGGAAATTATATCAATTTGACATAGATTGAAGCAATTAAGTCCTAGAATCAGGTTGAAGTAGTTCAAATCTCTGCTCTGATACTTGGTCACTATTTGACCTTGATCATGCAAAATGTTACTAAACGTCAGTTACTACATTTATAAAATTATAGTTATTGCCTACCTCAAAAAGTTGTTTAGAGGATTAAAGACATTAATGCACAATAGATATAAGCTTATTGTAACATTTCAACATGTATTAGATATACAATCATAATTATAAATTTGAGACATAATTCTACTTTTAAATAGCATCTAAAATACCTCTTTTTATTCACCTCTATTATATTTCTCTCTGTTTCTATATGGTAAGGAAGACTAAAAACTAATACATATCTTAATCTGATAATCTTAGATTAGAATTCATCATACATGAGAATTACAGTGCAGTCTGGCAGCATGCTGTTATCTATTTAAGAAAGCATTATGTATTGAGTAAAACTGTTACTTGAAGTGCTTAACAAGGGGTGAGAAATTATGAGGCTATGGAAGCATGCATGCTATATTATTAGTATGCTATTTTTCCATTATACTTTTATACATAAATCTGCCCTATAAGACATAATCTATTATTTACCTTCATAGAATGTGGTATGTGGTATTATTTATTATTACTTAAAAACATACTCTATATATGCATTCTTGGAAAATACACTCATTACTCTATAGCTCAAATGCTATGCATTTTTTACAAGATGTTTTGTGTATGTTAGACATACTCAGTAGCTATATCCATTACATTTTGGAAAGAATCAATAGGTTTAGGAACTATTGTATTCATTTTAAGTGTCATCTTGATGAGTGGGGCTATGTTCAATGTTTTTTTCCTAAATATCTGATAGTTTTCTAACATAGGCAATTATTCTGGTTAATATAACATGATATTTTCAGTAGTGACTGAACTGGCACTGTTTTAAAACTACTAAATACTATTGTCATAAAGAATGTGTCAGTGGCTGGGCACAGTGGCACATGCCTGTAATCCCAGCACTTTGGGAGGCTTAGACAGGAGACTTGTGGGTTCAAGCCAGCCTCAGCAATGGCGAGGCACTAAGCAACTCAGTGAGACCTTGTCTCTAAATAAAACACGAAATAGGGCTGAGGATATGGCTCAGTGGTCAAATACCCCTGAGTTCAATCCCTGGTACCAAAAAAAAAAAACAAAAAACAAAGAATGTATCAGTGGTTTTAATTTACTACTCCTTGAACTCATAAGATATCTATAATGCATTATAAGATTAACTTGATTCTGTGTGGTGTACTTAAGATTCATTAATTTCCTAATAAAATTAAACTAATGCAGAGATTTAAAAATCATGATTAAGAATCTGAAAGAACTGAAAATGTACAGTCCTATGTAAATGTCCTATGAGCAAGCTGAACACAGAGAAGGCTTTAGAAAAATGGAGCATTTCTACAAATATACTTTCCTCAGGTTTCTCAACTAGGAATTTTATTTTTCTGAAGTTGGATTGTCCCTTGTAGCTGTTGGTGATGCTCAAAGCCAGAAGAGAAGATGACTAGCACTGGATTGAGAGGCTTTTTGTGGTAGATCTTGGAGTTAGAAAAGAAAACTTCATTTTTTTTATTTGTTGCTTTTAGTTATACAGGACAGTAGAATGTATTTTGACATATCATACATACATAAAGTATGACTTTTTGTGGTTGTACATGATGTGGAGTTACACTGGTCATGTATTCATATATGAATACAGAAATGTTATGTCCAATTCATTCTACTGCTTTTCCCATTTCTATCCTCCCTACCTCTCCCTCCACTCCCCCCTGTCCAATCAGTGAACCTCCACTCCTAGGCACCCCCTTGTCAATTGTGAGTCAGCATCTGTATATCAGAGAGAACATATGGACTTTGATTTTTTGGATTAGCTTAGTTCACTTAGCATGATAGTCTCCAGTTCCATCCATTTACCAGCAAATGCCATAATTTCATTCTTCTATATGGCTGAGTAATACTCCATTGTGTATATGTACCACATAACAAAAGAAAACTTGATTAAGAGTCACGAAGGTAGGGAGGTAAATAAAAGTAACACATGTTTAGGCTTATGTTGGTAGCCTTAACTTTCAGATAAAAGTTTAGCCTTAAGAATTGGATATATAACTTAAATCACTAAAGCTGTGTTGGCCTTACCAAATGCTAGTCCTTTGAAAGTTAATGATTTAGTATTCTTTTAAAGTATGTAAGAGGTGAAGTTAGTGACTTATAGAAAACAGAGAATGGTAACTTCTGATTGGGTGTGCTTTTTAAATTTTTAGAAAATGTTTAATTTTTTTTTCATTTTTATTGGTGCATTATAGTTATATATAATGGTGGTATTTGTTGTTTCATATTAGCATGTGCACACAATATAACATAATTTGGCCAATTTGGCTCCCCAACACTTTTCCTCTCCTTCCCCTTCTTCCACTCCTTGGTCTCTTTCCCCTATTCTACAGATCCACCTTTGATTTTTAAGAGATCTCTCTACTTTCTTTCCCTTTTTCTTTTCTATCTTTCACATATGAGAGAAAACATGTTGGGTGTGCTTTTGATTGGCAGCCAACTCTGGATAAAAAGCAGGCTGCTTCAGTGGAACTAACCAAATGCTATTCATCAATATGGAAGTCTTCAGGGCCAGCAGTGGCCCTGAAGACTTCCATATTGATGAATACAGTTGTCAAAGTTGATGATGGCTGTGATTTCCTTCCCTGAAGGGAAGCCATAGTCTGAATCCCAGGTTGATGTGGATATGGGGTCACGTGCATTCTCAGGATTGAAGAAGTGAAACCATTTTCTTTAAGAGTCAAGAGTGGCTTTGGGAATGCCCTTGCCTACAATACAAAACTACCTGAGGTTTCATGTTCTTATGTATTATCAAATAATGGAAGTAAGAATGGGATTGGCATTTATAATGTGTCTGCTCTGAGGGCAGACTGCAGGGAGAATGCTAAGGACTAACAAATAGGTCTGGTACAATTAGGTGTCTGGGAGAGGGTTGAGGTTTCCCCAGCAGTCATGGGAAGCTTCTTTTAGTGGCTCTCACTACTCTTCAGTTTGGCTGTGCCTGACACTACCTAGGAGATGATAGGGGTTGTTTTCCTGTAATGGTTTAAGCAAGTCAAATTCCCTTAAATATCACAGAGATTAGAACTAAGCTGGAGAACAAGATTCAAGTTTGTGCAACTTAAGAAATGAATATGATATAGAAATGACAGAAGCCACACAGAAGAGGGAGATAATGCTTATCCAACATAAGAGAGAAATGGAAATTGAGAAAGATATTCAAATCCATATGGAAAGATCTGTATTTTACACTGCAGAAAAAGAAGAGCTTATGTCAAATACATTTAAGTAGGAAAGATTGGGTTTTAAGGAGACTAATTTTTAAGAATATAGAGATTGGATTTAACTTGGAGGAAGAAATTGAAGGAAGATTAGTTGGAAGATCAGTTTGCAATTGCCTGAGTAAAAAGCACTGAGGACTAAAACTAAGTTTTAGTTGAGGTTGATAGGAGTGTGAACATAATTAAGTCAAAAATACACAGACATTGTGACTAAGTTACTATGCAGTAATGAATTGTGCAAGTAGGCCCTGTTTGTATCTGATAATCTTCCAATGAATTAACAATCTCTAGTTCACTATTAATGTTAATCAGTGGTGGACTCCTCTATATCACAGTCACACGGTTGATAGGGAAAGGGAGCTCTTTGGTAAAATAACAAACTCGGAAGTCAAAAAAAGAGGCTCTCATTTTCCCCTAGAGTGAGCTGTTATTGTGATGGATACAAATTGTGTTACTTGGGCACTGTTATTTTTTCAATACTTCACAAACTTGGTTTAAAGAATGCATATATGTTTATGTAGGGTCAACGGTTGACCTGCGGGAAGGAATTATAGCAGTGGAAACAGCCATTTTCTAGGCTGAGGAAATTTTCTTCTGACTGTTCAAAGGAAGTGAAGTTAACTAAAGAGACTGGGAAATATCATATTTGTGAATTAGATTGGGAAAACTGAAATAAAAAGGTCTCAGCAAGTAGAGAGAAGACTAATGCCATGAGAAAAAGTAGGTTAAGAGCCCGTATAAAGTAAGAGCAACATTAGCCTCTATGTTACATGAATTACTTCAGGCCCTGGATAAACACAAATGAAGACTGGGAGTGAGAAAGAGGGCGTGAAGATAGTATGCAACCTTCTAAACTTTTTACAAGAATGTAAAAATAATGTCAGAGTTTGCCAGAAATATCAATTAAAGTAAGCCGCTATATTGATACTTTATGCAAGTTAACCCCTTTTAGATTCTACAACAGTAACAAATTTGCCATTTCAATCAAGATCAATTATAAAACAAATAAATTGTAAAGAACATTGGCTAATAATTGGCTTGTTCACATCACTGAGTTATTTTTCAAGGCAATGACTGAACAACCTTGGAATTTTTTTTTTTTTTTTGCAAATGTACCTATTTGAAGATGAGGTCAAAACAGAAGGTTTTTTTTTTTTTTTTTTTTTTTTTTGGTCCATGGCCAGCCCTCAGGGTCATGCCTTCCTCTCTCTATTTTTCTCTATCTTTGCTTTTGCTTTTCCCCTCTCACCATTGGTTCTTTCCTGACAAGTTCAATTGTTCTGGTAATGATTAATCAGGAGTTACCCAGTTCCTGGTATTAAGAAAAGTAGCCACAGCCTAGTGTAGAACCATGAACAGGGGGTAAACCCTTTTTCACCTCGGCCAAAGAGAGTTGGTGCCCTTGAGAACTACTCTGCAGAGAGAAGCTTGCATTAGCAGAGAAAAGGAGAAAAGAAGATGAGAATCCCTATTCCCATGATGCCTTTCTCTAAGCCCACCACTGTTTTATAGACCTTTCTTAATTTCTGCTACATATAAGGTCTGTATTTTGGCATTAGAAAGAGAATAAAATATATGGAAGCTTTGCAATGATCTTTATAATGCAACCAGTGGAATTCTGATTACAAATGTCTAGGGAAGGGTAGACTTTTATGTAATCAGAGCCTCATAAGGTATCATTCTCATGTAAAAGATGATTCATGCAAGTTACTGATATCACTTCATTCATTATCATTTATTAAAGTGGTTTCATCAAATTGATGCAGTTAGCCGTGGACATGTAAAACTCACATATCCCTTAGAGAGCGTCTATTGAGAGCAGGATAGTATGATGACAACCTCCAGCTGCTACCTGCCAGAATCCACTAACACATTCATCCCAGGGCCACATTCTCCACAAGTTGCTCCCAACTGTGACGGAACATGAGGGAGGTAATAAAACTAGCCCCGTACACCCAATGCAGGACTCCTTTGGACTTTTCTCTAGGACTTCTCATTGGTCCGCCTGACACTTTGTTCTTGCATTCAGTTTAAGGCTTTTACACCCAGTCCTCCTCGCTTCCATCCATTCTTTCACACATGTTAGATCTCTATTATGGGTTCCTCTTTCCAACCCCTGTTCCCTGTCCATTCTGTCTTTGAGATATTCTCCCCCAATCACTCTCCTGTATGTTAGTAATGTCTTCTTGTGTGCTTCTTTGTTTACACATAGGACAAAAGTTAACAAAATCTTATAAAAATCACCAAAAACTATGAAATGTTCATTGTTATAGATTTCACTGAAATAGGCATCCTTCTAGCCTTCTTTCACATTTTTTTCTCTTCCCCTTTTCTCTCTCTCTCTCTCTCTCTCTCTCTGTGGTGTTTTTTTCCCAGAGTCTGTCTGAAATTTTATGGTGTCAGATAGGAAAAATAGAATGAAATCAGGCATATCTTTTCCAGCAGTACTTATAAAAACTGTACAGAGAGCTAAGCAAAAACTGGAAAGCAGAATAATTGATTCCATAATCTAGTTTCCATTGTGTACAAGTTGTTCTTTCATTGATACCTGAGAAAGGAGAGGGAGGTATGAATGCTGTTTGACTTTACAGTGGTTGGGGATGGTAAAGGTGGAAAAGTGAAAGATGAGGTCATACTGCCATGAAGTAGCAAGATTGTTTTTTAATTTTTCTCACATCTTAGTTTTCTAGAACCATAGTTGTGATTTTTAGGAGGAATGACAATAATACTTCAATTTATTAAGAAAAATGTTTAAAATATTATTTTTTTAAATAATGATTTTAATAATATTTAAAATATTAATAGGAAAAGTATAATAAACAAATATTTCTTTTTCTTTTTTCTTTTTCTTTTTTTGCACTGGGGATTGAACCCAGAAGTGCTTTACCATTGATCCACATTCCCAGCCATTTTTACCTTTTATTTTTGAGAAGGGTCTCAAAAAGTTGCTTAGGACCCTGCTCAGTTGCTGAGGCTGGCCTCAAACTGTGATTCTCCTGCCTCAGCCTGCTAAGCCACTGGGATTACAGGCATGTGCCTCTGTGCCCAGTCATGAGCAAATATTTCTAAGAGTTTATGATCTAAAGTTCATACGCAAATATTCTCTTCATGTTCTTCAAGAGAAAATAAGCATTCATGCAATAATGAATTATCTGTTTTTAAAAAATTAGTAAGCATTTTTATTTCAAATCTCTTTTAATCTTTCTCCCAAAAGACATCAGTCAGTAGCATTCATAAAAGGAAGATACAAAGGAGATTCTTGACAAGAATCTTGTCAACTATATCCACACTGACATCAAAAAACAAAAAACAAACAAAAAACCCAGAAACAAAAACAAACAACAACAAAAACAAAAAACAGGAGTGTACATGAGTTTTCTAAAGAGGACCTCCAGTGGCTACTAATGTCCTTTAAAGAGTCAAACATGCCAGACATTCCATTCTGGAACTAACCAGCAGGGACATTTCAACACATACCTTCTCTAACTCTAGAATAATACCAAAACACACCCATAGTGTATTTGTTTTGTTTATTTCAAACCATTTTTCCCTTTCCCACCCAGCACTCAGGACCCTTCCTCACCCCATTTAAGATTGGCTTGCAAATCTATTTTAAGCATTTAGTAAATTTTTGTCATTTATGAAAACAAGTTATACAGTAAATTAAGCACAAAAAGAGAGTAATGAAGAAAAATTAAATATGAAGCCAAAACCCAGCCTTGCTTTGTCTTGGAGAAAGGCAGGGTGGCTGAAGAGGACAGAGTGGTTGCAGAGGAGTGTGGTCCCCTTCTGGTGAAAAACTGACAACTACCCAGAACCCAGAATGATACCCCTTTCTATTAAGTTGCTTTAAAGTAACCAAAAATATACAGCAGTGACTATGCCACAGATAGCATCAGTGTGTTCATCTCAACAACCTGCCTTCCTCCAGAGCAGAGCCTAGGTCCCATCTATCCCTCAAGGAAGCACCAGGGATGGAATAGTCAAACTGGCTCTCCAGAGCTAGTCAGGAAACTAAGGACACAGTTCTGAGGGGACTACATGGTACATGGTTATCTTGAATTCTGATGAAGAGTGTCCTATATTTTCTTTACATTCTATTTTCTGGAGCAATAATTATTACAGTCTAGCTAAGACCAGATATCCACGTTTCTTTCCATGGCTGTCTGCTTTTTAACTGACCCCTTGATGCCCTTTGGCACTGTAAATGTGGATGTAGAAGTGGGGAGGGGATCTATTCCAGGTACCCACTAAACCCCTCTAAAGATGAAATGAGAGTGAACTTATGTCCTATTCAGCATGTGCAACAGGTTCCCCAAGATATAGATGAGAGCAGGAAGGGATGGGAAAAGGCATACAAAAGACAGGAAGAAACTGGGTGACGCCTACCAGGAAGGCCAAGAAACAATGACAAAGACGAAGAAAGTATGAAACCTGCATGCAAAGAAAGGTCTCTGCCTTCCAGATTAGAGAGTCAGTATTTTAAATGTAACTCATTGCTCTAATTTTTTTTAAAACTCAGAACCCGATTACCCAGGCCTGTCTCTTTGGTCCAACCCCAGTCTCACTCGTCTCTCACATTTTTTCCAGGTATCATGTCATTTTACTCTGAGCCTGAAGCCTCCAATGTCAAAACATGTGTATTATGACAAATTCTCTAAGACTGAAAATTATCATCCACTTCTCATACAATCATAATTCCAAAATCCCTGGGAGAGTCCTTTAAATAGGCCATTTCTGGAAAAGGAGGGATGTGAAAAGTTTCTATTGGAAATGCAAAAATGACTCATATCTAGCTAGAAAGTTACCCAGAGTGCATTTGAGAAACACATGGATGTAGATTAATTCTGTTGCTTTAGCAATGATAAAAGCACATGTTTAGACATAAGTTAGAAAATTAAGTTGTTTTAAAGTGATGGATGCTATGGTGGAAGATGTAGGGTCTATAAAATCATAAACTCAGATAAACCTCCAGCATCATGAAACTATGTCTCAACCTTTCTTTATAATTAAATTGGAATTCAACTCAATTATTTTCTAAGATTTCCTTCTTATTCAATTTGTCAAGTTATCATTTTTAGTAAGCTGAAAGAGTATGTGTGGGGTAGTATAGTACTTATTATATGAATTTTCTGTGGATAATTCATAGCAATTTTGACATGACTTTTTTATAGCTATTTAAATCATTATGACATTATAATAGAAATGAGGGGAATTCTTCACATATTTATTTTAAGGATATTGACATAACAGAAGTTATCTCTTAATCCCTTCTATTTGGGGAATAAGAACAAAAATTATGTGTGTATGTGTAGGAGTTTTAAATGTAAAACTTTAAATCTTACCAGTGTTTCATTTTAAAATAAGAAACATTGATATATTTAACAAAAGATTCATTTTAAAAGAATGACATTATCATAAGAGAGAATGGCACAATTTTTGCCAAAAAACCTAAAGTATGTATATAACATGTTTCTACTTATATTGCAGACAAATAGATTCAAATTTCAATGTTTGTAGATTACCTAATATAGATCTTTATCTCTGTATAGATATACATACAGATATATAAGCTATGTATAAGCTTCATTCCACAATCATATCTTTAAAAAAACTACTACAGGGTTTACTACAGTATCACTTACAATAATGGCACCTAGAAATAATTTACTAATAAATGTTACATAAATATTGTGAAACACTTGGATTACTTAGATATAATAAACAGGAAATTTTTGCAAGGCATACTGGTAAATGAAAAAGTAAAAAAAAAAGAAAACTGCAAGTTGCAAAAGCAATATAGTATAACGATTAAGATAATAGACTTTTGAATTAGATTATCTGAGCTGAATTATTGACTTTGCCACTTACTAGCTGTATTAAGGGAGAATTTCTAAGTGCTTTGTGCATTGATTTTCTCATTTGTAAAATGAATGTCAAAATAGTACTTACCTCATAGGCCATTATAAGGATCAAATGAGTCATTATATATGAAACAGTTACAATTACTAGTATAAAATCTGCATTGTTAGTGCTTACTTATTTGCATATAGAAAGCAATTTAGACTAATTTATGCTAAAATACACAGAGATTACAAATCTATTGATTTTATATGAGTATACATATGAATGCAAGCACACAGAAAGAGGCTTATGAACATATGTGCCAAAGTGATACTAGTCTGCAATTCTAGGCCTTAAAGAGGACACTTCTTTTTCAACATTATCCATGGAGAAAACAATTAATATATTATTTTTGTGACTAAATGTTACATATTTTGATATATCCATTAAATCTAATACTATGCAAATACAAAAAATGGTATAGATTACATTAATTGAGTTATTGATAGAAAGATGTACATGTACATATCACTAAGTGCAAATAAGCAAATCAAAACAGCATGTTAGTATAAATTTAGTTATATAAAATTGTGTGGTTGCATTTGTAAATGGAATAATGTTAAAAGCTAACTAGTTAGATGATTTCAACCTTCTTCATGTGTATGCATATATATATATATATGTCTATATATACATACCTGTTTATGTGTATATATCTGTATTATACAAATTACATACATACAGATTCAGGTTAGACCTTTCTATCATGAGCATGTTTCTCATTATTTTTTAAGAAAGTAGTATAAAAGCTACTTTACTCTGAAAAAATAAAGCAACAATGAGGCTAACTAATTATACCAACATGCAATACCTAGCATTCAAAACATGTGTTAGAAGCACAGTCAAGTACTATTGATGAGTGGAATGAATTAGAAAGGTTATGAACTACTTACCCACCAAACACCTGGAGTGCAGAGAATTTGGAAGCATCCAAATCATTGCCACTTACTATTCGAGCCTTAAATGAAGAATAAGAAAAAACAAAACAAAACAAACAGTATTTTAGCATACTATAGCGTATGTAAGTGAAATTGGACACAGGTCAACTGCACTACACATGTAACACCTAGTATGACAGATGCTAAGCAGGGTCAGCTCCAAGTCAAAGCTGTGTTTTGTGAGTGGAGGTTTTGAAATTAGCTGTCAGCATTTACACAAAAGCACTGGCAGAGTCCACGATAATACATCATATTCCAAATACCATTGCCCTTAAAACTTGGTATGTGCAGTGAAGTTCATGAATAAGTCAGGAAGGTCATGACTTAGCCAGACTTAAGAACAGATGCTGTGTTTGACCGAAGCAGACCCCTAGGGTTGGCAAGGTAAGCTAAAGTAAGCGCAGCTGGCAAGGTGTAACCTCTTCATAAATGCAACAGATTAGGGCACACTTAAAGGACAACCAAAGAATGGAAAGCTGGGATGACATGCACATTTCACAACTGAAACAGAGAAATCAAAACAGGTCTAATATGTAAACAAACAAACATGTACAAAAGACAAGATCCCTCAGGAGGGAAGAAAAAGTATGATTTAAAACCTTTTCATCCACAGAACTGCTATCTGAAAGAGAATCAGGAAAAGAAGGGATAAATGTTAGATGGATTACTTTTCAAGAAACCATTTAAACATATACATGAACAAAATGTTATTGTTACATTGTTAAAAATCATAAATGAACAGTTTCAAGGCTGAACCCCAAAGGAATAGAAAGAGTAAGTCCTCATAGTTTAAAGAGTTGGAAAAATGTGAGAGAATGCTTGAAAAGTATTGCTGGATTTAATGAATGAAAATGTGTCATATTAAAAAAGGAATGCAGTTGAAGAATCAGAAGTCCTAGGCTCCAGCTGGGGCTCTGCCACTTACTGAGCACACCAGGCAAACTACCAAATTCTCTAGAGTCTACACTCAACTCTGAAATAAGGTCAGAAATATTTCCCTAATTACTTCAGAATATTGTTGAGAAGATCAACTAACTCAATATTATTTAAAGTAACCCTCAGCTGTCTATAAAACTACAATTATTTTATTAAAAATTATTTATTTATGGTTTCTCATATCTAGAACTAAGACTAAAAAAAAAATTTAAATGATTCCATCTTTACAAATACTGATGCCCTAAAGGGTTACATGCCTTGATTGATATCACAAAGCTAGTAAGTGACAGAAGTGAGACAGGAAACCAGGGCTCCTAATACTCTCTTTGGTGCTTTTTAGATCGAATGTTTTATGTGAATTGCACAAAACAGCAAGGAGTGGTTGGCCCACAGTCCGTCAATGCAATTTCAGATAAACCATAGGAACAACAGTTTTCAGTTATGACTGTGTATGAGCCCAGGTGGATGGACAATGGATTGCTGTGTGCTTGTAGTGATGGTGGTTGTTATTGTAGCTGTTTTCAAACTGGGGTCTAAATCTGTCAGGTCATAAGACATGGTTTATTTTTACTTTATACAGGACTATTATTCTTAAATGTATTCAGTTTTGCTTATTAGTTTAATGCTGGAGGGACATCTCTAAGGATACAAATAGGCAGGACACTAGAGTTGGAGTTACCTTGAAATTCAGTCTAAACCCTCCCTTTTTAAAAAATGTAGATGGGCCTCAGAATGATAAGGTCATGTAGTGCAACCATGACCCTTACCAACTCATTAAGCATAGAATAATTAATTTTCATAACTAAATATCTTTGTGCAGATTTCACAATATCTCATATTTAATTTTCAAATACAAGACATGGCAAGATGTGTTATAAAGTAATGGAAGATGAATATTATTTATGGACATAAATATTTTAAGTACTGTGTAAAATATAGCAAATAAAATTCAGCATTATTTTGGAAGAATAATAGGCTATATCCAAGAAGATTTTACCATAAAAATGATTTAAAATCATGAAATGATCAATTTAATATGACATATCAATTGGTCAGAAAATATATACCTGAATTTCAATGGTACTAAAAAGTCATTTGATAGAATTTCAAGCCTTTAAAGTAATTATTAAAAACCTCTTTAAAATGGGTTTAAATGGATCTGCCTTAAATTTAATATATTCTATTTAAAAAATCTTTATTTCACAGTCACCAACTTAAGTGTGACAAATTAGCACATCTTCACTATCAAGGACAAAGCAAAACATTCCACTATCATAATTTGACTTCTTTTTTTTTTTTTTTTTTTTTTTTTAAATTTTTTTTTTTTTTTTTTTAGTTGTTGATAGATACAATGTCTTTATTTTATTGCTTTGTATGTGGTGCCGAGAATCGAACCCAGGGCCTCACGCATGCGAGGCAAGCGCTCTACCGCTGAGCTACAATCCCAGCCCTAATTTGACTTCTATCTGGAAGTTCTATCTGGAAGTTCTGACCAATATATTAAAGCACGAACAGAAAGAACGAACATAAATGTTAGAAGTCAGGATACAAAGTTATTATTTTCAGTAATAACAATTTTACATCCAGAAAACCAAACAAAATCACCTGAAATGCTATAAGGTCTAATAGCTAACAAAGCAACTATCTAGTTAACAGATAAACAAAATAATAACAATAATTTAATCATATTTTATAGCAATAATATATTATTTTTTATATATTACAATAATTCATTTTTAAAATAATGAAATAAGATTTGATTTTAGATATCCAATGTTTTGTAGAGGAAATTTGTATTCATTGTTTCCTATAGGTATCTATCTTCTACCTCAACCATTCCATGAATAGAAGTAATTTTACAAAGGTCATCAAGTATTATTAAGCTGCTTAATCTGTCAAGACAATGATTCATTCACTGTTCCACTCAGTCAACACATATTTATTATCAATGACCCATTTTGTTCACTTTGACTTCTTTCTTATCTCCCTGCTATATTCTACCCCTAAAACTTTCTAAAATACAGATATGATCAGTCACTCCCCTTTTAACAACCCACCAATGATACTCAATGCCCTCAGGAAAGAATATCAGATCCAGGGTTATTGCAGTCTCGTGGCTCATCATTCCCTTTTTCACATCCTAAACTTGAGTCAGAGTTAAATTAGTTCTGTGTCATTCTTTTTGAAATCTATGTGACTCAGCATTTGCTGTTTCTATCTTCTATAACAGTTGTTCCCCCTTCCCACCTAGCGATATGCCTGTAAACCTCCAAAACTCACCTAACCATAAGCCCCTGTCCTGGAAACTGGTCATTTATTAAGGATTCATGGTCCTTGTACAGAGCAAAGCACACTGAGCATTCCTTATCTCTGCCAGTTTCCTCATATGAAATTTTTCTAGATTCCAAGCTCCTCAATACGAATAGGTTTTTAATCTCATTTTCTTAATTTCTGCCACATTCCTGAAATAGAGTAGGTGACCAAAAATGTTTTCTGACAATTAAATGAACAAATTTGGTAAGCTGTACCACTTTATGGAATATCTAAAACTATGAATAAAGGAAAATATTATTTCATTTTTTCTATATAGGAAGGATAGATTGTTATCCAATAAGTTTAATAGTCAGAATCCTAGCGGCAGTCATTGCAACTTGAAATTATGTAATTTCAAGTATATCTGGATTACATATAAGTGAAACATCTGCAACTTTTTAAAAGGAGCATTATGAGGACAAATCATTAAAAAATTATGGCCCCAGAAAAATAGAAGATGAGAATATAAGTGAGACATAAATAAAACTAATCTACTGTATACTTAAGAATTTAATCACTAGGAAAGGACATCTTTTTATCAGAGACACAGAGAATCACTCATCAGTGAATGGTGCTTTGACAACAAATTGAGTATCTATAATATCCATGTGCATACTTGTCTCATACATATGCCAAAAAGTTCCATGTATATTAAAAATTAAACGTATAATAACTAAAGAGAAAATTAAATGAAGAGGATGGAATACTTATTAAACCTATGGAAGGAGAAGAAATCTTCAAATTTAAAGATAATAGATAACTTACAAATTAAAATACAATAAGGGTAATTAAGTATGAAAATTATCCAACTTATTAAAACTATGCCTAATCATTATTATAAAATTAACAAAGAACAAATACATTAACTTTCATAGTAAAAATAATTCCCAAGGCTGTTGAGGATATCATAAATCAAACACTACCATGAGGAGTTGATAAGAAAATTGTAACAAAAGTTTCAAAAGTTTGACAGGGAAATTCTAATTTTGAACATTGATGCTAAGGAAATTATTTTTGTTATAGGTTAATTTGTGTGTTCCCCAAATTAATGCGTTGAAGTCCTAACCTCTAATACCTTGGGATGTAGCATTTTTTGCTAATTGGGTCATTATTGATGTAATGAATTAAAATGAGGCAGTATTCAGGACGAATAGACTTCTAGTCCAATTAAAATAGTATTTTTACTAAAAGGAGAAATATGAAGAAAGATGTACACATAGAAACAACATCATGAGAAGCTTTGAGTTATGTTGCCACAAACCAAACAAACAGTAGAAACTTGGAGAGAGGCCTAGGCAGATTCTTCCTTCCCTAGTGCCTCATGGTATGGCTCTGCCAACATCTTGATTTCAGCCTTTTGACCTCCAGAACTCTAAGACAATTTTCATCATCCTAAGCCACTCAGTTTTTGGAACTATGTTATGATGTTTTGGTAGCCTTAATAAATTAATACAACTTTAAATACTAAAAAAAAATTCATGGCAAAGAAGAGCACTGCTTCATTAGTTACAACAAAAAATTGGAAAAACACACATGGTCAAAAGAGAAATATAGGCTGAAAATTATGTTCCCTGACCTCAATTCAATAATTTGTGACCATTAAGACCAATGCATTGAAAGTCTATATAAAATGTAAAAAATGCTTGTAGCATATAAAATAAAACTTAAGTAATATTGTAATTATAATGATAATAATTTTGTTCTATCTACATGAAACAAAAAATTTACATAGATACATGCTTGAAATGAACATTACCAGAATGTTAACAATTGTACATTTTTGGTAGTAGGATAAAATATTCTTTTCTACTGTCTTTTGCATTTTATAAGCTTGTTTTATTTAGTAATATATTTAAAAACATAAAAATGATACAATGTTTGATCCAGCAGCAATATAATACACATACTTCTCAAGTACACATGGAACATTCTTCAAGATAGATTATATTGGGCCATATCTTAAGTAATATAAAGATTGAATTATATTAAGTATTTTCTCTGATTACAAAATATAAAACTAGAAAACATAGTAACAGGAAGAAATTTAGAAAATGTACAACTATGTGAAAATTAAACAACACACTCTTGAGCAACCAATGTATCAAAGCAAAAATCAGAAGAGGAATTAAAAAAATCTTGAAACAAAAAAAAAGTAGAAATGTAACATGCCAAAACTTGTAAGATTCTGCAAAAGCAGTTCTAAGAGGGAAATTTATAGTCCTAAATCCCTACATTAAGAAGGCATCAAGCCAGGTGCAGCAGTGCACGCTTGTAATCCCAGAGTCTCAGTAGGCTGAGGTAGGAAGATCTTGAGTTGAAAGACAGTCTCAGCAAAAGTGAGGTGCTAAGCAACTCAGTGAGACCCTGCCTCTAAATAAAATATAGAAAAGGACTGGAGATGTGGCTTGGTGGTTGAGTGCCCCTAAATTCAATCCTTAGCACCCCCCCCCAAAGAGTGCATAAACAGTCTAATAAAAGATGCTTGGGGCATCTATACCCAGAAGTGAAAGACAAGTAACCACCATTGGGAAAGTATGTGAACATGTAAATCCCTCTTAAAGAACAGATACCTAAAAGAGAAGTAGAAAAGAATCAAACATTGTCAGTATAGTAAACCATCAAACCAAAAAAGAAATAGAGGAGAAAGAAAAACAAAAACAAAAACAAAGAATATTCAAAACAACTAGAAAATGAAATTTAAAAATGGACAGGAATACATATTTACCTACAATAATAACTTTGAATGTGAAGAGCCCAAATTCCTCAATTTAAAGATTAAAAACTGACAGAAAGAATAAAAATAAAAACCAACAATACACTGCCTGCAACAAACTCATATCACCAGTAAAAAGACACACATAGACTGGAAATAAATGGATAGAAATTGATATTCCAAGAAATGGAAATCTAAAATGAGCAGCAATAGCTGTATTTATATTGAAAAATAGAAGCTTCAAGAGAAAGATGATAAAAAGAGACAAAGTCACTATATAATGATCAAGAAATCAATTCAATAAGAAAGTATAAGGATTTTAAATCTATGTAATTAGGTAATGTAACAGTAGTGTCAGAACACCCAATTTTATAAAACAGACACTATTAGACTTGAAGGGAGAGATAGATTGCAGTACAATAGTGGATAGTTACCAGTCCACTCTCAGTAGATAGATTACCTATACCAAAAAAACAACAAAGAAATATGAGAATAAAACTATATATACTACAGTCAAATGGACTTAACAGACATATACAGACAATTCCATTCAAGAGCTACAAATTATACATTCTTTTCATCAATGCATGGAACTTTCTCTAGAATGGACCATTCTATAAAAGAAGGTTTAAAAGAAGGTTTAGACAATAAAAGAAGGTTTACAAAAAATAAAAGAGAGCTCCATGCCAGAGTCCCTGCTAACTGGTGTGAGCACAGGCCAAGGCCCAAGAACACATTCAGGGTCCTCCATGGGAGCCCAGCCAAGGTCAGACATGAGACTGCTAACCACCAATCACAGGGGAACCCAGACCCAGATGAAGGACTGCCTCCAGGGACCCCTGCAGGAGACTTGGCCTAAGTGAGGCCTGGGAACGGTCCCAGTTGCATGCCAGAATCCCTGCCAACAGACTAGAGCACAGGTCAAGGCCCAGGACCAACTTCAGGGACTGCCGGGGGTGCCCAGCCAAGGTTGGACCCAATACTGCTACCTGTCCATCACAGGGGGACCCAGACCAAGGGGAAGAACTGCCCCTGGGGACCCCAATGGCTGAGGCCTGGGATTGCCCCCTCAGTGCCAGAGACGCTGCTAATTGACAGGAGACCAGGCCAAGGGCTAGACCCACCACCTGGAATCCCTGAGGGAGTCCAGGCCAAGATTAGGCCTAGGACTTCCCTCACAGGTCTGTGTGAGAGCCCATGCCCAGGGGACTGTCCCTGAACATAGTGGTGATCCATGCTGTTGCTCCCTTCCTGTATCCATCTTGTACACTGCAGCCATCCCCATAATTCTTCCCATGTATTAACCTCTACCTTGGAGTAACAGACAGGGCCTGAAGGCAGTGGCCAGCCAAAGTGCTACATCTCTGATCAATCAGCCTAAAGCCATTGTAAGTCCCACCATATTAGCCTCATCTCTGAAAGTGTTTGCATTCATCTTGGGTTACTCTCACGGCCATCTTGAGTTACCTCCACTACCAATGTCACCATCTTTAGTGGCAGTAGTGTCCATCTGGAGACATCTGCTGGGGAATGGAAGTGAACTTCAAGGTGAGATACAGGTAATCTGTAGTGTCACTACAAGATAATAGGATAGAAACTACAATAACTCAGATCAGCATTGCAAGAAAGGAAGATACATAATCAACATAAAAAAAAAAAACAAGGGAAGAAAGTGCCCCAAATAAACTAAGATACTACAATAATAGAATCCATTGATAGCACAGTTGGTGAAATGTCAGAGGAAGATTTCAGAATGTACATAATTAAAATGATCTGTGAATTAAAGAATAACTTAAGTGAGCAATACAGGCAAAATTTGATCACTCCAACAAATGAGAGAGCAAATAAAGGCAACCATTGATCACTCCAACAGAGATAACAAATGAAGAGTTGATAAATATTAGGGGAAATGTACCAAGCCATTTAAACAAATTGTGATACCATTGTTGAAATCTAGGAATATAAATATGAAAGATATTAATGGAACAATATTCATTGCTCATTATCCCAGTTTTATTATTTGTACAATAGAGAAAAAAATAATGCATTACTTAAAATTCTTTATTTTCCAAAATCTTTTCCCCAAAATTTCTGTTACAGTATTATATTCATTAAATATTTGACATGAAAATATATGAAATAGAGTTCCATGCCAGAGTTCCTGCCTTCTGGCAGGAGAGCAAAAAGGGCCAAAAACCGCTTTCAGGGACCACTGCAGGAGCCCAGCCATGGATAGACCAGAGACTGCTGGCCGCCAGGCACAGGGGAACCCAGACTCAGGATAAGGACTGCCTAAGGGGATCCCTGTGGGAGATGTGGCCTAAGTGAGGTGCAGGAATGCCTCCAGTTCCTGCACCAGAGTTCCTGCCGACCAGTGGAAGCACAGGAGAGGGCCCAAGACCATCTTCAGGGACCACTTAGGGAGCCCAACCAAGGCTACTCCCACTGCCCTCTTGAGGTACTTCCACTACCACCACCACCAACATTAGTGGCAATAGTGTTCATCTGGGGACACCTGCTGGGGACTGGAAGTAAACTCCAAGGTAAAATACAGGTAATCTGTAGTGTCACTACAAGATTATAGGATAGAAACTTCAATACCTCAGATTGGCATTGCAAGAAAAAAGGATACATAATCAATGTGAAAAAACAAAGGAAGAAAGTGCCCCCAAATAAACCTAGAAACTATAATAATAGAATCTATTGACAGCACAATTGATGAAATGTAAAGAATTCAAAATGTATGTAATTAAAATGATCTGCAAATTAAAGAATGAAGTGAGCAAATACAGGCAAAAATTGATCAATACAACAAAGAAATAGGAGAGCAAATAAAGGCAACCATTGATCATTCTAACAAAGAGATAAGAGAGCAAATACAGGTAGCAAAAGATTACTTTAAGAAAGAGCTAGAGATTGTGGGAAAAAAAACAATCAGAAATTCTTGAAATGAAGGAAACAATAAACCAAATAAAAAACTCGATAGAAGCATCACCAGCAGACTAGATCACCTGGAAGACAGAACCTTAGATAATGAAGACAAGATAGACAATCTTGAAAATAAACTTGACCATACAGTGAAAATGGTAAAAAAAATCATGAACAGAACATACAAGAAATATGGGACAGCATCAAAAGACCAAATCTAAGATTTATTGGGATGGAAGAAGGCACATAACTTCAAACCAAAGGAATGCACAATTTCTTCAATGAAATAATATCAGAAAATTTCCCAAACATGAAAAATGAAATGGAAAATCAAATACAAGAGGCTTACAGAACATCAAATGTAAAAAAATTCAACAGATCTACACCAAGGCACATTATAATGAAAATGTCCAACATACAGAATAAGGATAGAATTTTAAAGGCCACAAGAGAGAGGAATCAGATTGCATATAAGGGGAGACCAATTCAAATCTCAGCAGATTTTTCAACCCAGACCCTAAAAGCCAGGAGATCATGAAACAACATATACCAAGCTCTGAAAGAAAATGGATGCCAACCAATAATCTTATATCCAGCAAAATTGAGCTTCAGATTTGATGATGAAATAAAAACTTTCCATGATAAACAAAAGTTAAAAGAATTTACAGCAAGAAATCCTGCACTACACAGCATTCTTTGCAAAATATTCCATGAGGAGGAAATGATAACCAACAAAGAAAACATACAAGAGAGGAACTACAATAAAGGAAAACTCAATCAAAGGAGAAACCAAGTCAAGGTAAAAACCAAAAATAAACCAAAATGACAGGGATTAACAGTCATATTTCAATAATAACCCTAAATGTGAATGGCCTAAACTCATCAATTAAAAGATAGAGACTGATAGATAGACTGGATTAAAAAAAAAGACAGAACAACATGCTGCCTTCAACAGACTTATCTCACAGGAAAAGATATCCAGACTGAAAGTGAAAGGGTAGGAAAAAACTTATCACTCACATGGATTGCATAAAAAAGCAGGAGTTTCCATCCTCATATCAGATAAAGTAGACTTCAAACCAAAGTTAGTGAAAAGGGATAAAGAAGGACATTTCATACTTCTTAAGGGAATCATACATTAATGAGACATGACAATCATAAATATCTATGCCCCAAACAATGTGGCATCTATGTATATCAAACAAACCCTTGTCAACTGTAAGAATCAAATAGACAATAACACAATAGTACTGGGTGACTTTAACACAGCTCTCTCATCACTAGATAGACCTTCCAAACAAAAACTAAGCAAAGTAACTAAAAAACTCAATAAAAAATCAATAATCTAGACTTAACAGACATGTATAGAGTATTCCATCCTTCAACAAGCGAATACATTTTTTTTCTCAGCAGCACATGGATCTTTCTCCAAAATAGATCATATGCTATGCTATAAAGCTAGTCTTAGCAAATATAAAAAAAATAGAGATACTACCTGCATACTATCTGACCATAATGAAATAAAATTGGAAATCAATGACAGATTGAAAAATAGAAATTACTCCAACATCTGGAAACTACATATACACTATTTAATGATGCATGGATAACAGAAGACATCAGGGAAGAGATAAAAAAATTCTTAGAGGTAAATGAAAACTCTGATACAATATATCAAAATCTCTGCGATACCATGAAGGCAGTGCTAAGAGGAAAGTTCATCACATTAAGCTCATTTATTAAAAGAAGAAAAAGTCAACAAATAAATCATTTGACATTACATCTCAAAGCCCTAGAAAAAGAGGAACAAACAAACACCAAAAGAAACAAAAGACAGGAAATAATTAAAATCAGGGCTGAAATCAACAAAATTGAAACAAAAGAAACAATTAAAATAACTGACAAAACAAAAGCTGGTTCTTTAAATAAATAAATAAAATTGGCAAACCCTTAGCCATCCTAACAAAAAGAAGGAGAGAGAAAACCCAGATTACTAAATTTCTTAATGAAAAAGGAAATATCATGACAGACACTACTGAAATACAGAGGATAATTAGAAATTATTTTGAAAATTTATACTCCAGTAAAATAGAAAACCCTGAAGACACTGACAAATTTCTAGAGGCATGTGACCTACCCAAACTGAACCAAGAGGACATACACAACTTAAATAGATAAATTTCAAACAAGGAAATAGAAGATGCCATCAAGAGCCTGCCAATGAAGAAAAGCCCAGGACCAGACGGATTCTCAGTTGAGTTCTACAAGACCTACAAAGAAGAATTAATATCAATACTCCTCAGATTATTTTATGAAATAGAAAGGAGGGAACCCTTCCAAACTCATTCTATGAGGCAAGTATCACCCTGATACCAAAATTAGGCAGAGACACATCAAAGAAAGAAAATTTCAGACCAATATCCCTGATGAACACAGATGCAAAAATTATCAATAAAATTTTGGCAAATCGCATACAAAAACATATTAAAAAGATCGTGCACCATGATCAAGTGTGGTTCATTCCAGGGATGCAAGGTTGGCTCAACATATGGAAATCAATTAACGTGATCCATCACATCAACAGACTTAAAGATAAGAGTCATATGATTCTATCAATTGATGCAGAGAAAGCATTTGACAAAATACAGCACCCTTTTATGTTCAAAACACTAGAAAAACTAGGGATAGTAGGAACAGACCTCAACTTTGTACAAGCTATCTATGCTAAACCAAAGGCTAACATCATCCTAAATGGAGAAAAATTGGAAGCATTCCTTCTAAAAACTGGAACAACACAAGGATTCCCTCTTTCATCACTGCTATTCAACACAGTCCTTGAAACACTAGCTAGAGCAATTAGACAGATGAAAGAAATTAAAGAGATATAAACAGGAAATGAAGAACTCAAACTATCATTATTTGCAGATGACATGATTCTATACTTAGAGGATCCCAAAAATTCCACCAGAAAACTTCTAGAATTAATAAATGAATTCAGCAAAGTAGCAGAATATAAAATCAACACCCATAAATCAATTGCATTTCTATACATCAGTAATAAAACTTCTGAAAGAGAAATTAGGAAAACTACCCCATTCACAATAGCCTCAAAAAAAAAATACTTGGGAATCAATTTTTAAAAGAGGTTAAAGACCTCTACATTGAAAACTACAGGACACTAATGAAAGAAATTGAAGAAGACCTTAGAAGATGGAAAAATTTCCCATGCTCTTGGATATGCAGAATCAATATTGTCAAAATGGTCATACTACCCAAAGTGATATACAGATTCAATGGGATTCCGATGAAAATCCTAATGTCATTCCGTATAGAAATAGAAAAGGCAATCATGAAATTCATTTGGAAGAATAAGAGACCCAAAATAGCTAAAGCAAGAAGAGTAAAGCAGGAGACATCACAATATCAGACCTTAAACTATACTACACAGCTATAGTAATAAAAATGGCATGGTACTGGCATCAAAATAGACATGTAGACCAATGGTACAGAATAGAAGACACAGAGACAAACCCACTCAAATACAGTTATCTTATACTGGACAAAGAAGCCAAACACATACATTGGAGAAAAGATAGCCTTTTCAACAAATGGTGCTGGGAAAACTGGAAATCCATATGCAGCAAAATGAAACTAAACCCCCATCTTTCACCATGCACAAAATTCAACTCAAAGTGGATAAAAGGCCTAGGAATTAGATCAGAGACCCTACGCCTAATAGAAGAAAAAGTAGGCCCAAATCTTCATCATGTCCGATTAGAACCTTAGTTCCTTAACAAGACTCCTATAGCACATGAAGTAAAATCAAGAATCAATAAATGGGATGGATTCAAACTAAAAAGCTTCTTCTCAGCAAAAGAAACAATCAATGAAGTGAACAGAGAGCCGACATTCTGGGAAGAAATTTTTGCCACACACACATCTGATAGAGCACTAATCTCCAGGATATATAAAGAACTCAAAAAACTTAACACCAAAAAAAAAGCAAGCAATCCAATCAATAAATGGGCTAAGGAGCTGAACATAGACCTCTCAGAAGAAGATATACAATCAACCAACTGACATGAAAAAATGAAAAAAATGTTCAACATCTCTAGCCATTAGAGAAATGCAAATCAAAACTACTCTAAGATTTCATCTCATGCCAGTCAGAATGGCAGTTATCAAGAATACAAACAACAAGGATGTGAGGGAAAAGGCATGCCCATACATTGCTGGTGGAACTGCAAATTGTTGCAACCAATCTGGAAAGCAGTATGGAGATTCTTTAGAAAACTTACAGTGGAACCACTGTAAGTGGTTTGAGCCAGCTATCCCACTTCTCGGTCTATACTCAAAGGACTTAAAAATATCATACTACAGTGCCACAGCCACTTCAATGTTTATAGCAGCTCAATTCACAATATCTAAACTGTGGAACCAACCTAGATGCCCTTCAGTAGATGAATAGATTAAAAAAAACTGTGGTATATATACATAATGGAATATTACTCAGCAATAAAAGAGAATAAAATTGTGGCATTTGAGGTAAATGGGTGGAGTTGTTTTCATTTAAAATAATTCAAGTGGGAAATGATGGTGATCGTAAAATAGTAGTAGAACAAAGATTAACACTATCATTTTCAATCTGAAAGGATATTAACTAATTTTAGTGAGTAGGAATGCAAATATTAGGAAAATACTATATTTTTGAGACACTCTAATGATGTAGTAGACTGAGAATGTAAATATCTTTTTTACTCTTATGTAACCTAGTTAATAAAAAAAATATAACATGAAAAAATAAAAGAAAGAAATAACAAAAACCCTGAAGTCATATCCTATGTTTTTCCTGATCAAATTAGAAGTAAAAAAACAAAAGAAATTTTAGGAATTATATGAAAATATGGGGACTCAATAACACACTATTGAAACAACAGTATGTCATTGAAAAAATCAAAAGTGAAATTTAAAAAAATTATTGAAACAAAGGAAAATGCAAACACAACACACCAAAACTGATGAAATACTGCAAAAGCAGTACTGAGAGGGAAGTTACAGCAATGTGACTGACTACTTAAAATAGAAAGGAAAGATTAAAAAACAACCTAAGAATGCACCTCAGTGATTTAGAAAAGCAACAAAAAAACAGGCCCAAAATTACTAGAAGGAAAGAAATAACAAATATCAGAGAAGAAATAAATAAGAGACTAAAAAACATTTTTAAAAGATCTATGAAAAAATATTTTTTTTTGAAAAGACAAACACAACAAACCTTTAGCTACACTAACAAAGATAAAAAGAGAAATGT
The DNA here is from genome assembly GCA_028644305.1 of Xerus rutilus. Classification (NCBI taxonomy): domain Eukaryota; kingdom Metazoa; phylum Chordata; class Mammalia; order Rodentia; family Sciuridae; genus Xerus; species Xerus rutilus. The sequence goes on along the minus strand of CM053401.1, from coordinate 88,679,425 downwards.
CTCAAATAAAATCCTAGGTGAAAAAGGAGTCTTTAATGCGGGTAGGTAGACAGGGAAAGGGGGTGGGAGAACTGAGAATAGGGCTCACTCCACCTTGAATGTCAAATGATCACTCCCTCTTTGGTGACAAAAGCACAAACAAAAAAATAAAAAAACCTATAAATATACCTCCTAATTGGCCACATATTACTTTCTTAAAACTGAAAAGAAATGGGTATAACCAGTTTAAGGAACTCCTCCTCTCTGTAGTAGTATATGTGTGGGGTAGTATATGAAGTCACTGTGGGAAACCAAGTCCATAACATATAAGAACAGAGGTTTCCAGACCAAACATAAAAAACTGCCATGTGTAAATTCCTATGGTGCTGCCTGTCTTGGGACAGCCCACATCAGGTTCTCCCTGGAGTATACATTCCTTTCACTAAATAAATGCTTTATGCTTTTTCTACCTGTGTTCTCAACTGAAATCCTTCTTTCAAGAGGAAAGAACCAAGGAAAATATATTCCCTGATAACATTACAACTGATACCACAGAAATACAAATGTTCATTAGGGATTATTATTAAAAAAACAATATTATAACAAGTTGGAAAACCTAGAAAATGTAGAAGAATTTTGGACACACATGACTTATGATAATTTAACCCTGAAGACATAAAAAATCTAAATACACCAATACCAAATAATGAAATTAAATCAATAACAAAAAGTTTCATAGCAAATAAAGCCCAAGACTGAATGGTTTTACTGCTAAATTTTACTGAACTTTCAAAAAATATTTAAAGCCAATTCTTCTGAAACTATTCCAAAGAATTTATAGGTAGGAGTAACTTCCAAACTCATATGAAGACAGCATCAGACTGTTACCAAATCCTATCAAGGATACAACTACTAAAGAAAACTGTGTGCCAATATCCCTGATGAACATAGATATAGAACTATTCAACAAAATACTGGCAAATTGAATTCAACAGCAAATAAAAAATACTACTCACCATAGTCAATTTGGTTTTATTTAGGGATGTTGGGATGCTTCAACATATGCAAATAAATATACATCATATATCATCTCAAGAAAATGAAGAGTAAAAAAACCATGTGAACATCTCAACAGATGCAGAAATATAATTTGATAAAATTCAATATCCCTTCATGTTAAAAATTCTGAAGAAATTAGTTGTAGGATTGTATCTCAACATAATGAAGATTATATATAACAAACCTATAGCCAACATCATACTGAATGGAGAAGAGCTGGAAGTATTTCATCTAAGAATAGGAAAAAGACAAGTTTGTCCAGTCCCACCACTCTTGATGTAGTACTGCAAATTTTAGCCAGAGGTATTACTCAAGAGAAAGAAATAAAAGCCATGCAAACAGGAAGAGAGAAAATCAAATCAGTCCTGTTTGGAGATGATATTATTCTATACATAGAAAATTTCAATAATTCCACCAAAAGACTAGGAGAACTGATGAACAAACTCAGTGAGGTAGTGGGATACAAAATGAACCTACCCAAATCAGTACCATTTCTATATACCAACACAAAATGTGCTGAGAAAGAAATCATGAAAGCAATTGCATTCATAATAGCTACAAAATATGAAATACCTAGAAATAACCAAGGACATGAAAGACTTCTACAACAAAAATTACAAAACATGAAAGAAGGAGAAATTGAAGAAGACACAGAAAGATGGATAGATTCCCCATGTTCATAATTAGATTTAGAATACTGTGTCAAAGCAATCTTGAGCAAAAATAACAATGCTGGAGTCATCACAATATCTGACTTAACATACTAAAAAGCTACAGTAAGCAAAGCAACCTGCTATTGGCATAAAAAGAAAAATATAGATCAATGGAACAGAACAAAAATCCCAGAAATATACACACATCTATAGCCAACTGGTTCTCAACAAAGGTGCCAAAATCATAACTGGAGAACAGACAACCTCTTCAGAGAATGGTGCAGGGAAAACTAGATGTACAAGACTGAAACTTGACCCCTCTCTCTCTCCCTGTACAAAACTTAATCCAAGATGAAATATAGACCTAAATGTGAGACCAGAAACTCTGAAACTAATAAAAGAAAATACAAGGAAAATATTTCAAACCATTGGTACAGGTCATAATTTTCTAAAAGGACCACAAAAGCACACAAAACAAAAGCAAATACAGACAGATGGGTTATCTCAAACTTAAAAGCTTTTGCACAGCAAAGGAAAACAATGTCTAAGGGAGAAAATATATCCCAACTATTCATCTGACAGAGGGTTAATCACCACACATATATAAAAAAACTCAATAAAACTTAACAAATGATCTGAATAGACATTTTTCAAAAGAAGAAATACAAATAGTCAACAAATATATGAAAAAAATATTCAAAATCATTAGACATCAGGGAAATACATACCACAACTAACAAGATTACATCTCACCCCAGTTAGAATGGGTAGTATTAAAAAAAATACATATAAAAATAAATACTGATCATGATGTAGAGAAAAGAAACTTTTTTTTCTGCTAGAAAAATGTAAACTAGTATAGTCAGTATGAAGAACAATATGGAGCTTCCTGGAAAAAATTACAAATAGATTTACCATGAGATTGAGTTACCCCACTTCTGGGTATAGAAAGGAAATCTGCATAACAAAGAGATATCTACAGGCTCATGTTTATTGTGACACTATTCACAAGAGCTGAGATATGGAATCAGCCTAGGGGCCCATCAATAGGTGAATAAATAAAGAAAACATACACTCAATGAAGTATTATTGATCCGTAAAGAAAAATGAAATCCTGTCATTTGCAGCAAAATGGATAAAACTGGAGGACATTATGTTAAATCAAATTTGCCGAACACAGAAGACAAGTACCATATGTTCTTTTAATGGACACTAAAACAAGGTAACCAAAAAAATAGAAGAGTAATTACTAGAGATTGAGAAGGGGATGTAAGGATTGGGTGGACAAAGGAAGGGTTGTATTTAATCAGTGAATGCTGCATGCATGGAAAGGAATATAAAACTGAACTCCATTAATATGTAGAATTAATACATGTTAATTTTAAATGTTTAAATAAAAAAGTAAATAAATGAAAAGAATTATGTTAAAAAATTTTTAAAAAAGTATTCCAGACAATGAAAGACAAATTAAATATGATCTAACATAACTTATGTGGTAAATCTAAAGAAATCAGTTTAACTTACAGAAGCTGAGAGTAGAACTGTGGTTTTTCCCTAGGGTTAGGGGGTGGGGAAAATGGGAAGTTTTGGATCAAAGTGTACAAACTTTCATTTATAAAACGAATGAGTTCTGGGGAGCTAATGTACAGGATGGTGACTACAGTTAGTAATACCGTATTGTTTTCTTGATATGTGCTAAGACGGTAAATCTGCATTCTCACTACACATAGAAAATGGTAACTCAGTGTGCTGATGGATGTGTTCTTTAATTTTATTGTGATACTCACTCCATAGTGTATACATGTATCAAATCAATATGTTTTAAGACCCTGAATGTATACAATTTTATGTATCAATCATATGTTAATTATTCTGAGGAAAAAATTTAAAATAAAGATGATACAATAGGCAAAGTCCTGAATATTATCTCCTAAAGTAGTAATGTACAAAGGCTTTGTTAACTTTAATTCTGCATAAAATTGTTTTCCTTTATCAAATTGTGGTTAAACTTAGTAATTTTATGCTAAATACTCCTAATGCTGCACCCTATTTTCTTTGTCTTGAAAATCATATTATCTCAACATTGCCAGCTCAGTGACTTAATGTCATTAATGCTGGAAAGTCATGTATTCATCTACTTTGTAATTTTTATTCCAATAAATGAAATTAAAGTGAGGTTCCAGTTGTACATTTTTAATGGCCCTAAATTCCATAAACTAGCTATTTAAATTTTGAAAGCTGTTAAAATACCAGGTGAATGACATTATTTTAATTCAACATGCTACTGGGAGCCTATGCAACTAAAATCCTGATGGTAAGATTGCCTGAAGTAAATACATGTGTGTGTCCTGATCCATTAGAGGTTCTTGAGTAAGCCTCTCTGAGAAAAAATTCAAAACTAATCCTCAGTTTTCTTTCTTTTATAAGAAAATTCACCAAGTTTGACTAGATTCTAAAGCTTGTCACTATCAACTCTATGATTTTATTTTGGTATGTATAGTGAAGTTTCACTATAACAAGAAGTATTTTCTCATCCATTAACACCAAATGGTTTTTTTTTTTAATTTTTTCTCAAAAGTTGCATTTTAATACCAAATGTTAAAAAGTAATACCTAATCTCAGCCTGGTGGGGTGGTGCACACCTGTAATCCCAACATTTTGGGAGGCTGAGACAGGAGAATCACGAGTTCAAAGCCAGCCTCAGCAACAGTGAGGCACTAAGCTACTCAGTGAGACCCTGTCTCTACATAAAACACAAAATAGGGCTAGGGATGTGGCTCAGTGGTCGAGTACCCCTGAGTTCAATCCCTGGTACCAAAAAAAAAAAAAAAACCTAATCTCTAAATTTCAGATATAAATATATAATCAATTTTCAATCTTCTACAATAAAAGTTAGAAATGTACTTTCTCCCTATTGTATTTTTTGAAAGGGATTTGGATAGAAGAGATTTCTAAGTTTGTAAATAGTTTTGATTTCAATCTACTTTAGGGATATTCTTTAAATTACTTGCTTTAAATTCCTTTAATGATAACCTAAATATCTTACTGGAGGTAATAGTGCTCACTATCATGGACATAGTTTGCTTTATTTACCAATATGTAAATTAGACATGGCTTTTAAAACTTGTGTAGTATACCTGAAAGTCATCTACTGGGCACTGGAAACAGTGGAGAGAAAAACTATTCATTTTTTCAGAGGATTGTTAAGTTGTCATAGACCTTACAGAGTATCTATTGTGTGCTGCATAGTCTGCAAGTCATTTTATTAAACTATTTTAACTGTCTCGTGAGGTTATCAATATTCATTACAAGCTGCCAGAACAGAGGGAGCAGTTTGGTATGGTAAATATTTCAGTCATAATTAAGGATGCAATAGGTAGGTGCTGAATGACAGATTAATGCCAATATAAGCGGAATCTCACAAAACAGACTGTTCACTTATGGCTTGGGGGTTGGGTGGGAAGTAAACTGAAAAATTTGGTTCACAATGATAATATAATATGAAAAGGATTTGTGAAAGATACAAAGAAAGTGATATGAGAGCTCAGAGAAGAGATCCCTTAACTCTTTAGTGAGAGAGGACTCTTGAGAGAGTTATGTGTGAGTAGGTGCTTCTCAGTTTGTGAAGGTATTCTGGGTCAAGGGAAAAGGATTTGAAAAGGTATTGAGGCTTGGAAGGCTGTCAAATGTTAGGAACTGAAACACGGAGTACAACAATGATGAATTACAAGAAATGAAAGGGTTCATAACTTGCAAATCCTTATAATCTTATTAAGGAATTTAAATTATACCTTAAGTGCAATGTATAATCAAGATTGCTTTCAAGCAAGAGAATAACATATAATATGATGAGAATTTTATTTTATGTTTTTAAACATCTTCTGTAAAATAAGGCAGAATAAGATGATAGAGAGATTCTGCCTCTGGTCCATATAAAACGCAATTCCATAAAAACACACAAATGCTAGGTATCATACTTCATTTAAATTTTAAAATATATCTAAGCTCCTCCCACCAAAAAAAATTCCATGATCTCCCAATCACTTCAAAATTAAAAGAAAGATAAAAAGCCAAAATTGCTTACATGGATTTTATTCATTGATTCATCATCCATGTGTCTCTTGCGTGGTAGGCATTGTGCTAAAGATTGGGAATGAAACACTGTGATACAAAGATAAGTGCCACTGTTCCTCCAAGAAACTTATATTACAAGTAAACCCACATGACAGAATCTATACGTGAGAAAAGCTTGAACTTTCTGGATAAAGCAGAATGTTACACATTCACTGTAAATGTATGAGACTAAAAATCTAACAATATGAAAATAGAAAAGAAACAAGGAAATTTTGCATCCATCTAGGAATGTAAATGGAAAATATTTACCAATGAAGGATAGGAACCTCAAGCCTATGCTAAGTACTTAAGCACATGTATGATTCAGAATTCCTACCAAACTGAAATACAGTTATGATTTTTACTTATTAAAAATGAATGATGCACAAGTCTCAAAATATTCCATATAAGTGATACCAAAACCACCATTTAAATAAGAAATCAACAATGGATTAGCAAATTAAAAGACAACAACAAATATTTTAAAACTACATTTGGAAACTTAAAATGTTCCTTAATATAATTTACAGAAAAAAATCAAGTAGAAATCATTAATGTTGATAATTAAAGTTAAATAAACATGAACATCACATGTATACATGTATGAGTAGGTTAAAGCTAATGTAACAGAGGAAGAGAATAGACTATACATGTTTTAAATATTATAAAAAATTAAAGTAGATAAAGTTGAAATGCAATTCAAGAGGCTAAACTATCATCACAGTATAAAGGCAAAGAAAGTAAAAATAAGGGTAGTAAGGAAGGGATGGAAAATAATGTAAAATTATGAGGTGGCAAAACAAAGAACAGTTCTTTAAAATTTTAATAAAATCTAAAATCTTTAATATTATTGATTAATAAGATAGAATGCATATGTCAACAATATTATTATAAAAAGGATATAAAGATGCAGTGGAGATTTTGAAAAATTCTAAGTTTATGACAATTTATACTGAGACTTAAAAGAAATGGTTAATTTTCTAAGACCATTAAATTACCAGAAAAATAAATTTTCTTAGAGATACAGATTTTTAAGACTTACTAAAAGAAATAATTACTAAAGAAATAGAATCAGAACAAGCTCCCCAAGAAAGATATCAAATAGTTTTAAAAATAAATTATATCAAGTCTATACAAAAGGAATGATTCTGATGTTTTACAAATTTTACTATAAAAGTAGGATGAACTCAGAATAGAAAGAAGAGGAAATTATCCAATTAATTTTCTAAGGCCAGTATAAGCATGATATAGAAATCAGAAAAGGATAGTACATGTTAAGTTTATACACCCATATCATAGATGACCAAAATACTAAATAGAATGTTTGCAGTTAATTCACTAGTATGCAAACGTATACACATTTAGCCAACTTAAGTTTTTCTAAGAGGTAAAATAGTGCTTCAACAATATAAAATCTATTAATGATACTTCTGTTTTCAGTAAAATTGGATATACCTATTCTTTCTACTCTATTCACTAAATGCAACTTAAAAGCCTGGTCATTACAAATAAAAAACATAGAAACTCTGAGCATTAGAGGAGAAAAGGCAGATTAACTAAAGACCTTGGGATCCAAAGCTTTCCACTCTTCCCTTCTTTGCAGAAAACTGTTAGGAAAAGTTTCACTGAGGACTTTCCCACTTCTCAGTGGTAAGGGGATCACCTCCATGAAGTCAGTGGTAGCCACATGGGAAGCAGTAATCAGACATCCTTTCGCATTCCAAATAGGTTAGTATAAGCAGATAAACAGTGGAAAGCCTTAATTCCCAACTATGTTGAATAGATAAATATGCTCTCCTCTTAGATATCTATGGTGGAGGAGTAGAGAAACTGGACTTTCAACCCCACCTTCCAAAAATGGGTCAGAACTCCTCTTCAACCATTAGATTAGTGTCAGACAAAGCCTGCAAGAACCTAAGATTTAAATTAGACAAAAAGTCTTAAATACTTAAAATACTCAGGTTTCCATAAAAACTTGTTTGTTTACACCAAGAAAAAGTATGATTGTGAACTGAATGGGAAAAGTTAATCAATAGATGCCAATATGACCATACAGATATTAGAATTCTCTACCAGGGATTTTAAGGAAGTTTGAAGAATTCAAAAGTAGATACATTTTTAATTGTTATGAATCACTTTTAAAATTAAATATATTCTTCCATGTTTGTACAATTATATCAAAATTAACTCTAAAAATTTTTTTAAATAAATCTCTATATATTTCTAGTATAATTTTAATATTTTAACAAGCAAGTCTGTAACTCACAGCTTTCCCTGTAAACATATTCTCTGGAAGTTTTCCTAGAACCTAGTCAACTTTTAATAATGTTTCTTTTCTCTTAGAGCCATAGATATCTGACTTGACTTCTCTCTTCATTTCAGGTACTACTCTCTGATTTCTCTGCTCTTCTCCAACTAGCTTTTAAAGCACACAGAGTTACCCACTATTTATCTTCCTAATATCTCTAACTAAGCCTGGGTCTTTTTTTTCCTTAAAAAAAAAAATAAGCCTGGGTTTGGGAGATAACAAACGCAAAAGAAACCAAGGAGAGCTGCAGTAATATTCATTTGTTCATTATTTATTCATTCTTTCACTTAACCAGCATTCATTGAGTCTACATGTGAAATAATCCTTCCTCCAAGGTACTCCAAAGTTTGCATCTTAATGGGTGGGCATGCACATTGAGATTAGTGTGAAGGAGTGGTGAAAAAAGTAATAAAACATGATAAAATATAAAATAGGACAACATTTATCAAGAAAAAACATTTGCCTTAGTTTAACTCAAAGAACACTATTTACTGCACATATTTGTAACACTATTCCTTCATACTCTGGTTTCCATCCACTGTTAATTTCAAGGTCATGCATGTTGTATCAAGTTGTGATTTTTTATGTTTTCATTATAATTTTAATTTTTGGAGTGAGAGAAAAGCCACATTTGAGCATAGTACTGTCCATCTGGTTCTACTTATAACTAAACTAGTCCTGAGCAGAGAGATTCAGTTTGTGGAAGACGTAATGTGTAAATGGTAACTCTTCATCACACCACAGAAAGTAGAGCTTTAAGATAGAATTTTCATGTGTAGGTTTCCTAATAACACCTGCACTACTGGTTTTAGGTAGTTAGCTTTATATTGCAGTGGTTTAAGTGCAAGAATATGAGTGTGTCGATACTTTGTACCCTAACTGCTACTCCACCCTCCATCTCAACCACTGAAGCAAAAGTGATACTAACACTTCTATAAATTGAAGACTGGCATCTTCAAATGGTTGATAATTCTTGTTTTAAGTTCTAAGAAAGAGCAATATGCCTTTTCTTGTCTCACACTGTTCTCTGCTAAACACAATACTACTATTTGGCTCCTAAGAAAGGCTCCTGTGTACTCTCCAGGATTTTTTACTTTCCATTTGCCCAATTCATGTGATACACTATTCTCTGATGACAAGGAGCTATTATATCAATTACTCACGAGGTATATAGCACAGCACAGCCTTAATAACATGGAAACATTCAGTGATTACTTGTTGATAGTGTAGTATCTCAGAATCAAAGGTCTTTTAGAGATTATACTGCCCAGTGGTTTTCAAATTGTCTTCTGAGGAGCCTTAGAAACACCAGAGAGGTTTCATAGGTGAGGCAGGGTCCTGGTACATAGGGCTCTGCATTCATTACTTCTTGCAGAGATCCAAGTATAACAGTTATACTATTTGTTTTATAAATAGGGTTCCAAATAAGACTTGGTTTATAAAAACATTACTTCTCTTAAAAGGGAGGATATGATCTTTGAGTTTAAGCATTACTTTTATTTTTAATGAATAAATAAAAATTAAGTGAATCATTTTGTAAAACGTTCATATAACTCTTTACTCTTAACTCATTTGATGTTCACAAGAATTCTCAGCACTGTGGGAAGCTGTTAAGGAAGATACGCGGGAGAATTAGGTTTCTGTCATCCATACTGTCATACCATATTAACATGAGGATATTCCTCCAAGTGTCTAATCAGAAATAAAAGGAAAACTACATTTAATTTTCCAATACACAAATTCTAGAATAAAGTCAGGGAGCAAGGAAAAGCTAGAATTCACTACCACAGATTTTTACTGGGCATCACCTTCTGCTGTAAGTCAGAAGAATGAGAGTCATCATCAACTGTATGGAGATAACTTTCAGATTACTGAGCCTAGGAATAAACTAGAAAATTGGCATTGTTCATTAAAATAAGTATAATAATGCATTCAAGCTTTTAGAAGGTAATTGTTTACTCTAGTCTGTACCAGTATGAAGAAGGACTAAGTCATCAAGTTTCCATTCCTGATTCCCTTAGACTTCTTATGGAGGACATGCATGAAGCTGTCAGTTCTATACAAGGAAATCACTGAAAGGAGGGGAAAATTATATTAGGCCTTATAGCTAGTAAGGAAGAAAATCAGTAAAGCCACCTTTGATCTCTGCTTCTGGTCTGGCTTAATGGTCTGGAAAACTCATAACCATTAACTGTTTCAAAAAGATGTTATATGGCTAGAGCTATAATGTTCAAACAACATGCAATTATATATTTCTCCTAATGAGTGGAAGCTTCTTTTAATCATTTTGAAGCTGAATACCAAAAAATTTCATTGTTTTATTCCCGTGATATCCTCACTATAAGCCTTTTAGATACAGGAAGCAACCTTACTCCCAAGGTTATAAACTATAGACAAAACTTGATTGTACATTCAGGTCTCATTCCACTTCACCAACAGATAATAATAATATTTTTCTCCATTCTTCTTAGTATAGAAGCTTTGAAAATACTGCTTGTCTCCTGAAGAACTTCCTAGGCAAGGTCAGGAGTTATCTATTAATATTCATACTATAAACAGAGGGAACTGCAACTATACCTGAAGATGATATTTAAAATGACTGTCTCTTCCTTCAGAGTGAATGTGATGGGTGAAAGGGTTGTCCAAGAGTCGGTTCTGTCTGCAAGTGTGTGTGGGGGAGTAGTATCTCCATTTTCCATCCCAGCAACTCATACTATTTTATAATGACTCTGCCTCTTATCAAGGGAGACCATACACATATGATTTATGCAGTTGCGAATTATTCTGGATGAGGATTATAAAGTAAAAAAGTTATTTACATTAGAAAATATAGCGTCAAAAGCTCAGCTCTGATGCCAGAGAGGTTGCTACACATTTTTTTGCTTTCAGTTTTGTAAGGCAGTAGTTGGAGGCTAAGAAAGCTACAGCTGAAAAACATCTGTGATCCCAAGTTGGGAACAAGGCTTGAAGAGAGAGAAGGAATCATCCCCATTAGGAGGAGCGTATTGTAGGAATACCACACTAGGTGAGAGCACTGCAGGCTTCACCCTTCCAGGCTCTGGCTCTCATACCCTTGTCAGGAAGTCTCATACCCTAGCATACAAAAGCAAACACTCTAAGCAACAGGAAATGCTTTTCCCTCTGACTTTGGTGAGGAGTGCTTACATCTACGGAGCAGCCTGAATCTGCAGGTTTTTTTTTTTCAATAACACTACTCCTGGTTATCACTAAATCAACCAATGGAGAGAAATCCAGCTCACTATATAACTTCACCTGTTTTTAATCGATGTCCCCTATTTTTCAAGCAAAATAACAGGAATGGAGTGAAAATGTCAAATTACAGCTTTGAGTAGGCAAGCCTCTTTCTTTGATGGTCATTAGTTCTTGTTTAGTCTTAGAGGTAAATCTATATGCTATAGTTTTAAAAAAAAAGCTAAAGGAAATTGCTGAAAGATATGGAACATAAGCCCAGGGCACTTCCCTTATCTATAACTGTTCCCCTACCTGCCTTCCTGCCATGCATGTGGGGAGATGTCTGTGGATAAATTGGAGCTTTTGCCCATTGCAGTGGGATGCAATGAGAAGGGATACCTTCTCCCACCAATAAAAGAACAATAGGCCCCTTGCTCTCCATGTTCCCTATAGCTCAATGGCAGACAGTAGACGACCCATAATCGACACCAGTCCTGGGCTAGATTTTTGCGGCCTTACTGCCACGTGGATGGAGTAAGGACCTATATTGGGTCCTTCATTGGTGTTGGAGGTATCTTCCTTCTAATCCTATCCATTCCAATTCCTTCCTTCTCTTATGTATTCGGACCTCTGGATCAGAGGTTGCTTTCTGCTATTTTGTTCCTGCATGCAACACCAACCTTCTCATTCTTTGGAGAGGTAAGATCCCTTCTGGTATCTCACAGAGGCACCCTGCCCTAGACCTTCGTATTTTGCCTCATCTGGACCCTGGAACTCCTGTTAGTCCAATGGGATTGCAAGAGGGAATCCCTTCTCATTCTCCAGTGGAACTCTGTCCAGTGACAGGAGACATTAAGGGACACTTTGATCTCAACTACCACCCCAGTCAAACCTCTCCAACATCAGTCTCTCCCCTGGGACTCCCTCTGAGGTTGTCTCATTAAAAATTTCAATATCATCCACCTTTAATCTGATCTCAAAAGTAAATGACTTATTAGGCTAAGTGCATGGATCTGGCTACAATCTAAATTAGACAACCTACTCAATGGCCCAAATTCATAATTTGGAACTTTTGATCCCCAAATCCCCCAAGACTTAGACAAATTCCACCAACAAAATGGCAAATGACCTAAGGTTCCTTACCTTCAAGCTTTTTTTACCTTTGCTTAAGGTCCTCATTATGCCAACTTTGCTATGCTCTACAATTAATTCTCACTGACTCCCTACTTCATAAGCCCCCTAGATTGGGTCCTGACTCCTGGCCACCTTCTTCATTTACTGCCCCTGAAATAGCAGATGAATCCCCACCAAAAGTAAGTAAAGCTGGAAGCTATAAAGGAAAGTTTCATAGACAGGAATGCCTGACAACTATTAAAAGAGACTGTGAGTCACAAGCTTTTTTCTGCGTCAATTGGAGACCTACAAATCTTCCTAACATCCTACATAGGCAGGCTTGATCTGTGTTTCTCTTTGCTAGTATGACTATCCAGCCCTGATATTTATCCCACATATTAGTTTCAAAGATGTACTATGGCACATAGAAATCCTAACTAACTTTACTAAGAAATCCCTAACTGACACAGATAAAGGGATCTCTACTAAAAGCAGAGGTAATGTCAAAAGAAAGGTATTTGACAAAAATCAAATGGCATTAGACATCTTAACTACAGCTCATGAGGACATCTGTGATATTATAAAAGCTAAATGTTGTATATAATAATTCTATCAAATGGGCCCACTGTACTGCCCTCCACATGCTTTGTTTTCCAAGGAGCAATTTACCTGCTTCCCTGCCTGGCCTCTGTGGACAGGGTATGTCACATTCCTTCAAAAAATATCTATTCACTGAAGGAGAAATGCAGGCACAAAATAATTTTGATAAGAGGAACACAAGTTTCCCCGAAGGAGGAGAATTTTGTAACCAGATCCTGAAACTCTGGGAGACAAGGAGTTCCTCCTCACCATAAAATCTGTAAGAATGTATAGTTAGGAATCCAATTAGAACTTGTCAGCACAGGTCAAGCTGACCTAGAGTTGCCATGACAATGGGGACTTGAAAGTTGGAAATCAGTCAAAACTCAAGAGATGGGTTGGATCCCCCTTCACCCAGGTGTCGAGAATGTTGGTACTGACTTGCTTCAGTTCCTTTTCTGTGGGAGAAATTTGGTGCATGGGACAGAAGAAGGCTTGAGACAACTGAAGGCAGCTGGCTAGGGCCACCACCTAGTGTTACATGAAGGGGTCATGTCCCAAATCTGACATAAGACTTCGGGGGTACCAAATATCAGCTACTATCTGTCCCTCTGTTTCTGATTGACTTGGCCCAGTGGTGGAGGGCACCCTTACCCAATGAATCTTGGATTCTGAAATGAAATCTCAGTCTGATCTGTAGTCTTTGGGAAAGAAGTGACCCATTAGTTCCCAGAGCGTGAGCCAAGTAATCTTTCCTTCTTCGGAAATGCTTCTATCTCAATTATCTGTCTCTTAAATAGGGACCCATTATGAGAGATTCTCAATATAGAACTCCCCTAGCTTTAAAATTAGACTGCCTTCTCTAGAATTTCATAAGACACATTTTCTTTTGTACTGCCCTCATCTGGCAGGGAAAAAAAGAAAACAGAAAATCTGTCTCACTTAATTAGAATAAGAGTATGACTTATCTGTCTCAGTTCAGGAATCCAAATTATTTTTCTTTAGTGCAGATTTCACCAGAGCACTAATAGGCTTGCCTCCCACTTCAAACTGTGGAGCATCATATGAAATCATGGTCCTATGAGTATGAGGACCCAAAAAGACAAAGGGAAAAATGTAAGAAATTTTAAGGGCAAAACTGGCTGTCAAATGTTCTCCCTTAAATTAAAATAGTTATCAAGAAGTTAGTTAGTATCCTCCATTCTGAGTGAGGCCTCAGCATAGCTCACAAAAGGAAAGACAGAAACTGCAGACCCCTAGAGGCTCCAGGATCAGGGAGATTTCCCCTAGCCAAAGAGAGTTTTCTCAGCAGTGGTGCCCTTGTTCTGTTCTCTTTTTTAAATTTTTGTTCAGAGGAGAATGTCATCCTCAAAAGTAATAGTGGGGGATGACCTAATCACAGTTGAGATAAAGGAAATGCTTAATAATTTTCTGCATCCAACATAGCCTGATTACAAACTGGTGAAATGGAAAAGGGCCTCTGGAGGAAACATAAATTACAGGACCACACCTTAAGAGAATGATTTTACAAAAGAAAAACATGGTTAAAATGCCCTATGTATAAGGTTTCACCTCTCAAGCTCAGAACAGCAGAGTCCTTCACTTATCTTCTGTCAGATCTCTATTTGGCTTGCATTGAAATGTAAATTGCAGAGGCCTACAAGGATTGCAGAGAACTGATTTCGGACTAGGAAAAAAAAAAGTGTCACTTTTAAATCCAAGCTGCTAGTGGCTGGCTATCTGACTACCCTGCTTTCTTAAAAAGTTCCTCCCTAAACATTGGATCACAGGAAGGAAAAATGCACTTGTCAAGTCTTTTGTACCTTAAGAATCTCTACATAAGGATTTCAGCTATATCTCATTCTTTCAATATCTAAACTAACTCTAATATGAGCCCAAAAATAAACTCTGATCTGATAAAGATGTTCTGCATGCTCTTTTAGTAGAGTAATTAATGGATGTGTCATTTCTTTTAGAACTCTTGTTTTTTTAAATTCTTTTTGAGTTCATGGTTTTGTGGTATATTCACATTTGATTCTGCACACCTAAATTAAATTCTTTTTATCAGTTTTATTTTATCTACAATAGAAGTTTTTACACTCTTTGTTCAGAGACCATATTTTCAAAGGTTAGCTCTCAAATACATTGGAGAACCTCCTTTTACAAAATCCTAAAAAAGGAAATCTAATAGATGCTATAATAAATATCTGTAGTGTTATCTCCTACCTGTGGAGATCTACCTACAAACAGCCATGAGATCTCTGTTTCCTGTATGTTTTGTTTATGTGTGCACACCTGTTTCCTGTATGTTTTGTTTATGTGTGCACACCTGTGTATTGTGTTGTCATGTCTACATATGTGCTTGTGTCCATATATCATGTACATGGTATCAAAATTGACATATGGATCAGTGAGTGCTCATAAATTAAAATTTAAAAGAGAAATGGATCCAAATACCTTTTAGTTCACATGACTTAAAAAAAGGTCCAATTTAAAAACAGATTAGAATAAAGATGTCTTTAAAATTACTAATTCAAAAGTTTTCTAAGGAGTCAGACAATAATAGAGTGTTGGTTTTTATATAATGTCCAGAATGTAATACCCATTGCTTCTGGGATTTTTCTTCAATGAGGAAGAGATGGCTAGTACTAATATTAACTATATGTATCTGATATTTTGGTTTTTACAGTTAAACATGAGTAAACTAGATTTAACATAAATGAGATAAATCACAAATGTGTTTGTTAGAGACATTTGATTAATTTACAAATAACAATAGTTAAAATTTACAAAAAAATACAAAATCAAATTAACAAAAGTAAAAACATATTGAGTTCATATAATAACTATGAAAGTGCTAACTGGTAAATATAAAGTCAAGTATTCTTAACTTTTTAAATTACATGAGTTAATATATTTAAACACTATGTGTGTTTTCATAAATTGGTAAATGGAAAAATGTTTAAGATTTCTTTGTGTCTGTGTCTTCACTAAAACAAGGTTACTAAGAGTCAAGATTCTACCAGGTATAATTTATATGCACAGAGTATAATAAGCTTCAGATGCATTTCAATTAAAGTACAATAAAAACAAATTATTCCATCTTGGTAACGTGGAGTAATTTGTCTAAATTCAAAAATTTTACAATGATGTTTTGAATGTGAAATTTAAAAGGGGATCACAGCTAGGAAAGAGATAAAAAGGTTCTAGGTATGTAAATATATTTTAGTATGGAAAGTAAAAGAAAAAGAAATATTTCTGGATGAGAAAGTCTTTGTGTTAAAGTAGAAAGTTGTAGAATGTTTAAGTAAGTTGCAGAAGGTTTGTGGAGAGAAAATGTCAAAAAATTTATGTGAAACTAAGTTGGTTGTATATAAGTAACAGAATCAGTTAAAGTTATTCCAGGTTTTCCTCTAAGGTCAAATATTAATGTACTGGTATAAACTAAAGTTTAATTCTCTATGGGTTGAAGTAAAGATTTCTTAAAACATTAATCTGCTCTTATCTAATAGATAATCTCTTGTGTCTGTTTTGTTCTTTAGAAAAACTAGTCTCGAAGATTTTAGGGTTTGTACAACTCTGGTTAAACAGCAACTGTTATTTTAGAGTATTACACTGCCTTATAGTGTCTATACTTTCTTTAAAAGCTAACCTTGGTTAATATAAGAATATCAGTGTAATCATGAGACTGTTACTAGCTTCTTTGTCATATCCTCCAAATACATAAATATTTAATGTATAAGGTTTAAAAAAGCATTTTGGTAAGCTGGTCTTCTTCAAACTAAAGTTTAAAATGAAGGTTTGGGATTATACAATTATGTTTCTTGGTTCATAGTTATTATATGAACTCAATATGTTTTTACTTTTGTTAATTTGATTTTGTATTTTTTGTAATTTTTAACTATTATTATAACTTTTAATACATACAGGATGTAAGGCTAACTTCTAGTACTAATACAGACCCCAATTAAATTAAAGGGATAAATAACTGCAAAGTTGTAGTCATTAAAGGCAAAACCCAGTACTCTTACTTTAAGACTGATGAAACTAACTTGCTGGATGTTTAAGACAAAAGATTAGAGACTAAAGTTGAGAAAACAAAAAGGCCAAAAAAAGAGAAAGAAGCCAATATGTGGCTCTTTCCCTCTGAGTCAGCTCAAACCCAGGGAACAAGGAACTTCTCTAAGGGCTTTCTGACTCTAGGCTAAATAATCTCCCAATCAGGGAGATCAATGAGACTCTGGAGAATAGAAAACTGACCAGTGCACATGCTGCAAAGAGGAGGGTCATTGTATAAGGAGACATTCCTGATGCTTCCAAAGGAAGCCACAAGGTCAAGAAGACCTTGACTCATCTTGGCAGATGGCACTAAAGAGCTGCTCACAAGTTCCCAAGAATGATTCCCTGAGGGAACTCAGCTGACTATTAACAGTAGAGAGGAACAAGATCAATTTGACCAACTTGGTCTTGAACACCTAGCAAAAATTGTTCTAACAGAAGTACAGCCATGCCTGGGAATTTAAAAGAAGACAGTAGTTCCTTTAAAAGAACTTAAAACATACACTTGTGTCAGCCCCATAGCCCTAGTGCCCCACAAATTCTGAGGCATTTTTTTTTCCTTTTTGAGGCTCATATTTACCCCTGCCTACCAAAAGTTGGACTGGCCTCTGTACTTTGGTCTTCCTTACTCCTCAACTTGATGTTTTAACTAACAACCAAAGTCTATCTATCCCAATAATGGTGCACACTAGACACAAGAGAGCCCTTCAGCTTATTCCCTTACTCAGGACTAAAGATATCTGCAGGGATTAGCATAGGAGCAGCAAGATGAGGAATCTCTATTCACTACTATAACAAATTGTCAGACAGGTCATTAAAGATATGCAACAGGTCAGCATTGACTTTACAAAATCAATTGGATTCCCTGGTGTTTGTTGTTCTGCAGAATCATCAGAGCCCAGATCTCCTTACTGCAAAATGAAGTGGCCTCTGCCTCTTCCTCAGGGAAGAATGTTACTTCTATGTCAATCAATCAGGACTGGAAAAGGGTAAGGTTAACCAATTACAGGACCTATTGGAATAGCAGAGATGAGAACTAGCCAATTCCTGGTGGGCCTCATTTGGGAGACCTAAAATGGGGGACTTCCTTCTTTTAACCCAATACTCGTTTTTCTTATAATAACCTTTTTTACCTGCTTCGTTAATTTTATATAGAAGCAACTTTTTGACAAGGTGATGCATCTGGCCCAGACCACCTTCCAAGAGCATGCAATAGCCATTTTCCTCCTGTGCTCAAAATGTGACTCTCCTGAACCTCAGAAGGAAGAAATCACCCATGACTATGTCCAAGTTTCCTCCCTCTATGCCACCCTAAAGCCACAACTGCCAGGACTGTATAGGAGCCTAAAATACCTGCTTATGACCTAATCTTGTTCCAAATTTCTGACAGAGGATCCCCTATTCTGCCCCTCTTCAGCAGAAAATAGCCAGATATGATGAATTCACCCCAACTCCTTGTACCCCTCTCAGAGTCTGCAATGAAGAATATGAAAATAGGCCCAGGGAAGTTCCCTTATCTATAACTGTTCCCCTACCCACCCTCCTGCCATGTGTGTGTGAATGTCTGTGGTAAATTGGAGCTTTTGTCATTGGGATAAAAAAGAAGCCTAGGCCTCAGCTGGAGGGAAGGCAGGGAGGGGAAATGAGGAGAGTGCACTTGTCCCCTCCCCCACAAAAGGAGAACAATAGGTCCTAGGGAACTTCTCTCATCTACTGAGTAACTATTCCCTTACTCATCCTCCAGCCCCAACCTAAATGAGCCCACCACCAGTGGGCTGACAAAATTCCTCCTATGACCTGGCCCCCTTAAACCCTATAAAACTCAAACGCTTGTTTTAGCCCATCTCCATTTTCCCTTGAAAATGTCCCCTTCTGTTGTTTGACAAAGCATCACGGATCCATTGAGGCCTGTCTCTGATTCTTTTTCTTTTTGTATTCTATTTCATTTGTTTCATTTGCTATTTTGATATTCAAAACTACTATAATAACCATAATTATTCTACCAACTGTTTTACCTACATTGTTTAGCAATTTTAAGGTATTATTTAGTAAAATACATTTTATTGAAATAATCACAGAAAGAAACATTATCATCAAGCCATTATCTCCAAATACTTGCAACAGTTCCCAAACAAGTCATTCCAATGAAACAGAATAAAACCTCAATAATTCTTGTACTTTGTTGGCCTCTCGAAGATTTTTCTCTCTGAAGTTTGATTTTTCCTGTTTTATAAACTGTGGTCTCAGAGTCACATAAACCATCACTCTCTTGCCTTTGCTTAGACCAGTCCTCAGGAACTTTCAGAGTAAAGGATTAAAATTTCAATCCTCTCAAAACACAACTATAATCTTTTAGTGGGGAGTTTCATCCCAATGCATGCCTTTCCCCTGTTTATGTAATCCTATTATGAAAATAAAGGGTCCCTGAAAGATGGTCACATCTATTCCCCTGTTTCCTTCAAGGCAAAACCATGCCAAGGTAATAGGAAGGATTCTATTTAATATAAAACTTGACAGAAGACTCATTTTGCCTTCAGTATTACATATTACCCTAATTCTCTTCCAACTAAAGCTGACTTCTCATTCTGTAAAAAAATATAGCACCATTCAAAATCAATTCTGCTTCTGTTCTCAGCTGGGTTCCAAAGTTGTATCTCAAATTGTAAAGATTGCCTTTTCACTGCCTCTTTTCACTGCCTCACCTGTTACAAGCTCCTTGAATGATGGCACAAGGGTCATCTTCCTATCAGACTCTAAATTCTAATTAACTGCTTGACACATATTTGTGTTCATCAAGCAACATAAAAACATACTTCACATGTGTCAAAACCTAAATTAAGATATTGACTTGGAAAAGTTTGCATTGGTAGTTAAATGATTATTATTTAAAATATAAATGTAAGTAGTGTTTATTGTAGTCTTTTATTCTCCCTTGCAATTCAATAGTCCTTATTTTTCATCTGTATTCTACTCAATTATTGGCACACTAAAATTAAGATAAAGACCAAAGGATAATTGCATTGTTGTATTAAGTATTGAACTAAAACTGCCAACAATGCTATTCACTATTTTCTTTTAATTCCAACAAAAAATAAGTGTTGTAATAAAGTATTTGTCAACTTTCAGATATTATTCTATAAAAAATACATTTAATTTTTGAATAATGCCTACTGTATACTAACCTGTGAAACAAACTAATTTAGAGAATTTATGTTTTCAAGAATGCAACTTAAAAATCCTTCATTACACAAATGAGGGGGACATACAAAAGCAAGAGTTTCCTGCAAGTCACTATTTTGCAAAGTGGATTTTAACATGAAAAGTCAGAAATAAGACAATACTTTTCCTGTCTTGCCTGACTGCCAGCTCTCAGTGCTACCCTTGATTCAACTTTTATTATAATCCAATTACCATTTATCACATGGGTTTGTTTGTTTATGTATTTATTTATTGCCAGTTTAAATCTAAGTCTTATAGCAAGTATCTTTCAAATGTCTTTTTAGAGGTGAGATGGAAAAAATGGATGGCTGTGGAAAGAGAAATTGGTGGGAAAGACACTAAGAGATAGCACATAAAACAGAAAGGATTAACTTTATTTGAAGAAAGGACAAGAAATGACTTTTCTGCTGAAACTAAAGAAAAAAAATAAGATGACAGAAATATGTGTGAAATGATGCTTATATGCTCATTTTATTCTGAGCAAGTTCACTAAAACTCATTCTGTGTAAACTCAAATGTGAATCACTTTTAAACAGCCAACCTGAAAATATTCTTACTTGATGTGATTTTTTTTTAAGGTTTAGAGGAATTTAGGTAGTAATGGGTATTTCACATTCTGGCTTCAATATTTATTCTCTTCAAGAGGACTTGAGCATCAGCAATAATTCATTTTTATAAGGAAGAAAATTATCCATTCTGACAAGCTCTAATTCTAGGCTTCCAAGCCTGTTCTTCATATACTATTCCCTGCTTCTATAAACATGAGTCTCAGAGGTCTTATATATCTTTCTCATTTCAAATAAAGGTAGATGTCGATGAATTATAATCAGTACATCACTCAGATCTGCTTAATGAGTCAAGGGATCCAGAAAGACAGTTGTACAAACAAATAGAATTATAGGGCTTTGTTATTGTTTAGATATAAGATATCCTCAAAAGCTCATCTGTGAGACAGTGCAAGAAAGTTTAGTGGTAAAATAATAGGATAATGAGAGCCTTAACAATCAGTGTATTAATCCACATGAATGGATTAACTAGGTGGTAACTATATGTAGGTAGGGTGTGGCTGGAGAAGGAGGGTCACTGGAGTTCTGCCTTTGGGGTTTATATTTTGTCCTGGCAAGCAAGATGTCTCTGTGCTTCCTGGTGCCATGACCTGAGCAGCTTTCCTCCACCACACCCTTCTGCCATGGTGTCCTGCCTCCCCTCAGGCCCAGAACCATGGAGTTGACCATCTATGGACTGAGACCTCTGATACTGTGAGAGCCAAATCAACTTTTCTCCCTCTACATTGTTCTTGTAAGGGTATTTGGTCATAGTGCTATAAAAGCTCACTAAAACAGGGTACATTACAACTGCAGCCATAAAGATGAGTCCAGTATACCTGGCAGGTTCAGCTTTTCAATTGCTGAAGGAAGGCCTCACCCAGTGACCATTTCTACTTGGGGGAGCCCCAGGCATCTCAAACTCAGTAAGTTTTAACTAGAACTGACTGGATCTTGCCAGTCTTCCCCTTTCATTCTCTTTGTTTAAAAGATGGCAAAGTTTCTACCCATTTCTCAAGTCAAAAGCCAAGAAGTTATCTTAAACTTTTTACTCCAATGACTCCATCCACCCCCATATTTTACCAGTCTGGCTGAAACCACCTCTTAAATACTTCTCATACTCTTCCAACCCTCTTCTGTCACTGCCATTTGAGGGGGTTTATAGCTCTCTATGTGTTAGTCACCTGGGGCTTTCACATGCAACATAGGGCTCTTGTTCAAAGTAGATGAGTTGGCCACATACATATATTTCTTATGTTCTTTGTGACTTCACTAAAATGATAACTAAAGATTAAAATACAAAAAGATGAAGAAATGAAGGAAGCTATAGGAAAAAGCCAGTAGTGGGCAGTTACTTCAAGAAGTGTATTTATTCATAACAAAAGAGCCCTGTCAGTCTCCACACTATGAGGTACCAGGAGTCAAAAAGTGTGGACAAGATAAAGGGACTGAAAGTAGAAGAATGATTGATAATCAAATATATTGCTTGGACCCCAGGTCCTTTTCACCACTATGCACAGTTGTCATGGCCTCAGGAAGGACACTCTAGGTTAATTCTCATGACGAATTGAATATAAGAAGCTATAGACCTAGAAACTACAGAAATGTTGAGAATGAGAGATAAAAATTAAAAAGTTATATATGATTATAGAGTTAAACTATTAGTTCTCCTTGTCCTCTCTCCTACTGGAACCACAGAGGCCCCTCAGGTAGGGTAACTGGGGCTTTTCCTATGGACAAAGGGAAGAGCTTCAGAGACAAGATTCCAGAAAATGACATTTGAATACTTTTGTACACACACTTACACACCAATGAAAACTCAGGCTTGCTATCATATAAGCCTATAGTGCAACCCACCAATTATCAACGCCACCCACATACACAGGGCTTCTTGTATCTTCCCAGTGCCTCATTCCTACCTAGGAACCAAGAGACAGGATTGGAAGACAATGAAGAATAAACTGCTGATATGACAGGTGGACATAACTGAATTAGAAAGGAACCTGGGTGTACCACGATCAATATATGGAATGGTGAGGACATAGAATTTAACAATAAAAACAATAAATGTGATTCTTTAGGGAGATGAGAAATAATATTACATCAAAAAGTAAGAATAAGATACTATTAAGATGAACCTTTCTGAAAATAAGAGAGAACTCTTGGATATTAAAAATCTGATACATGGAATGAAACTATAAAGTACTGAAAAAAAGTTCAGAGAATTTCTTACCAGTCATAACACATAATAAAAAAAAAGATGGTAAATAGAATAAATAAGAAATTTAGAGGTCAGTCCTGAAATTTGAATCTCAAATTTTAGGAAATTCAGAAAAAAAGACTGAAGAAATTTGGGGTTGGAGGAGAAAAGACAACATGTGGACTTAAAAAAATTACCATAGATATTCTACATAATTGCTATTTTGCATCCTTGATTGTTGTCTTGTAAATGTCAAATATACACAATAAAATTAAAAAATACACAATACAAAAAAATACACAATAAAATTTTTTTAAAAAATGTAACCATAGATAAAAACAATTCCAACTAAAAAAAAAGGGGACATAATTTGAATACTTAATCCTATTAAATGGTAAAAATAGTAGCTACTAATTATTAAACACTTAATTTTATAATTTTATAGCAGGAAGTCCATGGAGAGATTTGAATCTACTAACTCCAATATTCATTAAGATCTTAAAGGAATCATCTCCACATTACCAATAAGAAAAGTAACTTCTTTAGGTAACTTACTAGTTAAATATATAGTAAAGTAAGGATTCTAAGAAGAGAACATTTGGTTCCAAAGCCTAGTTTATTTTCTTAAAATTTTATATACTAAAAAAGGAAATTTATTAAAAGTTAGTTGTGCTATTAATGTAGCCATTAATAATTAACTGAGCCTCTATTGTTGGTATTTTAATAGTTAAATCATTTGCAAAGAACATCTCTTTTTATGCAGCAAAAATTTGGGCAAGACATTCTGAAATTAGTTGTTTTAAAGAGGAAGGAAATTAATACATAATTAAAATCTATAGCACTCCAGATAGTATATTATTCATATTTATTACCTATGTTTACTAAAACCTTATTCTCAATTACAGAGGATAATATTCAAGCTCAAATAAGTGAGAATTCTCCCATCTACCAAATGATTGTAACATCACTGTTCTTTCAACTCTGTCATACTATTATTGTGGCAAGGAAAGAGCCTGCACCACATTAAAAAGATTAGTGTGCATCATGTCAAGAATATCTCCTTATGTTAATCAATTAAAGTGATGTCCTTTGTTTTTTAGTTATTTTTAATTCTGATGGAAATGATGGTTTTAGTTATCTGAGCTCCCAAATCAATATCCTAGATCTTCGGGCCTTAGTACTTCCTAAATAGATTAAAAAGCAAAATCCAAGATGTCAAATGGGCCTCACTGAAGGGATCAAAATCATAGTCATATGTCTGAGGAAAAGTTGACAAAATGAATAAAGAGTATCATTGCACCAAAAGAGCAATATCAAGTTGTAGAAATAATATAGAATCAAAATATCCAGTTATTATAACAAAACTTGATCAGATTATTAAATTTTTATAACCCATAAAATGAGTTGTACACATGACCAGATATGGCTTTTTCTTGGAAGAAAGACTACTCACTTTAAGGAAATAGAATGGGCTTTGGGTCTAAGGTGGTAAATTTTTAGCTCTTCTAATTAAAAAAAATTATAAGCAAATAGTAGAAAGATCAGTAGAGTAGAGTGAAGGGATCAGGGTAGGAAGGACGGGAGGGGAAACAGAAGTACTGGGAACTGAATTAGAACAAATTATATTCTATACTTTAATAATTATGTCAGAATGAATCCTATTATCATATGTAACTAAACAGAACCAATAAAAAATATTCAGCTCTCAAATGGCCTGGATATTATAGTAATGAAGCTTGTGTTCAATTATACTGATGTACTCTTCAGGAAAAGTGATAGTATAGGTAAGTGAGTGAATGAATGTGTGTGTGTGCGTGCGTGTGTGTGTGTGTGTGTGTGTGTGTGAAGGAGGGAGGGAGAGAGAGGAGAAAATGTATTGAGAATGTATTGTAAGTGTAAGTCTGTATGTGTGAGTGAATCATTAAATAGCTGTAATGAATAGACTACAATGAGCATAAAACAACTACTTTTCTGTGCAATACACTATGGAAAGGAGGGCTCTCTTCCTTTGATCTATGTGCTCATTGAAAATATGCCAAACTATGAACCTTGGTCATAGACTCCATTTTCATTCCAGGATAAAAAAAGTCATGGCCAGGAGTATTAATTTGCTAAGGCTACCAACAGGCTTCCAGCAAGACACACATACTGTATCTGAACAATGGATCACTTATTTTTGACAGTTGACCAGTATGATGGCAACAACAGTTGCAGAGAATGCTGCTCTCCAAGAGGACCAATCGTATTTTTTTTTTTTCCTATGAGACATGAGTTACCAGGACTGAATGACCACACTTGGGGTTCATATTCTTAGTATGTGAGAGAAGTACAGGTAAAAAAAAAAAAAAAACACAGAGGAGGAAAGACAAGCATTTTCTGTAAAGTAGAATGGATACTCAGAAACATTTAATTTAAACATTTAACAAGGTATAGCTTTTCAAAAATAATGTTGAGAAAGTAGAAAATATTAAATATAAACATAGAAAATATTAATTTTTTTTTTGCTCCTGCAATCTCCAAAAATAGATGATGAAGAATCTATATTCACAGTTCTGCAGACCTGCCTCAAGAGGTAAGGAGATAGAAATGGGTAGGGAATGGCTCTCTATCCTGGAGTGAAATACATGAGCAAACTCCATAGCAGCAAGAAAGCTCTCACTTGAAAATCCTTCAGCTAGGACATGAGGCCCTTCAGGTCCTTCTACATAGTCTTTAACATCTTCTTGGAAAGTTTTAAAACTGAATGTTATTAAAAACACTGTAAGGTAATGCAAATATTCTCAGGTTAGACAGTGCCTCTAGCACTGTATTAATTATATTAGGAATTATATGCAAAAGTTTATATGCATACATTTAAATGTTGAAGAAAATAAACTGGATTCTAAGCTGTAATACTTTGGTTTCACTTCTTTAATTTTTTTTATTTGTATGACACTCAGAAATTTGCTCTCAGTCTTAGTTTTCTCACCTATATCATTGGTTATTCGAATTCTATGTCTTAGATACTTCACATAGGATGCATCAGGCATCAAATGACATGACATGCACAAGAACTTTGTAATGCAAAGACAAGTGGCTTACTAATTTAAACTGATTCAATATATCATTTGTTTTTCAAATTCTATTCTTTAGTTCTATAGGTTACCAAGGAGAAGTGTAAATATGGTAGTGGATGGGGATGGTAAATGAGGAGGAACAAATGGAATGGACTTTTATGTCTTATTGACACTTGACCTGAAGGAATTTCACTTTTGTCTTGTTTATGTATTAGACATTTGAGTAACTTTTTATTTAGAAAAGGATATGGGTTCTTCTGCTTTAAAAATATAAAGTATAGCCATAAACAATGGGGAAAGGAATGGGGACCTCACTCTGAAAACAATTTGGCAGCAAAAGAGAGAGAGAGAGACAGAGAGAGAGAGAGAGGCAGTAAAAATAGTAACAATTTGTAAATAAGGAAACTTTGATTTTATTCCTGACCTGTGCTAACCGTCAAATAACTAAAAATTAAATTGAGAAAAAGATGAATAGAAATTAACCAGTTATCTAGATATTAGATTTAAAACTATGATATGCTGAAAGAAACACATGATAAGATGGACAATTTCACTGAAAAAATAAACATTTAAATTAATCAAGTCAAATGAAATTTTAAAATTAAAAATCATAAAAACTGAAATGGACTTAACAATAGATATTAATCTGGGTACTGATTACTTGAGTGTACATGTAAGATTTATGCACTTTACTATATGTATATTACACATAGTACCTCAATAAGTGTACTTTTAAATGTATTCCTCCTATTCTGAAAAATGAGCTGAGGAATGAGAAGAAGAAGAAGAACTAAGAAACCATGTCATGAAAGAGATGACAGGATGGATTAGGTAGATGATAGAGAAAATGACAAGTGGCAAGGTTTTGAAATAATGTTAGTTAGATTGCTAATTTGTTTGTAAACTTTGAGAATTTATTTTTTTTGAAAAGTTAAGTTTGACATTTCTGTGAAACATCTGCCACATAGGTAACTGGACATGTAGATATTAAGCTCAGAGTAAAGAGGTAGGCTGAAGATATAAACCAAAATCTCAGCATGAAAATGATAAAGTCATAAGACAGGATGAAGTCATGCAGGGAGAGAATATAAATGGAGAAAAGAAAGAGACCCAGGTCTAAGTCCTGAAATATGCCAACATTTAGAATTTGGAGACAACAGCTAGATGTACTACTGAAAAGGAGTGGCCAATGAGAAAAAGAAAAGCCAGGTTAGCATTGTGTTAGAGGAGCCAGGAATGGAAAATGTATTAATCAGGGGTATTAGGGAGTGAAATTGTTGAGGAAATACAGCAGAGTTGTTGGAGAGAGCCTCTCTGAGAGGCAAGGCCATAGGTTTACAGTGAGATCACCCATAAAAGTTTGCCATTTTATCAAGCCAAGTTCAATAGCATGGTATGAAACAGACTCTGGAAGCAAGAAGAAAGTTAGATGTGACCATATCCTGGCCTTTTTTCATGGGAAAAAGATGGAAAGAAAGCAGGACATTTCATCCTTAGATGCTATATATATTCTCTTACACTGAAGTACCTTGGAAAGTTTTGTCACCTCAAGACAAGGAGGAACTGGGGATGGAGAAATCTGGATTTGCTATCAATTTTCATGGTTCTACTCTGACAAAACCGCCCTTTACTAAGTATAAAACTCTACAAGTTTATCAAGTTGTATCAAAATCTTTGATTTAAAAGCAAAAGGAATGGCTGAGCCTTTGATATGTCTTCTCTCAGAAGAATTATTTAGATCAATAAGATACATAAAGTAGTGACAAATTACAAAATAACAATCTATTTTCTGGCCCTCTTAAAGAGGCAGCTATGGTGAAACCTTCTATCCTTGACTGTCTCAAACTCAGCTGACCCACTTCAGCAGAGTATTAAAGAATAAAAATGTTCTTTAGAAATTCACTGACATTTGATAAAGATGGAAATCTCTATCATGATGATTTGCAAATTATCAAAAATAAAGCACTAAGCCCCTTGATTAAATATTTTCCTAGTAAATATTTTAAAATATTTAAAATATTTTAAAAATATTTCCATTTTAAAATGGAAAGTTTTAATAGCAGACATTTTTTCTGCTGCATTATAAATTGTAAACATGTAATTCATTGAGACAAATATACCTTATGCTACTGTGCTTTTCTTTATAATCCATTGGCAGACACAAATCCATGTAAGGTAAATTCTAATGCTATTTTCCCTAGAAATAATATGGGGGCATGTGCATAAAAGGAGACTAGGGGATCTGATACTTCTTGCAGTTCCTAGAAGTTGAGAGGCAAGGAGGGAAACTGTAGAGAGATAGGTGGGGGGCATATACTATCTCTAAAAGGAAAGCTCTGGCCACCCTGTCCTGCTGAGTCCCCTGAGTTCTCCATGACTCTATGGACCTCTGCACTGGCAAACGCACATTCAAGTGCATTCTTCTTTAATAGTCCGTGAAAATTTAAACAGATATGGAACAGAAACTTTCCTAGTCATTAGCATATGTGAAATGTGATTTATAGGACGGAGACACTTTTGTTCCTAAAATCACATTTCACATATAAATTCATGTTCATAATACTTACTTCTCAAACATAATACTTACCTATCCTAACAGGGATCTCAATGATATTTTGATGCATTCCTTTTAAATATGGTTTACAAATCATATAAGAATATCCAGTTTTATAACCAGACACAATAACCATCTTACATCCTTCGTGGACCATGGAGGATGAACAGGTGAACAGATAAATGACGAGTGACTCACCACTAGATGAGTTACAAATAGACCTGAGGCCACCCCTTCTTTTGGGTTCATTCCTAGAAGATGTCAAGAAGATGAGGATTTTGTTTAAACTTCTATGCCGCCAGTATTTCCTTCCAAGAAAATAATCCATCATTTTATGCTCAGATTCCTTCACAAGTTAAATAAGGAATAAGTGAAAAAGTGTCTGAAAGTCATTAACTATACAAAATACCAGTGACTGCAATTTGTATCAGCATCTCATAGTCTTCTTACAAAGAGCTATCTAAAGTTCTCCATTAAAACAATTAATTTTCACATGCATTGGTGAGAATGAGGAAGACCTCTGAGATATGTTGCTAAAATGAACAAAAAACAGATTAATAAATAGCACATGTGGTAAAACAGATAATAATTTAAAAGGAGAACTGAACATTAAAATAATTATGCAAAGTAAGCTCTATGAGAGATGACCAGGGCTTGTCTTAGCAAAGTATGTACATACTGGGTATTTCATGAAAATCTGTAGACTAATACAATGTTAGAAAACAGCTGTAATCACACTACCCTGAGAACACAGAAATAAATGATGGAATTATCTTTACTTGGGGGCATTTGGAGAAGGGAAAGGCTTTATCCTAGCAGTCTCTTTTAATCTCTGACTTTACAAATTTGCTCACCAAAATATGAACATATTTTTATTTTAGAAAATTGGATTCAAATATTATAGGTAAAATTTTCCCATTTTAATCTCAATATCCTCTCCCCTAACCAACAGAACCATAATTATCAATCATCTTATATGTTTCTGAATATTAGATATGTATTTATATACATATGTACACAGAGAAATTGACAGGATTTTCTCTTTGTCTCTTTCTTTATGCTATTCATTTTCTGCCTCTGGCCTAGGAGACTAGAGAACAGTGAATGAAGGGTCGAAGAGTGTGAGGGAAGGAAGTTTGGACAGAACAGCAGGAGCTAGAGCATGCTAAATATCAGGCAATAGTGAGTAAGTTAGTGTTTACTGTGAGTTGTTTTTAAATGCTTAAAGCAGGGAATTGCCATAATCTAAATGTCTAAAGACACTCTGGCAGCAGAGTGGGGGCTGTATCTGAGTGGGTATAGTCCATATTAAAGACCGTCCAAGAGCTGAATAATTGGAGATAATAAATATAAGGCAACTAAAAAAGGGCTGCTGTAAAGAACAGCAGAAAAATTGGTACTTCTCCAAAACAGTGATTTAGTAGGTCTGTCATGGAGCCTGAAATTCAGCAATTTTTCAAGCTCCCAGGTGAAGATGCTGCTGGTACTTGAACTACATTCTGATTACCAATATTTTGAAGAAGTGCCAATTATTCTTATGTTCCAAAGTGGGGACACAAAAACAGAGAAGGATACTTAAAACTCTAAAGACATTTGCTTGGCACTAGTTTAGTGACATAGACACAGAGGAGAAAATGCATATCCAGTTAAGGTTGGAGTGACCAAGAGTGGGCAGGTAGTTTAGAAGAATTTTAAAGAGAATGATGCATAAAGAAAGTGCTCACTACCCTAAGCTATATGGATGATAGAGAGTTGATGGTTTTTCACCCTTCAAATTTAGAGAAGACATTTTGAATGTGTCTGATACATAGCTTGATTTATCTCTCAGAGTTTAAGAGGAACAATTCCTGAGAAACATAAGGGGAAAAATGACTAACAGTCTGTCTGCTGGGTGGAAAGTGACTTGCAGAGAGACTTCTGTGTTGGGGCAGTCCACATACTTGGAGTTCACTAGACAAAGGATATGTGAGTGTTTCCTATGGAATGAACGAAGGCTACACCCATGAGTAAGTCTTTGTGGGGTTTTCTTAGAATCTGCCCAAGAAAGTTATCAGAATGGACTTAAATACCTCATCAAAAATATATTAAACCTATTGGGGTAGATCCTTCAGGGCTGGCAGAGAATTTAGGTCAACAGCTAGCACCACTTTGTATTTAACTGTATCATTGAAATAAAAATGAAGTCTCTGCAGCAAAGACCATTTTCCTCAACAACCCAAGAGAGAAGGACTCAGCTTTAAACACTAAATGCAAGATGGCTCCATAGGATTATAATGGAAGGGAAAAATATTTTGGCAAAACCTTAATATACCTTTTGATTATTACTTGGAGTAAGCCCTTTAACTGATGAACTGAGACTTTAATAAACTCAGGTACCCAAGGACTTTTTTGTTATTTGAGAATAACATCAAAGAGAATAGAATCTACCCAATTTTTTTGATATGGTCACAAAAACAAACCACAAAAATAAATCTTAAAATGACAGAAGACAAAAATAAATTTGTCTTAAAGTTTTGCCCTATGAGTCTAACTTATTTAAATAATTAATTATATAGTTACTTCAAAGCACAACACAAAATGCACAAATGCATGAGTCCTATTTGGTCTTAAAATTAAGCCAGTAGAACTTGTCTTGACTTAAAAGCTGGGAGTGTTAGATTAGGTCTTCCAAGAGACAGATGTCAACATGGGATTAGCTACACAGAGATTAATGAATGGCAGCATCTGTAAGGGAAAATAAAAAGGGAGGCAGGAGAGGCTGGGAGAGCTGTCAAAATACCATAGAGATCTGGAAACTGACTCCGACCTCGGGTGAAGGAGAAAGGGAAGGAAGTTTCAGTACAAATGTCTTTCTTAGTAATGCAGTTCTAGGAGTTTGGCAATTTCTTTGGAGAGTTCTGATACCAATGCTGCCTGTCAGAGAAGTTCCTTGTCCTTTTCTGCTCAGTCACTTATGGGCACAACCCATGGAAGCAAGTTCTCAGCAGACAAGCAGTAATGCATTCAAAGTTTAGCAGCTGGATGTACAGGTCCATTGTACTCCCTGCATATAAGAGGTGCATTCTCACAATTGCCACAGTGATATGCTGACTTTTACCATACTTACTCATTTTTGCCTTGGGGCCTTGAACTAAAAAACTAGCATTTTGAGGATCATTCATGGCTCATGTTTTCATACTTTTAGATGTTACAAAATCACTCTTGGGCAATGTATTTGTTGATTAATGTGACTACTTCTTTTCATAAGAATTGAAAAGTTGTTATTAATGAAGACATACACTCAGGAAAGGTCTCCTTCCCTGGGCCATACCTTTGGGAGTATAATTACTGGTGTGAACTTCAGACTTCATTCATTCCTACCCAGTTGGAGTTGGGAAAGATTCCAGCTGTATTTTACAGATCCAGGAATGCCACTGCCAGCGGTCCCAACCCAGGTACTACTTGTGCTCATCTTACCAAATCTACCCAACCAATGGCCTTGGCACTGCAGCTGCTGGTTCAAAAAGCTTTGGTATCATGCAAACTTGAATCTGAGAATTAAGGGAAGGTCCTAATAATGTACTGTAGCTCCAGGACTATTACTAACAATGCCATAAGCCTCAGCCCACTAGCATATGCCCCATATGACCTAGGGGAATTCCCAACCATATTCTGTGGCTCCATGGCCACAGATATCAAAGCCACAAGCCCTAGCACATGTGTGCTCAACCCATGGAACCAAAGGAAGGTCCCTTACATATCCTACATCTCAAGGAACATGGATACTAGCACTATAAACTCAATCATTACTTGTGCATCCTCCAGAAGTCCTAGGAAAAGTATTATTCACAGCCTACAGACTTGAGACCACAGCTGCAAGTGAAAAAATCACTCTTACCACTTGTGCTTGCACCTTGGGATCTGGAGAAGGTATCATCTGAATTCTGAAGCTCCAGAGAAGGGGCTAACTGTGCTACAAGCCCTAGAATCAACTGCAATAGACCTATGGGACCTAGGGAAGGTCATATTTGTGCTTTAAAACCTCAGGTTCATAGTTACTGGTACAATAGACCCCAGTATCACTTATGTTTATCCCATCTCTTCCTGTGGCTCCAAAAATGTGACTGCTGGTGCCAGGCTTATCATCTCTCACATTCATCCAGAGGGTCCCAGGGAAGGTATCCACCTTCTGTGATTCAGGTATGGTGGCTGTTGGTGCCACAACCTTTCTGTCAGTTTTTGCCCTGAAGGAGCTGGAAATAGTCTTCATATCCCACAACACAAAGACTAGGGCAGCTGTTACAACAAGCCCCAATGCCATCAGAGCTCAGATCCGCAAAGCCTAAAGTCACACACCCTTGAAGCCTATATCTACTACAAATTCATGCTACTACCTTCATGAACTGCCTCAGTCTAGGCTATTGGGGCACTTCTAGACATGGCTAACATCAATTACAGATGAAGGAATCACATTCTGTAACTACACCCAAAATATACAACTGAGATCCTGTATCCCACTTAAATACAATAATATTTTTCTATAAAAGATAACCTCTGTCAAACTTTTACAAGGCCAGCATTGCTTTGGCATAAAAACCAGACAAAGAACAACAATAAAGCTCTAGATCTTTATCCTTGATGAACATAAATGCAAAAATGCTCAATAAAATATAAGCAATCTATATTCAACAGGACATCAAAAAGGTCATACACTACTATCAAGTGAGATTTATCCCAGGGAAGCTGAGATGTGTCAATATAAGAAAATCAGTCAGTGAACATGACACTTCATATCAACAGGTAAAAGACAAAAAACATACGATCATTTTAAAAAATGAATAAAAACCATTCAATACAATTCTACATCCCTCATGCTTAAAACTCTCAACAAATTAGGCAGAGAAAGAACTTAACTCAAAATACTAAAGGCCAAATGTGAGAAACCCACAGCCAATGTACTAAATGGGATAAAGCTGAAAGTATTTCCTTTAATATCAGGAACAAGACAAGGATGTCCACTGTCAACAGTCTAATATATTATTGGAAATCTTGGCTATAGTCATTAGGTAAGAGAAGAAAATTAAAAGCATCCAAATTGGAAAGGAAGAAGTTAAATTATCCATGTTGGAAGTTGATATGATTTTATACATAGAAAAACCTTAAATACTCTATAAAAATTATTTGAATATATAAATGAATTCAGTAAATTTGAAGGAAAAAAAACACAACAAAAAATAGCAACATTTTTATACACAAATAATGAACTTGCTGAAAAAAAATTAAGAAATCAATCCCATTTAAAATAGCTAGAGAAAGGGCCCAAAACCACCCTCAGGGAGCTCCAAGGGTGCCCAGCTAAGGGCAGACCAGAGACTGCTAGCTTCCAGACACAGGGAGCCCACACCCACAGTAAGGGTCACAATCAGAGACTGCTGCTTGAGACTCCGCCCAAGTGAGGCCTGGGCCTACACCAAGTTCTGCTCCAGAGTTCCTGTGACCCAGCGGGAGCCACAAGAGATAGCCCAAAACCACCCTCAGGGAGATCCATGGGTGCCCAGCTAAGGGCAGACTGGAGACTGACAGCCATAGGGGAGCCCACACCCATGGTAAGGGTCACAATCAGAGACTTCTGCTTGAGACCCTGCCCAAGGAAAGAAAGTGCCCCAAATAAAACTTGATACCACAGTAAAAGAATCCATTGACAGCACAGTTGATGAAATGTCAGAGAAAGAATTCAGAATGTACATAATTAAAATGATCTGTGAATTAAAGAATGACTTAAGCAAGCAAATACAGGCAAAAATTGATTAGTCCAAAAAGAAATAGGAGAGCAAATAAAGGCAAACATTGATCACTCTAACAAAGAGATATGAGAGCAAATGCAAGTAGCAAAAGATTACTTTAAGAAAGAGCTAGAGATTGTGAGGGGAAAAAATCAGAAATTCTTGAAATCAAGGAAACAATAAACTAAATAAAAAACTCAATAGAAAGCATCACCAGCAGACTAGATCACCTGGAAGACAGAACCTTGGATAATAAAGACAAGATAGACAATCTTGAAAATAAACTTGACCATACAGTGAAGATGGTAAGAAATTATGAAAGGACAAATAAGAATTGTGGGACAGCATCAAAAGACCAAATCTAAGACTTATTGGGATGGAAGAAAGCACAGAATTTCAAACCAAAGGAATGCACAATCTCTTCAATGAAATAGTATCAGAAAATTTCCCAAACATGAAAAATGAATTGGAAAATCAAATACAAGAGGCTTACAGAACATCAAATGTAAAAAATTTCAACAGATCTACACCAAGACACATTATAATGAAAATGCCCAACATACAGCATAAAAATAGAATTTTAAAGGCCACAAGACAGAAGAAGCAGATTACATATAAGGCGAGACCAATTCGGATCTCAGCAGATTTTTCAACCCAGACCCTAAAAGCCAGGAGATTATGGAACAATATATACCAAGCTCTGAAAGAAAATGGATGCCAACTAAGAATCCTATATCCAGCAAAACTGAGCTTCAAATTCAATGATGAAATAAAAACCTTCCATGATAAACAAAAGTTAAAAGAATTTACAGCAAGACAGTCTGCACTACACAGCATTCTCAGAAAAATATTCCAGGAGTAAGATATGACAATCAACAATGAAAATACACAAATAGAGGAACTACACTAAAAGGGGGGGGCAATTGAAGGAGAAAGCAAGTCAAAGTAAAAACCAAAAATAAACCAAAATGACTGGGACTACAAATCATATTTCAATAATAACCCTGAATGAATGGTACAAATGCACCAATCAAAAGACACAGACTGACAGACTGGATTTTTAAAAAGACCCAACCATATGCTGCCTTCAAGAGAATAATCTCACAGGAGAAGACATCTACAAACTGAAAGTGAAAGGGTGGGATAAAACGTATCACTTACATGGAACCCATAAACAAGTAGGAGTTTCCATCCTCATATCAGATAAAGTGGACTTCAAACCAAAACTGGTGAAAAGGGATAAAGAAGGTCATTTCATACTTCTTAATGGAATCATACATCAACAAGACATAAAATCATAAACATCTATGCCCCAAATGATGGGGCTTCTACATACATCAAACAAATCCTTCTCAAATACAAAAATCAAATAGACCACAACACAATAATACTTGGTGACTAACACAGTCTCTCACCACTGGATAGATCTTCCAAACAAAAACTAAATAAAGAAACCATAGATCTCAATAAAACTATCAATAATTTAGACTTAACAGACATATATAGAATTTTCCATCCATCAATGAGTGAATACACTTTTTTCTCAGCAGCACATGGATGCTTTTCCAAAATAGGTCACATGTTATGTCACAAAGCCAGTCTTAGCAAATACAAAAATATAGAGATACTACACTGCATTCTATCTAACCACAATGGAATAAGACTAGAAATCAATGACAGATCAAAAAAATAGAAACTACTCCAACACTTGGAAACTAAATAATATGCTATTGAATGATGCATGGATAACAGAAGACATCAGTGAAGAGATAAAAAAAATTCTTAGAGGTAAATGAAAACTCTGATACAACATATCAAAATCTTTGGGACACCATGAAGGCAGTGCTAAAAGGAAAGTTTATTGCATTAAGCTCATTTATTAAAAGAAGTAAAAGTCAACAAATACATGACTTGACTCTTCGCCTCAAAGCCTTAGAAAAAGAAGAACAAACCAACACCAAAAGAAGTAGGAGACAGAAAATAATTAAAATCAGGGCTGAAATCAATGAAATTGAAACAAAAGAAACAATTCAAACAATTGACAAAACAAAAGCTGGTTCTTTGAAAAAATAAACAGAATTGACAAACCTTTAGCCACCTTAACAAAAAGGAGAGAAAACCCAAAATACTAAAATTCATAATGAAAAAGGAAATATCACAACAGACACTACTGAAATACAGAGGATAATTATAAACTATTTTGAAAATTTATACTCCAGTAAAATAGAAAACCCTGAAGACACTGACAAGTTTCTAGAGGCATATGACCCACCCAAACTGAACCAAGAGGTCTTACACAACTTGAACAGATCAATTTCAAGCAAGGAAATAGAAGATTCCATCAAGAGCCTGCCAACCAAGAAAAGCCCAGGGCCAGAAGGATTCTCAGCCGCATTCAACAAGACCTTCAAAGAAGAATTAATACTTATACTCCTAAAACTATTTCATGAAATAGAAAAGGAGGGAACCCTTCCAAACTCATTCTATTAGGTGAGTATCACCCTGATTCCAGAACAAGACAGAGACACATCAAAGGAAGAAAATTTCAGACCAATATCCCTGATGAACACAGATGCAAAAAATTCTCAATAAAATTCTGGCAAATCACATACAAAAACATATAAAAAAATAGTGCCCCATGATCAAGTGGGGTTCATTCCAGGGATGCAAGGTTAGTTCAACATATGGCAATCAATTAACGTAATCCATCACATCAATAGACTTAAAGATAAAAGTCATATAATTCTATCAATCAATGCAGAGAAAGCATTTGACAAAATACAGCACCCTTTTATGTTCAAAACACTAGAAAAACTAGGGATAGTAGGAACAGACCTCAACCTTGTAAAAGCTATATATGCTAAACCCAAGGCCAACATTATCCTAATTGGAGAGAAATTGGAAGCATTCTCTCTAAAAACAGGAATAAGGCATGGATGTGCTCTTTCACCACTGCTATTCAACATAGTCCTTGAAACACTAGCTAGAGCAATTAGATGAAAGAAATTAAAGAGATATGAATAGGAAATGAAGAACTCAAACTATCATTATTTGCAGATGACGTGATTCTATACTTAGAGGATCCAAAAAATTCTACCAAAAACTTCTGGAATTAATAAATGATTTCAGCAAAGTAGCAGAATATAAAATCAACACCCATAAATCAATTGCATTTCTATACATCAGTGATAAACCCTCTGAAAGAGAAATTAGGAAAACTATCCCATTCACAGTTGCCTCAAAAAATAAAATAAAATACTTGGGAATCAATTTAACAAAGGAGGTGAAATACCTTTACAATGCAAACTATAAGACACTGAAGAAAGACATTGAACAAGACCTTAGAAGATGGAAAAATCTCCCATGCTCCTGGATAGGCAGAATCAATATTGTCAAAATGGCCATACTACCAAAGCACTATATAGATTCAATGCAATTCCAATTAAAATCCCATTGCCATTCCATATAGAAATAGAAAAGGCAATCGTGAACTTCATTTGGAAGGTTAAGAGACCAAAAATAGCCAAAGCAATCATTAGCAAGAAGAGTGAAGCAGGAGGTATCACAATATCAGACTTTAAATTATACTTGAAAGATATAGTAACAAAAATGACATGGTACTGGCACCAAAATAGACATGTAGACCAATAGTACAGAATAAAAGACAGAGATGAACCTACTTAAATATAGTCATCTTATACTAGACAAAGGAGTCAAACACATACACTGGAGAAAAGACAGTCTCTTCAACAAATGGTGCTAGGAAAACTGGAAATCCATATGCAGCAAAATGAAACTAAACCCCTATCTCTCACCATGCATGAAATTCAATTCAAAGTGGATCAAGGACCTGGGAATCAGACCAGAGACCTAACACCTATTAGAAGAAAAAATAGGCCCAAATCTTCATCATGTTGGATTAGGAACTTACTTCCTTAAAAAGACTTCTATAGCACAAGAAGTGAAATCAAGAATCAATGAATGGGATAGATTCAAACTAAAAAGCTTCTTCTCAGCAAAAGAAACAATCAATCAATGAAGTGAACAGAGAGCCAACATTCTGAGAGCAAATCTTTGCCACATGCACATCTGATAGAGCACTGATCTCCAGGATATATAAAGAACTCAAAAAACTTAATACCAAACAAACAAATAACCCAATCAATAACTGGGCCAAGGAGCTGAACAGAAACTTCACAGAAGAAGATATACAATCCATCAACAGACATATGAAAAAATGTTCAACATCTCTAGCAATTAGAGAAATGCAAATCAAAACTACCCTAAGATTTCATTTCACATCAGTCAGAATGGCAATTATCAAGAATACAAACAACAACAAGTGTTGGTGAGGATGTGGGGAAAAAGGCACACTCATACATTGCTGGTGGGACTGCAAATTAGTACAACCAATCTGGAAAGCAGTATGGAGATTCCTTAGAAAGCTTGGAATGGAACACCATTTGACTCAGCTATCCCACTCCTTGGTCTATACCCAGAAGACATATACACAGCATACTACAGTGACATGGCCACTTCAAAGTTTATAGCAGCTCAATTCACAATAGCTAAACTGTGGAACCAACCTAGATGCCCTTCGACCAATGAATGGATAAAGAAACTGTGGTATATATACACAATGGAATATTACTCAGCAATAAAAGAGAATAAAATTATGGCATTTTCAGGTAAATGGATGGAGTTGGAGAACATCATGCTAAGTGAAGTAAGCCAATCTCAGAAAACCCAATGCTGAATGTACTCGTTGATAAGTGGATGCTGATCCATAATGTGGGAGCGGACACAGGAAGAATGTAGGAACTCTCTTCACAGGGATGGGAGGGGGAGGGGACAGGGGGACAGTAAATATAGTGGAATATGATGGGCATCATAGCCCTAGCTTTCTGTATGACTGCATGTATGATGTGATTCTACATCACATACAACCAGAGAAATGAAAAGTTATACTTCATCTGTGTACAATGAATCAAAAATGTACTCTATCATGTAAACTTAAACAGAATAAATAAATTTTAAAAAATAGCTAGAAAAAATAAGATACTTAGAAATAAATGTAAGAAAGTGAAAGGTTTCTACAATGATAATTATCAAAACACTGATGGAAGAAATTATAGAGGATAACCAAAATAAGAAAGATAGCCATTTTCATGCTCTACAAGAATTAATATAATTAAAATAATAACACCCAAATCAACCTGTAGATTCAATGCAATTGCCATCAAAATATCAGTGGCTACTGTTTCATAGAAATAGAAGAAAAAATTCCCAAAATTCATACAGAATCACAATACTCAGAATAACTAAAGGTATCCTAAGGGTGAAAAGACTACAAATACTGAAAGTATCACAGTATCCAACTTTGAAATATACTACAAAGCTATAATACAAAAATCCAGCATAGTACTGACATAAAAGCAGACACACAGACCCAGATCAATGGAACAGAACAGAAAAACCAAAAATTAACTCACTTTAATACAACAAACTGATTTTTTGACAAAAACACCAAGGACATATGGTGGAGAAAAGGTAGTCTCTTCAATAAATGATGTTAAAAAATCTAGATATCTACATGCAAAAGAATTAATCTAGATTCCTTCCTCTCACCATACATAAAAATCAACTCAAAATGGATCAAAGTCCTAAATGTTAAATCTGAAACTATGGAATTACTGTAAGGAAACACAAGGAAAACACTTTAAGATATTGGAGTAGTCAATTATTATTTTTATTGATGCATTAAAATCATACAAAATGGTGAGATTCATTGTGATATATTCATATATGCACATAACATAATTTAGTCAATTTCATTGTCCAGTACCACCTCCCCTAATCGTTGTCCGCTCCTCACCCAGCCCCAATCCTCATCCTCTACTCTACTGGTCTCTTCTATTTTCTTGAAATACTTCCCCCTCATTTTTTTCCTCTCTAACTTCTGTATGTGAAAGAAAACATACAACCCTAGACTTTCTGAGTCTGGCTTATTGCACTTAACATGATATTCTTCAGTTCCTTCAGTCAGGTTTACCTGACCTCAAAGGCAAAGGCAAAGGCCACAAAACAGAAAATAAACAAAGGGGATTATGTCAATCTAAGAAGCTCTGTAGAGCAAAGGAAAGAATCAATATAATTGAGACAACC
This sequence comes from Xerus rutilus, assembly GCA_028644305.1. Classification (NCBI taxonomy): domain Eukaryota; kingdom Metazoa; phylum Chordata; class Mammalia; order Rodentia; family Sciuridae; genus Xerus; species Xerus rutilus. The sequence goes on along the minus strand of CM053401.1, from coordinate 88,638,869 downwards.
TACAGATTGGAAGAAAAGATCTGCAAACTATTCATCTAACAACGAATAGATCCAAATATATACATGAATTCAAAGAGCTGAACGCCAAAAAAGCAAATACTCCAGTTTTAAAATAAGGTAAAGAATTAAACAGACATTTCTCAAAAGAAGACCTATAAATGGACAATAAGCATATGAAAAAAATGTTTTGTCTCACTAGTCATTAGGCAAATACAAATCAAAACCATAATTAGATATTATCTCACTCCAGTTAGAATCGCTATCATCAAAAAGATAATAACAAGTGCTAGTAAGGATGCACAAAAAGGGGAAATATTATGTACTGATGGTTGGAATGTAAATTAGTATAGCCATTATGAAAAACAATATGTAGACCCTCACTAGACTAAAAGTAGAACCACAATATGATCTAGAGATGTTTTCAATATGAGATATCCCCCAAAAGCTCATATGTGAGACAATGCAATAAAGTTTAGAGATAAAATAATTGGGTTATGACAGCCTTAATCTAATTACTGTGTTAATACACTTGAATGGATTAACTGGGTGGTAACTATAGGTAGGTAGGGTGTGAATGAAGGAGATGGGTCACTGGGGTTTTGCCTTTTGGACTTTATATTTAGTCCCTGGTGAATAAGAGCTCTCTCTGGTGCCATGTTCTGAGCTGTTTTTCTCCACTACACCCTTTTACCATGGTGTTCTGCATCACCTCTGGCCCAAAGCAATGGAGTTGGCCACCTATGGACTAAGACCTCTGAAACTATGAACACCAAATTAACTTTTCCTCCTCTAAAATTGTTCTTTCAAGGTCTTTTGGTCACAGTTGGATAAAAGCTAACTAAAACCTTCAGCAACTCCACTATTAGCTATATATCCAAAGGAGACAAAAGCAGTATATGAAAAAGTTACTTATACTTCCATGTTTATTGTACCACTATTTGCAATAGCTAAAATATTGCTCGCTCGCTCTGTGTGTGTGTGTGTGTGTGTGTGTGTTTCCCATTTTATACACACACATACTGGAGTATTATTTAGCAATAAAAAAATAAAATCTTACCTTTTGTGGCAACAAGGGTGGAACTGGAGGTCATTACATTACACAAAATAAGTCAGAGAAAGACAAATGCTATATATTCTCATTTATTTGTAGAAACTAAAAAGTCAATCTTACAAAATAAAGGAATGGAGTAGTGACTGCTAGAGACTGGGATGTGCAGGAGGGCAAGGGAATTGAACAAATCTCACTCAATAAGAGCACAAATATAGAAAGTGTTTCTTCTTTTGCACAGTAGGGTAACCACTGGTTAAAAAAAAAAAAACTATGATATCTTCCAAATTACTAAAAGTGCTTGAAATTCCCACCACATAAAATTGATTAATTTTGAAAGAGATGAAAATGTTTACTACCCTGATTTGATTATTACACATTGTGTACATGTGTCAAATTAACATAATGTTCTCTATAATGATCATATTATGGCTCAATAAAATAAATATGAGCATTAATTTAGCAACAGCAAAACATAGTCACACCAGGTCCAGAAGATACTTCAATTATAGCAGGAAGAATGGGAGTATGGTTCTCTAAGGGCTCTCAGTCATGCTAATTCCATGTTAATTGTAGCTCCTATATAGCATTTAGAACTTATCCATTGATATGAATATTTTTAAATAAATGCTCATTTAAAAATAAAAGATTCTCAACCAGGTGTGATGGTGCAGCCTGCAATCCCAGTGGCCTGGGAAGTGGAGACAGGAGGATTGTGAGTTTGTAGCCAGTCTCAGCATAAGCGAAGCACTAAGCAACTCAGTGAGACTCTGTCTCTAAATAAAATACAAAATAGGTTGGAGATGTGGCTCAGTGGCATAGTGCCCCTGAGTTCAATCCCTGGTAACCCTCCCCCCAACAAAAATAATTTCTCATTAAATTATTCAAGAGGGAAACCTTAATGTTCAGCTCAACAAAATTCTGATTCATGATTTTTATTAAGTTGATAATCATCAAACCACAAGTTTCCATAAAAGCAAAGAACAATTTAAGGAGTAAGACTGATACAAACATAAACAGTTTAATTATTTAGGTCAATTCTTCAGAAATCAGTATAAAACTGAAGGACCCTTGAAAAGTAAAAAAAAAAAAAAAAATTATCCTATCAGTCATTTTATCTGTGCAATAAGGAATAAGTAGGACAAACACATTTCACTCAAATTTTGTTTGGAATCAACCTTCAATTGTACTTCCAAAATAGACAAGATTCACACAGCTTTAGGGATGAGTGAGAGAAGCTTAAGTATAAATTGGAGAACAGATAATCAAGAATAAATGACAAAAAAGGAATGACCCCAGGCAATATAACTTCACAGGGTAAGAATGAGTGGAGGCAAAGGAAACAGGGACACTTCAATCTTAAAAGCAAAGAGATTCTTACTAAATTATATTGCTTCATTTTCCTCTGAGAAGATGACATTTTAGATAATCTTTAGGCAAAGAAATCCTTTCACCTTTTTCATAGAATTAATAAAAATTTAAAAAATATTTTTGGTTGAGGCATCCAATGAGGTGATATAAAAAATTCATATTCAAAGACAAATATGTGGTGATGTCACAGTTATCTATGCCCCAATAGTCTCGGTGCATCTTATATATACTTATATTTATAGTATATGTATAGTTTTCATGTTATATATTGTTTTAGTCAGCTTCTTCACTCTGTGATCAAAATGCCTGATAAGAACAATTTAGAGGAGAAAAAGTTTATTTGGTGCTCATGGTTTTAGATGTCTTAGTATATAAATAGCTGACTGCATTGCTCTGGGCTCAAGGTGAGGCAGAACATCATGGAGGAAGAAGAAAATAGCTCAGGACATAACTATTAGGAAGCAAAGAGAAAAAGAACTCTGCTTACCAGAGACAAAATATAATCTCCAAAAGCACAACCCCTAATGATCTACCTCCTCCAGCTACAACATATCTGCCTACAGTTACTGCTCAGTTAATCCATTTAAGTTGATAAATGCATTGATTATTTTAAGACTCTCATAACCCAATCATTTCACCTCCAAACTTCCTTGCATTGTTTCACAATGAGCTTTTGAGAGATGTTACATATTTAAATAATAACATATTATTATTATTATTATTATTATTATTATTATTATTTGGTACTGGAGATTGAACTCAGGGGCACTCGACCACTGAGCCACATCTCCAGGCCTATTTTGTGTTTTATGTAGAGACAGGGTCTCACTGAGTTGCTTAGTGCCTCGCCATTGCTGAGGCTGGATTTGAACTTGCAATTTTCCCATCTCAGCCTCCCTAAGTGCTGGGATAAATCATAACATATTATTTGAATGTCTGTCTCTTCAATACACTCTAAACATATTGAAGGTCTTAAGTACTTCTTGACATTTTTTTTTTTTCTGTAACTGGTGAGCGTAGTGTCCTTGGTGATTAAGAGGAAGGATTTTGCTAAATTCATATTTTTTCTCCAACATGAAAATGTGTCTCCTCAAGCAAGTTAGTATGCTTGCTCAAGATACAGTTTAAAGAAGGGTTTACAACACTTACCTAAATGTGTCATTGTGAGGATAAATGGAATAATGTATGTAAAGACTTAGTACCAGATAGAATATTATAAAATGTTGCTATGATCTTTTATCACTAAATGATTTTAATTTTTTAAAAAATATAGGAGGTGCTTTGTGGATATCTGTTAAATAAATATTTTTTGTGACCCTGTAAGCCCAAGATTCAACCCCAAATTTGGACATTACATTCAGAATAAAAATATGTCATGTTAAACACTCAACTCTATAATACCATGCCCTGTCTTCCTTGAAATATTTGTTTAGGCAGCATTCTTTAAACTGTATAGCCTCAGATAAAGAGCTTTCTTCAGTCTCATATCCTGCAGGTGAGGCATGAAAATCATAACAAAGGCCTCAAAAGGCTGGAATTATGGAGGAAAATATTTTTAAAAAGTATCTTTGGATAGCTCCTAAAAGGGAGGCCACACAGCCAAATTCCTAAGTCCCAGAAGTACAATAAATTTGAATCCAATACCAGTCAATATTGATGTCAGACTTTTGAATATCTGTTTTCATATTTTTTGATAACATTATAGAAAGAAAAATGGTTGTGCATAATAAGCAAAATTTCAAAAATGAGAACACTTAAAATTAAGGGATAAATCTCAAGAGGAAACTGTTGGTAGCAGAAACCAAACCAAGAGGAAAATTTTAGGTTCATGCAACAAAAACCCAATAAAGAAATGCTCTGAAAAGTCTATCAACTAAAAAACGATAAGAACTAATATAAGTTTTCAGAAATAGAACTAGTTAAAAATAAATATTCACACATTGATAGTTTCTCTACATGCTAGTAGTATTCAGTTAGAAAGGACAATGAAAAAATAGCCCATTCAAAGGAACAATAGAAACATAAAATCTATAGAAATACATCAACAAATATATAGGAAATACATTTAAATATATAAAAAATACAGAGAGATATAAAATAAACAGAAAATAAATGTAAAGTATAGAATAGCAGGGATGAGAGGATTCCTCATTATAAACATTTCAATTATCCCCAAATCAATCCATAAATATAAAATATCTCCAATACAAATTTCAATTGATAATTTAGAACCTATGAATGGATTCTAATATCATCCTGGAAGAATATATAGAAAAATATAGTCTAAAAAATGGAACTGAAGCTTTATAAGGGCAGAATGAGACAATATAAGATAGGGAAGCAGGAGGATGTCAAGAAAGGGTCATTTAGGAAAACAGGAGGTCCCAAACACAGAGGACCAAGAATAAATCCTAAGCTAAAATGGCAGAGGCAAAATCAAACTCTCTAGCATCATAAAGAAGTTCAGCATGAGCCAGAAGAGATAATTAGAGGAGACCAACGGAGAAGGGCCACAGATGGCTACAGAGGCAACCCCTGATAGCTCTGTGAAAGGAGTGCGATTCACAGGCATTTGGGGATGGATTTTAGAGCTTATAGGACTGAGGCTACGTGGACATAAAATGCATTCTCATCTTTCTATGCAAACTTCAGATTCTTCTTAGTGCTCCTCAATCACATTATCAGGTCCCCTACTGACATTTGCTAGTCCCACTAAGCATTCTCAGTCATGGAGGGACAGAATCAAGTTGATGCTTCCCAAAGGAGATGCATTTGCCTACATCTCAGACATCTTAGCCCTATACAAGGGGCTTCCAGCCTGATAGCCCCTGTACAAAGAGCCATCATATGCTGTGTTACCCAGCATCTTCATAGAAGGTCAACATCCTGATGGGAAAAGGAGCAGATAGGGAAATCTAATCCTTCAGATATTTTCAAATATATAATTGTTTAGCAATGTGCAGGATAAACCTCTTGATAACTGGCTAAATTTAACATAATTGGTAAGAGGATGAAATTGAATCAGAATGTATGGGTTTGAATCCTGACTTTACCACTTTCTAAATGAGAATTCTTGAAGTTCTTGGGCCTATCTCTGGGAAATTGGGGTCAATATCTTATAAGGTTGTTGTAAGAATTACAAGAAAAAAATACAAAGCATAGAAGCATGCTTATAAAATAGCACTATAAAGCATTTGCTCTTATCCTTATTGTAATTTGACATTTGGTATTAGGTAGACAGGACTGATCCCTCACCCATAAGCTTTTTGTCAACACATTTTGTTTTCTATAGAAATGACAGAATCATAACTGACAGATCTGTTCTCAAACAGTACTGGAAAAAATCTTTTAGCACAGCTTAAAAGACCCCCAAGAGACGGCCCATACAGAATAAATCCTCCTGAACATTCCTGAAGTAGTTCCATTTCCAGTGAGCTGATTCCCTTTGGCTAGTACAAAATAATCACTTGACATTCATAGGTGATGCATGTCTTCGGAGAAAGAAATTTAACCAATGTCAGAGTTCTTCTGTACATCCGCAAAGGAAACACATGTAAGCTCCAGGCTATTTGGGTGAGCCCAAAGTCCTTTCCAATAATATAGGTCAGATGTGATGCAACACACACTCTGTGTCATACATTCCCCTGAGGATTGAAGCAGCCCATTTAGAAGTCCTATTGCTTGTCCTGGTCCCACTCCTACAATCAGTCTAGGAAATATGAGACCAAATCTCATTTTCAGGTATTTTATTTATACCTTTATAATATCTCTAATATGAGTTGGATTTCTAAGTGACTTTAGAGGTTTGTTTTTAAGCTTTCTCTCCAGACAGAAGAAATTAATGTTCTACTCCAAATTCATATGTGAAGTACATCAAACACACAACTAACTTAGGCATTTAGATTGGAATAAAAAATATAGAAAGCAATAACCTAAAGTCCTTCCCTTGAACTAATTCAAAATTTAGTAATTAGAAGTAACACGGAAAGACTATACATACTTTCCACACAGTTCAGCACCTCCTCCAAAGTGGACACATACGTGTATACCATGACACACACATACACACCCACTTTTCCTCTAGCCTCAGAGAGGGAACACTCAGGAGAGTGCTACAATCTAACATCTGCACTTGATGAATTTGAAATCTAGCTTCTCTGTCCCTTCTTCTATATCATAATTTAAACCCCAGAAACCCAGTGACATACTAGGTCCTTTATCCTCTTTAAACTATCAGAAGAAATGATAAATGTAGATACATTTCTTTCAAATGATGAGTTGCAGTTTATGGAATGAGCTTTTTGTTGTTGTCGTTCTAGGCACTGTGCTGTTGGTAGGCATCCCTTACCTTTAATTTTCACAAGAGCTGAGGAAAGTACATATTGTTAACCCTATCTTACTCACCTCAAAGAGATAAGCGGTTTGCCCCAAATCACGCCCATGAACTATATGGAAAAGGAATTGTGAATCAGAAGCAGGAAAGAGAGGCATAGGAATGAAATGGGGGAAAGAATGGTGTGAACAGGGCTGCTGAGAGTGTGCAAGGCCACAAGTGTGTGGGATAAGATGGGACCATGATGTTACTAAGCTCAGCATTAAGTTTCTGGAATATTTTGTGATGTTTCCCTCCCTGATTCTAGGCCCCAAAGCCAGGGGTGACCAATCCCAGTTTTCTTCTGTTTCACTAATGTGAAATTAGTTTTCCCTTTCCTCTAAACCTTTTTTTTTTCAATAGAAGAAAAAAAAATTGTTCAAGGAAAAGCAGAAAATGTTCAAATCTCCATTGACTAATTTATACATGACATGGTCTCCACCCTCTATAAAAGTAGAGATAAAAGGCACACAGAGGGCAGTCACTTTCTCCTTAACCTATGATTCCAACTCCCACATCAATTCTAACCTTAAGAAAATATTTAGAGGAAAGCAGTAGCATGCACTGATAAGAGCTACAGCCTGGGAGTAAATAAATTTGTCTGTAGTCGAGCTCTGCTTCAAACACCACCACCAACAACATATAACAACAATAATAGTGCTTTGATAGGAAAAGATTAAAATTCCTACCAATTGGCACAATGATTACAAAAAAAGCATCTCTTGTTTGGAACTATATCTGCAGTGACATTTTGGCCAATGCTGACTAAAAATGTTTCTTTCCCTTCACAATCAGAACAACATATCTTCCTTCTGCCAGCTTCTCCTAAGAGTGAATGACTTGCCTTAAACTGGACATGAAGGATGTAAGCAGGGGTGTGCATGTGCTGATGCCTGAGGCCAGCATCCTAAAAAATTAGGACTGTGAAATGAGAGGAATCAGGTGATTGGATGAGGAAAAAGAAGAAAGAGTTTTTATGTCTGCTTCTACATTTTTGTCTAATGTATTAGAAAAAGAAAAGATGTGTGTGTGTGTGTGTGTGTGTGTGTGTGTGTGTGTGTGCATTTATACATGTACTGTGGTAGCCCATTTTAGCAGAGTATCTTAAGACTTTTCAAATCAAGGGACATGTGTATTATTCCATATTGCTACATTATAGAGTTGTTCTTTGTATACATTTCAATAGTGTATTTAGAACACATAAATGTGCTCTTAAATATTGGGTGCAATTGTAAGTAAATAAAATCACATTCTTTCCATTGAGGTCTACATATTGACAAGTTTCATTTTAAATAACTTTGGAGATTGTCTTTAAACTCTTTTCTTCCCAATACCCAAGTTAAACAAGTATAGCTGCAAATTATTTGATAATTTCTTTAGTCAAGGAAGCCCCTGGCAGAGATAAAAACTTGGTCACTAGAGAAAATGTCCTGGAAGAAGATGAAACAGAAAGCCATGTTTAATCCAGCATCTTAGCTCATCTATTATAATTCTCCTTTGTGACAAAGACAAGACTATATTTAAAGCAATTTCTCTCTAAGAATCTCTCAGTGACAACAGAAAGGTTACAGCACAGGGAATCTACCTGTAGTAGAAACATACATCAAACTAATTCAATCCTGCATCCCACACAGCTGTGGACTTCAGTGACTCCTTGGCAGTTTATACATGAATTAGCATATGCTTACTACTGAAAAAGGAAATGAAAATGATCACATTATAATATTGATAAAATGAAGTGGTAAGAACGAGTTGAAAAGATAGGGTTTCACACTCCAGTTTTACGGAAAAGAATTTTTTCATAAACATAGCTTTGAAAAAGTGCAGAGAGCTGTCCTGTCAGGTAATAAGTTCCCTGACTCCAGTTGTGTCCAAGTGCAGGCTAAAAATCCAGCAGCCACACACGATGTGATGGAAAGAGACCTATAGTGATTAACTAGTAATTTCTAAGGGCTGCTTAAATCTAAAGATTCTTTTTTATTTTATAAAGATATTAAATTGATATCTTGCCCTCTCCCCAAAGCATGAAAAGCAAAAAGATAAATGATACATATCCATAATTGAGATATAGCATTATATTTAATATAGAGACAACCAAACTTAAATCTGGTTCCACTTTCTGAAGTGGAGTTCATTTAAAAAAAAAGTGCTTAAAGTAGGAATTATTAGAAAAATACATAATAGGACATAAATTACACTTGTCTGAATCAGGTAAGTTCAATCTACTTTGCTAAAAGAGGAAAACAGCACTTCTAGCAATTAATAAGCACAGGTAGAAAATTAGCAGCATACCTGGTACATTTGAGTTGAATAGTGATATTTAAAATCTACAAAAAAAAAAAATAACATTTCTATGGCAGTACATTGCTACATTTCAATAGATTTAAGTTTTTTTTTCTTTTTTTTAACCATTCCATTCTCCTTCTTTTGAATTTTCATCTTAAAGAGATTCCAAAACAAACACAATAGCTGAGAAGAGATTTATTCTCTGTTAGCAGAGTGTCAGACCCATTTTCTGTGCTCTAGGCCCTTTGATGAGCAGTTTATTCTAAGACACCTAACAGCCTTGATTTTATGCTACTGAAAAAGTTTTGGTCATAGCAAGTGACCATTAATGAAAGAGGGGACACAATTTCTGAGAATCTTAAAAATATCCATATTTTACAGGAGGTTTCACTGCTATCTACATATCTGTCTCCATTCAGTGTCTTAAATCATGTCACCCATTTGGGATGGAGAAAAAAGGCAGGCTAAACATATCCCAGTGTTCACTAACAATAATTTCATCATGATTTCTTATTTTTTAACCATTTTAAATTGTACACACAGAAAAGTGCGTCACACAAAACAGTTCTTGAAAAGCTCTATATTTATCCCAGAGTGAACATCCTTGTAACCCCCTCACAGGTCAGCAAGTAGATTATTGCCAGCAGGCCTAAACTCAACTTGTGCCTCATCCAGATGTCTTTTCACCTCCTCCCCCAAAGGTAACTACAATCCTGACATCTATATTAATCACTTCTTTGCTTTTCTTTTTAGTTTCACTATGTGAGCTAGTGTGCCCCAGCTCTATAATTTATATTAGTTTTTGAACTTATAGAAATGGAGTCATACAGCATACATTCTTCAGAGACTGGCTTCCTCCTCAAAATTATGTTTGCTAGAGTTATCCAAGTTGTTTGTGCTGTTGCTCTTCATTTATTTCAGTTAGTATATAACGAGTATTCTCAGCCTTGACACTGTTGAGATTTGAGGTCGGGTAATTCTTTGTTATGGTGGTTATCCTGAGCATTGTAGGATAGTTAGCAGCATCCCTCACTTCCACCTGCTTAGAAGCCAGTAGTCAACCCCCTCAGACATAACAACAGAAAAGTTTCTCCAGACATTGCCAAATGTCCTCTGGAGGTTCAGACTACTATTTGCAAGGAATTTCTGCTGTAGAATATTTCCTGTCTGACTATGCCATAATTTACCCATTCTACTGATCATGGACATCAGGTTGTTTCCAGTTTAACTACTGAAATAAAACTACTAAGAATATTCTTACCTATTTTATGTCTAAGAATGTTCTTATGCACATCTAGAAAAATTACTGTGCCAAAGGGTATATGAGTATAAAGATACTAGGAAAAAAAAAAAGCTTTCTCCTACTATTTTCTTATACACAACTAACACATGATACTTCTGTGACCTCTAATCACACACACACAAAAAAGGTTGCAGGGGGCAGGGACTTTTCCCAACCAGGAACCAGTCAGTTCTGTGGCAGATTCTCCAGTAGATACCAGCTGGGCATCCTCTAATGAAATTTGATTCTGGCACTATTTGGTAGTTGTGTCAGATCCCACAAGTTGAGGGTTCAGTAGCACAAGACTGCTGCCCACTTCAGATGTCACTCACATGTCTTAGTTTTGGGACTATATGACCAACAAGCTATTAATTGGGGTTCCTATGACCCCATTCTCAAGTATAATGAACTTCCTAGAGGGGCTTACAGAACTCAGGGACCACATACCTAAGGTTACTGGTATTTTATAATGATGTAACAAAGGGTATAGATGAACAGTCATATGGAAGAGATTAATAGGGCAAGCTAGGCTTAGGGGCACAGAGCTTCCATTCCTTTTTTTGAAGTGTGCCATCCTCCAGGCACCTAAAAGAGTTTATCTATCTGGAAGCTCTCTGAAACCTATGATTTGGGGATTTATGGAGGCTTCCTTACTTAGGTATGATCAATTACACCATTGGCCATTATTGATCAACAATCTTCAGTCCTCCTTCCTTCCTAGGAGGTTGGGATTGGGTGGGGTTGGAAGTCTCAGTCTTCTTCTTGGTCTTTTCTGCTTCCCGCCCAGTCCAGCCCCATCCAGATGCTACCTGAGGGCTACCAACTCCATTCATCTCATTACCATAAAAGACACTGAGAAAAGATCACTGATGAAATTCCTCAAGTGGCAGGAACCATATGTCAGACAATGGGGACATAGAGCGTTTATATTTTCACAACATCAATTAATTTTAATTCATAAAGACCAGTTAAAACTATTGGCATGCCTATCAGCAGCGTATGAGGGCCCCTGCTGCTTTGACCCCTCACCAGCATTCGCCACTGCTAATTGCTTTCATTTTAACTCTCCAGGCAGCATAAAAATAGTTTTGTATGCTGTCATTAAAAGTAGTACATTAATGATTACTAACAAGGTTGTACACCTTCTTTGGTAAGTTTATTGATGAAGTGGCTATCCTTTCTGTGTAGTGCCTATTCATATGTCTTGCCCATTTTTCTATTGGGTTATCAGACTTGTAGAAATTCATTATCTATTTTGAATGCATTGATCATCTATTCTGTGTTAATTATATGCTGTGTCAGTTTATGGAGGTTGTCATATGAACTACCACAAACTGGGTAGCTTAAGTAACAGAAATTAATTTTCCTACAGTTCTGGAGGCTAATAATCCAAGACGAAGATACCAGAGCATTGGTGTCAGGTGAAGTCTCTCTTCCTGACTTGAGAAGCAATGCCTTCTCACTGCATCTTACCTGGCCTTTTCTCTCTTTGTGTGCACTCCTGCTTCCTCCTCTTCTTTTCTTTTCTTTCTTTCTTTTTTTTTTGGTATTGAGGGGTACCCAACCACAGAGTCACATCCCCAGCCCTATATTGTGTTTTATTTAGAAACAGGGTCTCACTTAGTTGCTTAGTGCCTCGGCATTGCTGAGGCTGGCTTTGAACTTGCAATTCTCCTGTCTCAGCCTCCCAAAGTGCTAGGATTACAGGCGTGCGCCACTGCTCCTCCTCTTCTTCTTATAAAGATACCAGTTCTTTGGGATTAGGGCTCCACCCTTATTACCTCATTTAATATTAATTCTTCCTTAATTTTCAAAAACAGTCTCATTGGAGGTTAAGGACTCAACATTATGGATTTTAGAGGGACACGATTCAGTCCACATCACATGCATTGCAAATATTTTGTCACTTTGTGACTTCCCTTTTCACTCTCTTAATGCTATCTTTTGGTGGGAAGAATGTCTTCATTTTAGTGGTGTCCCATGTATCACTACTCTCCTTGATAATCAATGCATCTTTGTGTTTTAAGAATTCTTTTTGTATCTCAAAGTTAAAAAGATAATTTTCTATGTTATTTTTCAGGATTTCATTGTTTTACCGCTTCCATTTATATGTATAATAAAATTGACATCATGTGTGGGATGTGAGGATGGAATTGAGGCTTAATTTTCCCACATAGATTTGCAGGTTAACCACTGCCATTTATTGAAAATATCATCCTTACCCTATAGCTCTGCAGGACTTACTTCGTTGTTATCAAGCATTTGTAATTCATTGGTTAATTTCTGGGCTCTTGAGTCTCATCCATTGATCTATATTTTAATTCTGGGATCAATACCACTCTAACTTTAATACTATACCCATATTATATCTGAGTTAGAAATAAATTATACTTTATTATTCTTCATAAACATTGTTTTGGAAGTCCTAATCTGTTAGAGGTACAAATTAATGTATCAAGATGAAATTGTCTGATGGCTGAGGCTCAAAAATACATTAGCAAAAGGCTATAGGGTAGGAGGACAATAAAACAAAATTGGCAAAGTGATAAAATAATTGTTGAGTTTAGGAAATACGTGAAAAGGCCATTATATGTTTTTTACTTTTGTATATTCTTGAAAGTTTTTTAATAAAAGTTAAAATGAAAAGCTATCTTATATGTAACCAAATTGATATGTTGAAAATTCTTTAAAGGCCTTTGCATTTGAAAATAACTTATTAACTGAGTCATTGAATTGTATATTTAAAGTGGGTAAGATGTAAATTATATCCCAATAAGGCTGTTTGAAAGAAAGAAAAAGCCTGTGAAGGTCCATAAACAAAATGTTGGTATTTGAATTTGATTGCAATGCATTAAATCTATAGATCATCTCAGAGAAAATTAATATCTTAACAATATTGAGTCTTTTAAATTATATTATGTGGCTATAGTTAATTAGGTAATTTTTCATTTCTTCTAATAATATTTTATAGTTTTCTGTGTACAGGTCCTATACAATATTTCTTATAGTTATTTCTAGGTGGTTGTTTTAATGTTCATAAATGGTATTGTATTTTCACTTTATACATTATAGATAGCTGGAATAAGGAGACAGTGCCTTCGTGTTTGTATATTGGTCTTGTATTCAGTAATTTTGCTAAATTCAGCTTTTTATTTATTTTTATTTTTATTTTCTTGTTGTGCTGGGAATTAAACCCAGGGCCTTGCACATGCTAGGCAAGTGCTTTATCTCTAAGCCATATACCCAGCCCTAAATTCAGTCTTAAATTCTATACATTTAATGTATAGTATTTTACATTTTCTACAAACATAGCTTCTGTGAATAACAAAATTGTTTTAGTTTGTTTTTGGATATACAATTGCCCTCTGTGTCTGCAGCATCCACAGATATGACCAAAGATGAATAAAAATTATTTTTAAAATATTGTGTATGCACTGAATATGTGTAGACACTTCTTTTTGTAATTATACTCTAAATAGTAAAGCATCTGTGCAGCATTTACACTGTATAATGTATAACAAGTAATACAGAGATGAATTAAAGTGTGCTAAAGTTATATGTAAATTATATGCCCTTTTATATAAGGGAATTGAGCTGTGCATTTTGGAATCCTTGGATGCCCTGGAACCAATCCTCCACAGATATTGAGAAAAACTATTATTTTTTCCTTGCTTTACTTCAGTGCCCAGGATTTCCAGTGTCTTATAGTAATAGCAATAACAGACATACTTGTCTTGTTCTTGGATCTAGGAAATTTTTCAGCATTTTACCTGTAAAGATGACACTTCTTATCTCCTTTTATAGATACACTGAAGAAGTTATTTTTACCAGTTCACTAGACATTTGTAAGCATAAATGGATAACTTTATCTCAAACTTTCTCTCTAATAAGATGATTATATAACCTTTCTTCTTCATTCTAGTAATGAGGAGTTCCACGGCTTAGTATTTGAACAACCAAATTTGTATTCTTAGAAGAAACCAAATTTTTGTATGCTATTATCCTTTCTATATTTTGCAAAATATTTGCTAATTCGCTAATACCTATACAGAATATTTGCACTTATATTCATAGATTTTTTGATAGTTTATTTTATTTCTTGGTTCTTTTGAGTTACATATATGACAGTATTCATTTTGACATACTTCTAAAAGCATGGACTACATCTTGTTCTAATCCAATCCCCAGTACCTCTCCTTCTGCTCTCCTTTTCCCACCCATGTTCCCTTCCCTCTACTCTACTGATCTTTATGCCATTTACAAATAGTTATTTTTTAAATTAATTTCTTGTGAACGTACATGATAGTGGCATTCACCGTGGTATATTCATATTCATGGATTTTTATTAGTGTGTTTTATTCTTATATTGCCCTTATCAGGATTTTGTATCAAAGATATGCTATCCTCATAAAATTAGTTGGAGTGTTTTCTCTTTTTTAAGACGCTGGGAGAGTTTGTGAAAATTAGTATTATTCTTTAAAAGTTAGGTAGAGTTTTCCAGTGATGAATGCTGTGTGGACCTGGAGTTTCACTTCCGAAATGTTTTAAATTGTAGATTTAATTGCTTTCGTCATTGATGTGCTATTCAGACTTCTATTTCTTACTGGGCAGTTAGAATAATTGTATTCTTCTAAATGCCGTCCATTTCATTTAAATTCTTGTTTGCTGACCTAATGTATATAATACACTGCTATCACCTTTTTAAAATTTTTAATTGACACATAATTGTACATATGAATAGTCTTTAAATGTCTAAAAAACTTGTAGTAATTATTTTGATTATCTTTTTCTCTTTTTTACTCTTGATCAGTTTCACCAGGTCCTAGAATTTTATTAGTGTCTTAAATCAGTTCTTAGCATTTTGAGTTTTATTTTTAATTTGCTTTCTAACCACTAATTTCTCCTCTTATCTTTAATTCCTTTTCTTATTTTCTTGGTGTGAATTTTTCCCACATATTTTGAGATTCTTATATTAGTAATTTTCAGCCATATTTCTTTTCTAATATATCCACTAAAGATTATAAATTTCTCTCTATATCTGGCTTTATTTACATTTTGCAGTTTAAAATACATGTTAATTTTCACTGAAATTTATTCTTTGATTTAGGAGTTACTTCTAAATGCATTTATTTTAAATTTTAATCATGAAAAATTTCAAAACAAAACAAAAAACATACAAGCATTGAAAGAGTAGCTTAACAAATCCGCCTTGGACAAAATCTAGAGCCAATGATTTATATCTCACAGGCATAATTTTTTTTATCTCTATACTCACACCTTTCCCCTCATGATTAGATTGAAGTAAATCATTTGTAAATACTTCATTGCAAATAATTTAAAATATAAGAATACTTTTAAAGTACATAACCACAATAATTCCTTATCATAACCCAATATCAAGTCTATTTACGTATTCTCAATTTTCATCACTTAATTTTCAAAGTTTGTTTATGCAGATAAGCTGTGATATCCTTATTTCACAACTATTTGTATATCAGAATTGTATTTATTTTCAATTATTATTTCTTACTTAATTACATTAGAAGACATTCTCTGATTTTACTACCCTGGAATTTGGTAATATTTGCCCTATGTTCAGTCAGCTTTTGGAAATATGCCACGTGTTGAGAATTTCTGTGTGTATTCTGAAGTTTGAGGTTACAGTAGTCTAAACATAGGCATAAGACCTAGAATACTTTTCATATCTTCATTGTACTTCCTAATTGTTTTCTGTTAGTTCTATAAGTTGTTGAAAGAAATGTATTCAACATCTACCATTATGACTATAACTTTGTATATTGATTCTTATATTTCTATCATGACTCAATAATATAGTTTGTGGAAATGATTTTATGTGATTTCTGAGATTAGGTAGTAAAAATATCATGTATTTCTGCTTTAATCACTTGAGATACTTGCTATTTGGAACCCAGATGACAGACTTTGAGAAAGCTGGAGAAGAGGCTTGTGGGGACAGAAAACTGACCCTTGGTCCATAACCTGAGCTGATCTACAGCCAACATTCAATACGATTTTCTCAGATGTGTGATATCTTGAAAAGTGTCACCAGTCGGGGCTGAGGTAATGGCTCAGCGGTTGAGCGCTTGCCTCGCATACGTGAGGCACTGGGTTCGATCCTCAGCACCACATAAAATAAATAAAGATATTGTGTTCATCTACAACTAAACAAAATATTTAAAAAAAAAAAAAAAGTGTCACCAGTCAGGTGCAGCAGCTCAGGCCTGTAATCCCAGATACTTGGGAGGCTGAGGCAGGAGGATCACAAGTTCAAAGTTAGCCTCAGCAATCCAGCAAGGCTCTAAGCAACTTAGCAAAACCTTGTCTCAAAATAAAAAATAGAAAGGGCTGGGGATGTTGCTTAGTGGTTAGGTGCCCCTGAGTTCAATCTATAGTACAAAATAATAATAATAATAATAATAATAATAATAGTAATAGTAATAATAATAATAATAGTAATAAAAAGAAAGAGAAAGAACAAGAAGGAAAGAGTCCCAGATGCCAACCCTCCAAACAGAGATGAGCTAGATTTTTTTCATTGTTAGAATCTGTGGGCATAAGAAAATGGTTATTCTATTTTATTTAACTTTTGGAATGCTTTATTTTATAGCAATCCCAATCAGAACATTAATTTATCCAGATATTCATTAATATTTTCACCATCTTTCTAAAATTCTGAGAAACTTCAAATAATTTAACTTCATTGGCAATCCCCACAG
The DNA here is from genome assembly GCA_028644305.1 of Xerus rutilus. NCBI lineage: Eukaryota > Metazoa > Chordata > Mammalia > Rodentia > Sciuridae > Xerus > Xerus rutilus. The sequence continues at coordinate 88,621,773 of CM053401.1, read as the reverse complement.
TCACCTAAATTAAATGTTACTATTGTGCTTTTCAATCCCTTAAAACATACCATATTAATATTTACAAATCAATATTGATTATAGTTTAACCATATATTTAATATTTTGTTTACCATTATTCTCTTCATCTGAAGAGAATTTATTTTTCTGTTTGAAAAACTCCATGCAAAAATTCATTTCTCTTAATGGTAATGAATTCTATGTGCTTTTATTTGTCTATATCTATGCATCTTTCCTTCCTTAAGAATATTTCACTGGGTAATGGTTCTAGGTTGGAAGATTTTATTTTGTTTTGTTGTATATTAAAGGTAATTTTTGTTTGGGGGCTTCTATTATTTATGTTGAGGGGGTCAGATGTTAGTCTACTGCTTATTTAAATATAATCTTGTTTAATAGCTCTGTCTTCTATTTTTCTTAGCAGTATTACTATGATATACCCAAGTTGGAATTAAAAGTATACATACTACTAGGGATTTAAAAGACTTTTGAAAATTGGACTTAATAACTTCAGCAGTTCTGAAATGTCTCAGTCATTGCTTTTTAAAATGTAACTTTCGTCACATTCTTTCTCTCTTCTTCTGATATTCTTAACATCTGTTTGTCTTGCTCACTGAATTTTTTTTTTTGTACTAGGGATTGAAGTCAGGGGCACTCAACCACTGAGCCTCATTCCCAGCCCTATTTTATGTTTTATGTAGAGGCAGGGTCTCAATGAGATTTTTGGTGCCTCACCATTGCTGAGGCTGGCTTTGAACTTGCAATTCTCCTGTCTCAGCCTCCCAAAGTGCTGGGATTACAGGCGTGTGCCACCACACCTGGCTTGCTCAGTGCATTTTAATATCTTATATTGTTAGTTCTGAATATTGTATCTTTTTATCCATTTACTGTACTTCATTTGGGTTACTTTTTTGGCTAAGAATCTAATATCTACCTTTCAATGTACAAATTCTCCTTCCAACTCTGTCTAATATTCTTGAAAACCATTTACTGTATAATTAACTTCATATACAGATGCTCCTCAACTTATTTTGGTTTAAGTCCTATATTCACACCATCATAAAACTGAAAAACTCATGAATCAAAAACTATTTGTATTATTATTTGTATGATATTTTCAACTCTAGAATTTCCATTTGATCCATTTTCCAATCTCATTTTTTATTTTTATTGTTCCCAATTCTCAATCTTGTCTTTTATTTTTATGAGCATCAAACCATATTGCACTTTATGTTTAGTAACTCCAACATTGAAAATCTCAATGAAGGGGCTGGAACTGTGGCTCAGTGGTAGAGCCTTGCCTTGCATGTGTGGGGCACTGGGTTCAGTCCTCAGCACCAAATATAAATAAGTGAATAAAATAAAGGTCCAACAACAAAAAATTAAAATAATAAATAAAATTTCAATGGTATATTTTATTATTGATTTTTTTCCCTTTTGGTTTATATTATTATTTTCTTCATGTGTCTAGTCGGTTTTTACTGTGTGATAAATGCTGCACTTGAAAAAAATTGTAGAAATAATTTGAGACCAAGGATGGTATGTCTTCTTTAAAAGAAGATTTATATTTGTGTCTGCTATGCATTTGGGCATAGCAGAATCTCCTTAATACAAATTCCACAACTGAGATGACTGGAAGCATGGGCATAGCCTTTTGAAAGCCAAACTCTGAGGGATCCCAAATTGCAATGCTGAAACCCTCCTTGTGACAGTATTGTATATTCCTTGCCATAGGAACCTGTAAAAAGTGCACCTAAATCTTGACTTTCTATGAATCAATAAATATGACCAAAGAAACTTATTAAAATTCTGGGCACATCTTTGTGGCTTTCTCTCTCCTACAGGATCTTAGTGCTGTATTTATTAACTTGTTAGTTTTACGATGTTTTTATTTTGTCTAAGTTTTTTAATCTGTTCTCATAGGAGAGTTAGTCCAAATTTCTAACCCACCAATAATATTAGCAGAGATCTCCATAACTCACACTCAAAAGTCTACTTAAAGTAATTATTATTTGGATGAATTGAATCATTTACTTTCATAAGTAATAAAGTATTTTTATAGATTGTCTAAAATTGGTACATACCTACCAAACACTAAAATTACTTTTAAGTAATAATTATAACATACTTGTTCAAACACACTATTACTTTGTAATGTAAAACAAAGCATGGTTTTTCTTAATTCTTCCAATTATATTGAAGCTGAAGGGCCCTGATTGTAAGTAATAAATAGTAACTGGATAGTGAGAAGAGAATTTCTTTTGACAGAGAAGATTATTTTTTCAAGTCACTTAACTATCAATAAAATTTGTGAATCCCTTAGCATATGAACTGAATGTACTACCTGTTATATATGTACTTTCAGTACATTCAGCATATGAACTGAATGTACTACCTGTTATATATGTACTTTCTCATTTAATATATATATAATAAATGTGAACTAGTATTATTCCTCTTTTATTAGTATAAAAGGTAAATCTCAGATGAGTCACATAACCCACCCGAGGACACATGCCCACAAATGGCAATGTCAATAGAGAGAACAAGTATAGACCCAGAACTCCTGACAAAAGTAGGTAAAAATATTTCAAATATGAGCCTGGGGATTTGTGAAGCCAGAAATCAATAGTTTAAATGAAACTCATTTAAGATGGAAGGAAGGTATATATCCCCCAACATCTATGACTTCTGAGTTATAAAGATAATTCATAAACCCATAAAACTCCATTGTGGAAAGGGATCTTTGAGAGAATACTACTTTATGTATTCTCTTACAAAGAATTAAATAAGACCAAACTGATTGAAATAAATAGAGTAGGAAGAGTATAGAAACAACAACAACAAAGATCATGGGGAAAGAAGCAAAGGAAACAAGAACATGAACAAAGAGCTTACAGATTGGGAGAAAATCTTTACCACTGCACCTCAGATAGAGCACTAATCTCCAAGATATACAAAGAAGTCAAAAAATGTAACACAATGTATACCTAAGTAGTATAAATAAATAAATAAAAATTAATTTAAAAAAATAGTTGAGAAGTACTGTGTTAATTACTTTAGTAACTTTTACTATGACAAATGGTACTAAAATACAGCAGCACTAAAAACTATCGATCAGTGGTAGTGCATTTCCACAAGCAATAAAAAATTAGAGCATTATATTCCTACCTACTACTGAACCCACAAAGCATTTTTTTCTTGCTTTTCTAGTAATGAAAGTAGTTTTAAAATTATAACCAAAAAAGGGGGGGTTTTTTGCCTTGAAAGTTAGTACTTGTTTATACACTAAAAAGGTAAAATTCTTATACCTTTCAAGCTTCTTGACATGTAGGTAGTATGTTTCAGAATCATCAGAAGATATATAAACAGCTTGATTTCTGTAAACCTCAAAGTGTATACCTATCCCTGCTAAAAAATGGAGAAATCCCACATGCCACATGCTATTAAAAATTTTTGCTATTTACTATTACTATTTGCTATTTAGCTATTACTATTTTGCTATTTAATATAATATAAGGTATACTTATATTTACAAGTATACCTTTAAAAATTCTTTATTAAAGTATTGTTTTTGGATTTCTGGAAAAAAAACTAACATCAAAAAAAAAAAACAACTCAATCAATAAATGGGCAGAGGAACTGAATACACATTTCACAGAAGAAATATGATGGTAAAAAAATATATGAAAAAATGTTCAACATCACTAGCAATTAGAGAAATAAAAATTATAACTACACTGAGATTCCATCTCACTCCAGTAAGAATGACAATCATCAAGAATACAAGTCAGAATGGCAATTATCAAGAATACAAACAACAATAAGTGTTGGCAAGGTTGTGGGGGAAAAGGCACACTCATACATTGCTGGTGGGTCTACAAATTGGTACAACCAATCTGGAAAGCAGTATGGAGATTCCTTAGAAAATTTAGAATGGAACCACCATTTGACCCAGCTATCCCACTCCTTGGTCTATACCCAGAAGACTTAAAAACAGCATACTACAGTGACGCAGCCACTTCAATGTTTATAGCAGCATCAATTCACAATAACTAAACTGTGGAACCAACCTAGATGCCCTTTGAACAATGAATGGATAAAGAAACTGTGGTATATATAGACAATGGAATATTACTCAGAAATAAGAGAGAATAAAATTATGGCACTTGCAGGTAAATGGATGGAGTTGGAGATCATCATGCTAAGTGAAGTAAGCCAATCTCAGAAAACCAAATGTCGAATGTACTCGTTGATAAGAGGATGCTGATCCATAATGTGGGGGAGGACACGGGAAGAATGTAGGAACTCTCTTCACAGGGATGGGAGGGGAGGACAGGGGGACAGTAAATATAGTGGAATATGATGGGCATCATAGCCCTAGCTTTCTGTATGACTGCATGTATATTGTGATTCTACATCACATACAACCAGAGAAATGAAAAGTTGTGTTCTATCTGTGTACATTGAATCACACTCTATCATGTAAACCTAAATAGAACAAATAAGTAAATAATAAATAGTCTGCTTCATGCTACAATATGGATGAACCTCAAAAATACCATGCTGATGGTTCCTTCTCCAAAATAGATCATATGCTATGCCACAAAGCAAGTCTTAATAATACAAAAAAATAGATATACTACCCTGCATTCTATCTGACCATAATGGACTGAAACTAGAAATTAATGGCAGCTTTAAAAAAAGAAGCCACTATAACACCTGGAGACTCAATAATTTGCTATTGAACAATGCATGGGTAACTGAAGACATCAGGGAAGAGATTAAAAAATTCTTGGAGGTAAATGAGAACTCTGATACAACACACCAAAATCTCTGGGACACTATGAAGGCAGTGCTAAGAGGAAAGTTCATTGCATTAAGCTCATATATTCAAAGAGCTAAAAATCAGCAAATCAATGAGTTGATGCTTCAGCTCAAAGCCCTACAAAAAGAAGAACAAAGCAACACCAAAAGGAGTAGAATACAGGAAATGATTAGAATTAGAGCTGAAATCAATGAAATTGAAACTCAAGAAAAAATCCAAAAAATTGATAAAACAAAAAGCTGGTTCTTTGAAAAAATAAACAAAATTGACAAACCCTTAGCCACCCTAACAAAAAGAAGGAGGGAGAAAACCCAAATTACCAAAATTTGTGATGAAAAAGGAAACATCACGACGGACCCTGCTGAAATACAGAGGATAATCAGAAACTATTTTGAAAACTTATATTCTAGTAATAGAAAACCCTGAAGACATCGACAAATTCCTAGACACGTATGACCTATCCAAACTGAACCAGGAGGACACTTGTGACTTAAACAGATCAATTACATGCAAGGAAATAGAAGAGGCCATTAAAAGCCTTCCAACCAAGAAAAGCCCTGGACCAGATGGATTCTTAGCCGAGTTCTACAAGACCTACAAAGAAGAACTAACTCTAATACTCCTCAAATTATTCCATGAAATAGAAAGGGAAGGAACCCTTCCAAACTCATGAGGCTAGTATCACCTTGATCCCAAAACCGAACAGAGACACATCAAAAAAGGAAAATTTCAGACCAATATCCCTGATGAATATAGATGCAAAAATTCTCAATAAAATTCTGGCAAATTGCATACAAAAGCACATTAAAAAAATAGTACACCACGATCAAGTGGAGTTCATTCCAGGGATGCAAGGCTGGTTCAACATACGGAAATCAATACACGTAATCCATCACATCAATAGACTTAAAGACAAGAATCATGATTCTATCAATTGACACAGAGAAAGCATTCGACAAAATACAGCACCCTTTCATGTTCAAAACACTAGAGAAACTAGGGATAGTAGGAACATACTTCAACATGGTTAAAGCAATATATGCTAAGCCCAAGGCCAACATTATCCTAAATGGAGAAAAATTGGAAGTATCCCCTCTAAAAACGGGAACAAGACAGGGATGTCCTCTCTCACCACTCTTATTCAATATAGTCCTTGAAACTCTTGCCAGAGCAATCAGACAGACGAGGGACATAAAGGGATACAAATAGGGCAAGAAGAACTCAAACTATCATTATTTGCAAACGACATGATCCTATACTTAGAGGATCCAAAAAGTTCCACCAGAAAACTTCTAGAACTGGTAAATGAATTCAGCAAATTTGCAGGATATAAAATCAATATACATAAATCAAATGCATTTCTATACATCAGCAATGAATCCTCTGAAAGAGAATTCAGAACAACTACTCCATTCACAATAGCCTCCAAAAAAATAAAATACATGGGAATCAATCTAACAAGAGTGGTGAAAGACCTCTACAACAAAAATTACAAAACACTTAAGAAAGAAATTGAAGAAGGTCTTAGAAGATGGAAAGACTTCCCATGTTCCTGGATAGGCAGAATCAATATTATTAAAATGGCCATACTACCCAAAGCATTATATAGATTCAATGCATTACCAATCAAATTCCCAGAATCCTTTATTATAGAAATAGAAAAGGCAATCATGAAATTCATTGGAAAAAAAAGAGACCCAGAATAGCCAAAGCTATCCTGAGCAAGAAGAGTGAAGCAGGAGGCATCACAATACCAGACCTTAAACTTTACTACAAAGCAATAGTAACAAAAATGGCATGGTACTGGCACCAAAATAGACATGTAGACCAATGGTACAGAATAGAAGACACAGAGAGTAATGCACATAAATACAAATATCTCATACCAGACAAAGGTGCCAAAAACATTCATTGGAGAAAAGATAGCCTTTTCAACAAATGGTGCTGGGAAAACTGGAAATCAATTTGCAATAAAATGAAACTTAACCACTATCTCTCACCATGCACAAAACTCGACTCAAAGTGGGTCAAAGACTTAGGAATTAGACCAGAGACCCTGAGTCTAATTGAGGAGAAAGTAG
>CM053401.1:88572801-88614367 GCA_028644305.1 Xerus rutilus | reverse complement strand
ATGGATGGAATTGGAGAACATTATGCTAAGTGAAGTAAGCCAATCCCAAAAAACCAAATGCCGAATGTTCTCTCTGATCAGTGGATGAGGATACATAAGGGGGGTGGGAATGGGGAACATAGGAGAAATGGAGGAACTCTGGATGCAGCAGGGGGAGGTGGGGGGAAGGAAAGTGGAATGGGTATAGTAATGATGGTTGATTGAGATTGTCATCGCTACCTTTGGTGCATGTATGAAGACACAAATGGTGTGACTCTATCTGGTTTGCAACCAGAGAAATGGAAAAATTGAGCTCTGTATATGTACTATGCCTTGAAACACATTTAAATAAAATAATAAAAATTAAAAAAAAATACCATGCTGAGACCACACAGTGTTCAGATTCCGGGAAAAAAAAAGAATACAAGTAACAATAAATGTCGATGAGGCAATAAGGGGAAAAGGTTCATTCACACATTGCTGGTGGGACTTCAAATTGATGCAAGCACTCTGGAAAGCAATATGGAGATTCCTTAGTAAATTTGGAATGCAACCACCATTTGACCCAGTTATCCCTCCCACTCCTCAGCTTATACCCAATGGACTTAAAATCAGCATACTACAGTGACACAGCCACATCAATGTTTATAGCAGCTCAATTCCCAATAGCCAAGCTATGGAATCAAACTAGGTGCCCTTCAACAGATGAATGGATTAAGAAAATGTGGTATATATACACAATTCAGCTATAAAGAATAAAATTATTACATTTGCCAGTAAATGGATAAAACTGGAGAATATATTGCTAAGTAAAATAAGCCAGTCCCCAAAACCCAAAGGCCGAGTATTCTCTCTGATATGTGGATGCTAACTCATAAGAAAAGAGGGTAGAGAGAGGAAGTATAGAAGTTCATTGGATTAGACAAAGGGGAATGAAAGGAAGGGAGGGGCAATGGGAATAAGAAATACAGTAGAATGCTCATATATGAATACATAAGTCTACATCATGTTCAACCACAAGAATGGGATCAAAATTGTAATGGGTTGCACCCCATGTATGCATAATATGTCAAAATACACCTTACTGTCATGTCTATCTAAAAACAACAAATTTTTAAAAAGAAAGAAAATAGAGTTATTTGTTTAGGTAGCAGTATTTTTAATTTGTTCTAATTAGTTATACATGACAGCAGAATGCATTCTGATTCATTGTATATAAATGGAGAACCATTTTTCATTTCTCTGGTTGTACACAATGTAGAGTCACACCATATGTGCAGTCATACATGTACCTAGGGTAATGATGTTCATCTCATTCCCCTATCTTTCCTCCTTCTATGCCCCATCTCCTCCTCTTTCCTCCTCTTTGCCCAAAATACCTCCATTCTTCTTATGCTCCCCCCATTATGGATCAGCATCCACTTATCAGAAAGAACATTTGGCCTTTGGTTTTTTGGGATTGGCTTACTTCACTTAGCATGATATTCCCCAACTCCATCCATTTACCTGCAAATGCCATAATTTCATTCTCTTTTAATGCTGAGTAATATTCCATTGTGTATATATACCACAGTTTCTTTATCTATTAATCTGTTGAAGGATCTAAGTTGGTTCCACAGTTTAGCTATTGTGAATTGAGCTGCTATGAATACTGATGTGGCTGAGTCACTATAGTATGTTGATTTTAAGTCCTTTGTGTATAGACCAAGAAGTGGGATAGTGGGTCAAATGGTGGTTCCATTCCAAGATTTCTAAGGAATTTCCATACTGCTTTCCATAGTGATTACACTAATTTGCAGTGCTACCAGCAATGTATAAGTGTGCCTTTGTCCCCCCATCCTCCCCAACCCTTATTTAGGTAGCAGCTTTTTATTCAGCAAGTTTGTCTGTAATTATTGTTATTAAAGTTAATAAGATATTATGGGACTGATAAAACAGCAACTATTTGTGCCAATTACAGAATAAGATGTTTTAAGAATGAGAATTTTCCTGAAGAAATATAATTTTCAAATAAGAAAGTGCATTAAAATGCACCATAAGAAAAACAATATGCTTAATAATCTGTTAAGAATGCATCTTTAGAATGTCCTAAGCAAGCTATGCAGTGAGAAATAGCCTATTCATGACAGGCATCCCTTCCCCTTATTTCTTTCCCTTTGCCTCCAAAGCTTTAGGAATCATGACAATGGGGAAGCAAAGACTGTTCTCAGAAGAACCCTGCACCCGTGGGAACCTAAGATTATATTTAATCATTAAGGAGCCATGTGACCTTGGCAAAGCACTCTTCTCTCAGACACTGCATTTTTGTGCTAAAACTTGAAGATAAAATGTTCATGTTATGAATTAAAAAAATACATTCAAATAATTTGTAATTATCTCCACACAAAGTGAGTTTTTATGATGGTGTATCTAAATCTCTTTAATAAAGTTCAGCTCTGAAGGAAAGAAATGAGTAGACATGTTGGTTCAGCTCTCTCTTTTTCCCCCTTATTCCTATTCCATAGCAGGGATTAGATTCAAAACAGAACATGGGAGTGAATGACTTTAAAGGGTGTGTGTGTGTGTGTGTGTGTGTGTGTGTGTGTGTGCATGCACGCGCGCAGTGTCAGGGAAAGTAAGGGATGGGAGGTAATGGCAGTAATTCCAATCTCTAGTGTCCTTACATTGAAGCAAACTCATTATGAAGTGCAACTAACCACTTCTACTTCACCAGCAGCCTCCTGTCATTTCTACCATTCAACAAGTGTGTTGTTTTCCAAGGAAAATCAAGCACTTAAAAATTTACCTGAATGTTTCAAAACTCAAAAAGCCTTAGATGTTGGAAAAGTAGTTTATATATATCTTCTTCCTTAAATATTAAGATATTTTACAGATCTAGAAATCAAAGCTCAAATGACTAATAAGTGTTGGAGCACAGATGGGTGTCTGACTCCAGCTACAATATATTGATGGCAGTCCTTTAAGGTGATCACTTCTTAAAAGAACTGTGAATAGGAAGAGGCTGTGTATCTACTGCAGTTTAAACTGTTGGCAAGGTCAAGGTTTAGCTAGTAAATTCGTTATTCACATATAATTACACCCACAAATAGTAAAATGTTCTTTTTATATAGATCATTCTGAAAGATTCAAAAGTGCATATTACCCAAGAGAAATGAGGACAAAGCTCTCTTGTTAAGAGTTTCTAGATAATTTAAATACCTTTCTCAATTTACGTCTGCCTACTCCAAGCTGAACTTTCTATTAAAATCACTGCACTTTGAAAAAAAGAAAAAGTAGTGGCTTTGGAGAAAGGAAAAACAAAAAGGCCTTGTGTTGTCTATGCAAATCAGGACCCATGTAATAGTAACATGACAAACTCCCAAACTCTGGGATATATGTATGATTTTCCCATTCTCATGCCCTATTGTCTGTATTTAAGTAAAAAAATGAATATAAAGCACAGCCTCAGCAATTACCAGGACCTTGGCTAGGCTGTCTGAGAATTCAGATTACCATATAGTTGAGTTAATCACCAATTGCATCTGTATACAGGTAACCTTTGGGAAAAATATATAGTGTAAAATTAACAGATTTTTCTAAAAAAATTAGATATAGCAGAATTATTTGGGAGTGGGCTTTGGCATCTTGAACATGCTTAAAATAACAACTGATATTGCAGACTACATGCATTATCTCATAGGAAATACACTCCAGCTTCCAGCCTCATCTTCCATAGATTAATATTATAGATCAGCCATATATCAAGTTCTTGGTTTCCGCCCTGGATTGGGAAAGCTAAGAGATATAAAGTCTCTGGGAGAAGTAATAAGGAAAGACAAAGAAGATCAAATTCTGCAACAGAGAAAGAAGGATACCCTGACGGTAACAGAAACAAATCCAATTTTTTCTTAGGAAATTTGGAGTGAAATGAGTTTCCTTGGCATGGCCCCACACAGAAGGTTAAAGGGCAAATAAGTCAGGAATCACAGACACTGAGACTAGCAGTAAATAGGTGACCAGGAATGGATCAGGAGAGCAAGTAGCAAACTTTTTCTATGAAGGGCAAGATTATAAATATTTTATGCTTTGCAGGATAAGTGGTCTCTGTTGAAATTATTCACCTCTGCCATTATAAGGGCCATAATAACATAAAAATGGGTGTGGCTGTATTCTAAACTATATGTGTGGACCCTGAAATGTAATTTTCATGATATATTCTTTTTGGTTTTTTCCAACCATATTAAAATGTAAAGACCATTATTAGCTTGTTGCCCTTATAAAGAAATGGTAGGCCATATTTGGACCACAGGAAATTATTTGCTGACCCCTGGTTCAGGGTACTCATTCAAAATGGATTGTATAGAGCTCGCTCCATCCTTTCTTTCTTCATTCCTTCTTCTTTTCCTTCTTCCTCTTTCTCTCCCTATAATCTTTCCTTGTTCTGTGGTGCTTCTGTATGCTTAAAAGTAGAGGTTTAGGAGCTGGGGTTGTAGCTCAGTAGTAGAGTGCTTACCTAGCATATGTGAGGTACTGGGTTCGATCCTCAGCACCACATAAAATAAACAAACAAATAAAAGGCATTGTGTCCATCTACAAATAAGGATATTTTTTTAAAAGTAGAGGTTTATGAAGTGATGACAGAAGAATAAATAAAGGAACTGATTTAGAAATGGACATTTTAAACAAAAATACCAATTACCAGGTATGTTTTTTTTTTTTTAATATTTTTTTAGTTGTTGATGGACACAATGTCTTTTTTTTTTTTTTAAATCTTTTTCTTAGTCGTAGATGGACACAATGTCTTTATTTTATTGCTCTGTATGTGGTGCTGAGGATCGAACCCAGGGCCCCACGCATGCGAGGCAAGCGCTCTACCGCTGAGCCAGAATCCCAGCCCCCAATTACCAGGTATTTTTAAAGTATATAGCATAGAGGGTATGTCAATAACCACTGATTCTTTTCCTTGCTTCTCTGACCAAGGAAAATAATACTAACAATGACTGTAACTTATTAGATGTTACTATGTTCTGGACACTATTTTTTTTTTTTTGGTACCAGATATTGAACCCAGGGGTGCTTAACCATTGAGCAATATCCCCATCTCTTTTTAGTTTTTATTTTGAGACACAGTCTTGCTAAATTGCTTAGGGCTTCCTTAAGTCCCTAAGGCTGGATTTGAACTTGCTATCCTCCTATTTTGGCCTCCTGACCTACTAGGATTACAGACATGTGCCACTGCACCTGAGCACTTTTTTTTACACATATTAAATCTTTGATGAAGTGAAAATTATTATTACTCCATTTATAGATAAGGAAACTGAGATACAGATATAACATTAAGATCTGTAGATATCTACAATTTATCTGTAATTCTGAAATTATAGAAGTTTACCAACAAAAAGTAATACTGCAAATTTTTAGAAAATCTGACCTGAGTTGGTAGCTGTGTGCATAGTATTTACTTTTTGCAATTAGGGGAAATATTCATACATTCTATTGCAGAAATATTAATTTTTTCATTATCAAATGTATTATCATATAACTGACCAAGAATCAACTAGCTCATTTATAAAATGAAATGTTAATAACACTCAACTCATTTGGCGGATTAAATTCAATGATGTTTAAAGTATATAGCACAGAGGGTATGTCAATAACCACTGATTCTTTTCCTTGCTTCTCTGACCAAGGAAAGATAAGGGTTCTTACAGGAGATTTAAGATTACTCCTTATATTGCTTTTCATCAACTATAAAAAACAAGTGCAATAACTGCTGTGAAATACCCAGGGATCAAGTACACCTATGTCACCATAGCCCAAGACACTGGTTTAACACTGTAACTTTTGTGATTTCAAGTCAAGTACGGTTTCCTGAGTTGGCTTGAAAAATAAGTCTCCTCTGAAGCAATCAGAATACCTCATCAAATGCATGGCCTCAGACAAGAACATGTTTGTAGCTTTGAAAAAAGAAGAAAAGAAAGAAAATTTTGAGAGCAACTATATGGTCCCCAAGATTATTTTATGCAAAATATAATAAATATTTAAAATAAAAAGACCTATTAAGAAAGCATACACAGTGTTTCAGTATTCACAGGTGCACTCGAAGCTAACGAATGTCTATGCACATGAGCTGCATGAGCAGAAGACTGCCAGTGACTGATTAAAAGAAGCTTATGAACAGAGCTTCCAAAATGTCAGAGATGTTCCATCACAGAATGCCTCAAAAGTACTGAGGCCTGAATTGGAGCAAATTATATTCCATACATTTATGATTGTATCAAATTTGATCCTAATGCAATATATAGCTGATACAAATCAATAAAAATATGAAAAAAGAAGACTTTAACAGCTATGTGGTCCAGCCTTTATCTCTATAACTTCCTGATGGATATCCTGGAGCTACTTACTCACTTTGAACCCCAAGGGAAACTCGGTCCTTCTAGTTACAGTATTTGCCACACTGAGAGTAATAAAATCTAGACAAGACCTTAGAGCTATTTCCTCAAGCCCGATTTCTGTAGATACACAGAATATCTTAATGTGTAAGATGAATATTTGTATGCATACATACTGAATATTCTATTGTGTTTCTGGAATCATTTATGCATTCTAGATAAAACAGGATAAATGTAATGCACTTTTTTTCACATGATTTATCAAGTTGATGACAAAACACATGCGTTGTGCCTTCTTAGACAACACCTAAAATAGACATAATGCCCTTTCTACAACCAACTCTATTATCCTTCAATTATATTCTCCCTCATTATGGGAACAATATGTAAAGAGAAAAAAATTTTGATATTTCTAGTGCACTTTCTTGAAATTCAGTGGCCACTACATTAGTCTATACAGTCATTCCTGGATTTATGCAGTTTATTCATTGTCATTTTTGAAAAGAAAATTGTACATTTAGTATGGTTCTGCCTGGGATAATTAGAAAGGCAAACCCAGTGATATGCTTACAAACATAAAGGAAAACAACCCTTTCTCCTTCAGCAGAAATTCACAGACCATTTTTTTTAATAAACAGAAAATAAATGTATGCTTTGCCAGTCATAACAGTCCCTATTGCAACTACTCAATTCTGCTATTAGAGAGTTACAGCAGCCATAGGCCATATGTAAACAAATCGGCATGACTGTTTTCTAAATAAAACTGTATTTACCAAAGCAGGTAGCTACCTGGATTTAGCTCCCAGACACAGCATAGTAGAGTGGCAAGAACATGGGCTTGTAAGTAAGGAAAACAAAGTTCTCATTGCAATTCTTCCTTTAGCTACCATTATCATGGCAAGCAATCACTTCACAACTTTAGGCTTGATTCTTTATGTCTACATGGAGCATGTTAGATGATCTTTAACAGATCTTCAATTTTAACATATCTCTGAATCAGGTACTTAAATCTCTCAGAGTTGCAGCTGAGTTGTTCAGGTTGTACTACAACTGTGTTTGAAACTGTTGGTTGAGGCTTTTTAAAGATGGACTGAAGGGGTTTCCAAAAACTGTTACTTGCTGTTTTCCCTGAAAACTGTCACCAATATAGGTAACAAAATGAACAGAAAGTTTCTCTTCCATTGGGAAAGTGATGGAGACTGCTTCTCAGTAACTCCAATCCAAGCATCCCAGATTTACCAAATACAAACTCTTTGTTGTTCATCTGAAATTTAAATTTAACTGAGCATCCTGTATTTTACCTGGCAATAAATATTACTCCAGTTCCTTAATATGGGAAAGAAGTCAGACTGTATACATCTCTACTTAAGTATTTGCACAAGTATTGACCTCATTATGTCTCATAGCATTCCACCTGTCAGGCACCAGGAACATTATCTTCATTCTAATCAGGTAAGAGCTGAGGTGCCAGGATTTATGAATTATGCAGGTTCAGAGGGTTAGTGACAAATAAGTCTAAGTATTCACTAGTAACTTCACAGAAATACAAATGTCTAGTTCATTATGGAATTACTGTCTACTTTGTACAACAGGCACTCATACAGATATGCCTGTCAAAAGTGTAAACTTCCACTTACCCTTCTGTCTTTTTTTATGCAGCATAACATTTGCCACTATTTCCTAAAACAATATTCAAATGATTCATCATAGGGGCATCTTTTCCTTGTCACAGTATGACTTATGGACTGAAATAATGAATTCTCCTTTTCTGAAGAAAATGTTTTTTTTTTAAATCAATTGAAGAAAGTCAAACATTTAACAATTTTATAAAGAAATTAATTAAATATGAGAATAGAGAATACAGAACTAGGTGTGTATTATGTTGCCATAAAAGACAACCTAACAGTCACAGTTGTTCCTTCAGGAGACAAAGCAAAGAATTAAAAGGCATTTTAAGTATGGCATTGATCTAAATAAATATTCAATGATGTCTATGTGAAGACAAGCCAGTTTTCCTTGATGTAAATGTACTTACTGTAGGCAACATTACTTTCAGAAAGACTCGACCACAATTAAGATAATAGTCATTGAATTGAAGCAAATAGGGATATGGGGAAGAATTGCTATTGTTAATAATCTAAGGAACTCATTTATCTTGAAAAATATCAGCATCAACCAAGGATTTAGGCTAAAAGACTGCCAAAACAAGCCAAGCATTAGACAGACTATGGTTAATACCCTCATGAACTGGCTTGCCAAAATCTATTCTGCCTAGATTTAAAACAACCAAATATAAGTTTATGTTTTCCTTCAATATTGACTTTAAAATCTAGGCATTAAATTTGGATATTATCTTGCGAGAATATTTTGCCTTCAGAATACTGTACTGGACAAAATCAGATAGACATCTTGACATTAACATCCCTAGGACTTTCTCTCCCAGTTCCTCAATTTTGAATGCTCACATATATCACTGGCCTTATTTCTGGTTTCTACTTCTCATAACAGAGAAATGGCCTGTCAGTTTGATCATCAACTTCCTGAAATCATCCTGAGTATATAACGTGTGTCTTCCTCCAAGCATCACAAATACAATTTGGTGAGCCTCAATTTCATCAAGAGGGGAGTTCTCTGAAGAGCACTTGTGGCCACCTGCAGATAGGGCTCAGGCTTGGAGCTGAATGAAATTCTTGGCTTACAGCACTTCTCTCTGTGTCTGTTTTACTTAATTGTGCAAATAACATTGAATTTGAACATGGACCTCCAAGCCTAGAAAAAAATGTTTGAAAATAGGCACAGATGGCTTGACTCTGAACAAACATCAGTACTGAATTTATTAATAAGAGATTTCAAAAGCTTATGCCCAGATTGACTTGAGAAGTTACTCATCAGAACAGGGCCAAAGACACATTCGGTATTTATTATATATTAGATTACTTACCATCTTGATAGGAGGCAGGAAAAGCTCTAGATACAATCTTAATCAATCTACAATTACTTATTAGATGATCCACGAGTATCTTTTATGGACATTAACAACAAAAGCAAAATAAAGTATTCCCAGAAGCTGCTCTGAAGTTGTGTTTGCTGATTGTGTTGTTTTTTGTTTGTTTTTTAAAATTTTTTCTATTTGCTTTAAAACTCCTCAAGCAGAATTCAAGTCATAATTAGAGAAAAGTTAATTCAGATCTCCAGAATTTTACATGGGTGTTTTTAGTAATAGTACCATGTATGGGTATAGCTAATTAATCATTCAAATGGTGGTTACTTTTATTTTCATAAGCCACTTGTCTAAGTCTGTTTTGTGTTGCTATAGCAGATTACCACAAACTAGGTAATTTACAAAGAAAATACATTTATTTTTCATACTCCTGAAGGCTCAGAAGTCCAAGATCAAGGTGCTGGTATCTGCTGAGAGGCTTTATGTGGCATGACAGCAGGAGGTGTCACATGAGACAGAGCAAGTGTGCAAACCCACATCTCTCTTTCTCTTTTTGTAAAGCCAATGGGAGTCCACTCTTATGAACTCATCTATCTCTAATTAGCTCCCAAAGAACCCCACCTCCAAATACAATCAACATATGACACATGAAGTTTGGAGAGTCACAAACTATAATTAAAGTACCAGTACTATAATTACTTAATATTAGTCCCTTTATTGGAAGTCAATAAATCATTACTGATACGTGCAATAGGGTATAGCAAGAATTCACCAATAGCATTTCCTCTTCCTATACATATAGGAAGAGTACATGTCCCAGTCTCACTTGTAGTTAGATTGGGGTCATAGAACTAGTTCTAGCCAATGGAATGGCCTAGTCCCTGAAAGTTCTTGTCAAGTCCTCAACTCTTCCCCACTAACTGGCAGCGAAGAACACAATGATGGCAAAGCCACCCTGAAAAAAAGCCCAGATACCTGCACCTTCACATCCTCACTTGACAGCCTCCTACTCTATACTGAGATATGATGTAGGCAAGAAATAAATCCTTGTTGTGTTAATCCACTGTGAGTTGGGAGTTATTTGTTAAAGACGCTTACCAGCATTACTTTTACATTAAGGAAGAGGCTCAGGCTCAATATTTCGTTTCACTGTAGCATGGTTCATTAGATCCAAAAAGGAGCAATGACGGAAATGGTGACTAGTATGGATTGTTAGCAGAGATCATGCAATGCAGAAAAAGCTACAGAGAGAACTGAGTTGGGAACCTATAGAACCTTTGGCAAACCAAAGGCAGAAATCAAGAAAGAGATGGAAAATATTACCTAGAACTGGCTCCTTTGTTAGCAATGGCAAGACAGGCCACCAATAGGGAGCAGAATCCCTGAGGACTCTACTGACTATACCTAGTACTTATTTCTCAGGTCCAGGCTAGAAGATAAACTCCTGAGTAGCCAAGCCTGTTGAAATGCATACGACTGAAGAGAGCTCTGAGAAAAAGTGTGGTTTGCCTATCTAATTTGGAGGCCTAGCTATTAGCTGGAAATTCTAAGAGTACCATGTAATTGCAGTAAATGAATCTTAAATCCAGGCAGTTTTCTATAACAAAAGTAATAACAGCTAGAAATACTTGTATAGCAAGTTTTTGCACATATTTCACTTCTCAAGTACACTTATGCCTTTCCAATTTTGAGAACTTAATGTAAGACTTTCTTCAAAAGTCTTGATGATGGTCAGCAATGACAAAGGAAAACCTCTAAGATTTTGGCAAGCACATCTAAAGAGATGGGAAGTCTTCAATTAAGCTCTATTTCATGAAAGTAAATTAAACAGTATGTCTAGTTGTTCCTACTTAACTGCGCTTGACAAGATTTTAGGTGGTGGTTCCTGCTGATAGATTGAGTGCAAAGGAGTGAGAAGGAAAGGAAATGGGCAAGGGAAGTGACTGGTATGAATAAATATGTATTTGGAAGATTTCCACTTAATTCTTTTGCATGCGCTTCTGTTTCACGCTGGTAGTATCTCTTGGGAAATCAGCCACACTGCATTGGTTTCACTGCTCCCACCTGCATATTGAATGAAACTGTGCAGATTCATTCTGAATATATTCTCTGCTGATCCTAGTTAAGGGAAACAGTGAAAACCTCAAGCATTGGCCCGCCAGCACTGTACTGTGAAGAAAAGCCTAACCATAGTCTCCCCCTTCTTAAGGGAACTACAACATCTTCTGAGACTTCAAGGGTGTGATCATTTCTTTAAAAGCTTTTTAGTAAAAACTTGACTACATGTATGTGGAGCCAGTAAGTCTATTTATAGGCAAACAATAGTAAAAGAAATGAAATCATGGCAAGATGATGGAGTTATGGATCTTTGTGTTTCATAAACTAACCATAAAACCTTGAGTTAGTATCGCTAAATAATTCTCTGTACCTTTATAGGTTAAATGTCCTTTCTGAAAGTGATTTCACCAAGAGTTGCCCACAAAATGTCATATCTTAAGAATATAAAGGAGACGGGCACAGTGGTGCATACCTGTAATCCCAGCATCTTCAGAGGCTGTCAGAAGATCAAAAGTTCAAAGCCAGTCTCAGCAACTTAGAGAGGCCCTAAGCAACTTAACAAGACCCTGTCTCAAAATACAAAATAAATAAAAAGGGCTGGGGATATGGATCAGAGGTTAAGCACCCCTGGGTTCAATCTCTGGTATTATATATACATATACATATATATACATACATATGTATATGTATATGTATATATATTTATATGTTTATATATTTATATATGTATATATATTTATATATATACACACATATATGTACATATATACATACATATATATACACACATACACATATGTGTATATATATATTACAAGAAAAAATAAGACAAGAAGAAGAAATTAGCTCTAAGGTGATACAAGGCGGCCTTCTCCATCCAGTTCCTTTTTTTTTTTTTCATCTGCCTATAGAACAAGCCTCAGAAATTCATAGGTGTACATGAACAAGAGTGCCCATGAAACTCTTAGTGACCTTTGTGCCATTGAAATCCCTTATTTTCAGAATTACAACTTCTGTCTACTGGTCTTCTCCCCTACTCCTCAAAGACATATGCTCCAGGGTAGCCCTTATGTCTCCCCTCTTACAGTACCTGTGCTGCATCCCACTGTGATTTTTCTGCATATAAAACCCCCCAAAATATTTGTGGAACTCAATGGAAGCACAGTGTTTCTTCCACACACCTAACATAAAAAATAGGTCATTTTTATAGAGGTTAAGTTATTCTTGTAGCATTTATTGGATGTCTAGAACTCATCCATAATAGAGTCTTTAGTTTTCCCTCCATGCTATTGCCAAAAAATAAAATGTTAGTTTGCTTCTATACACTTAAAAGTCTGAATCCAGGAGAATGAAAATGAGTGAGATAGAAGTAAATGGGGATATTTAAAAAAAGATCAAATGATCACTATCTTTGACTGAGACCAATGGCTTCTAAAAAGGAATATAAAATAAAAGTAATAAACAGATGATATTTGCTTTGGCATACCTTCAGTACTTCCTTTTCTCTTAGTGCCCTCTCCAAGCCCACCAAGGACTCTAACTGCCTAAATCTGTTCCTAGTACCCCTTCCCCACCACAAACACCCTTAAGAAATTCCACATACCTCCTACTCACCCTCACTTTCTTTGTCATTCTTATTTCCCTAAATTGAAACTATCATTAGGTATTTCAGCCAGGTTAGACAGAAAGTTAATTAGGCTAGTTCCCCTTAATTCTATGACTAATCATCTACCCACATAGACTTAACCTACTCAGGAATGTTTTCTTATTAATTCTAATTGGTGAAATTTCAGTTGGTGTGGAAGAAATACTTTGAGATAGGAAGACATCTGCTCTCTTTCACAAATGAGAAAACCAAAACCACAGGTTTGGTCTTATTCTCTTCCCACCACATTTCCCCAGGCCTATTCTAATGGGAATGATGAGCCTTTTCTTCTCCTCTTAGTAACTTAAGGGTCAAGATCAATGAGCCTCCCTAATTACAATTTTGTCTTTCAGTAAAAGAGATTAGGGCAGAACACTTGGGTTGCCTATTTAAAAAGAAAAAAAAATTTTTTTGAGTTGCTGGGGATCTAAACCCAGGCACTGCACATGCTAGGCAAGCACTCTGGGATAGCCTACTCTTGTACCAAGCTAGAGCAGGACCTCCTTTTCTAACTTCCCAATACTTACAACTACCAGCAATTATACAGTAGTTCTCAAAGCTTATGGTGGGTCATAATCAGCTATAGGGCTTGATAAACATGGATTGATGGGCTCAATCCCACAGAGCTTCTAAGACAGTCTGTTTGGGTAAGGTTAAGATTTTTATATGACTAAAAAACTCCCCAGTGATAATGGTTTTAGGGAAACACATTAAAAACCATTTCCCTATACTAAACTTCCCTTGCATGCAGAATGGAAAGAATATTCCAAAGGGAGAGAACGCATACAAAACAATGGTGAGAAAAAGAATTTTCTGTTTAGTACTCATGACATTTTGCTTTCCCCAGAGACTGAGTTTTGTGAAAAGAACAAAGGACACAGAGTTGAGGGAACAAATGAAGAATCATGTCAGTTTAGAATGCAGAGCTGTAGTTTTCCTCTAGAGAAAACCGTGACCTACATGGTATTAGAGGAATAAAACATGCAGGAAGTTATCTTAAGTCACTTCCCATGTTGGCATAAACTAAAAATAAGTTGCTAGTAAATAATACAGGCTGCTCAAATTCTGAGATTACCTTTAAAATGTATGAAGAGATTTGACTGACGTACCAGTGGTAAGAAGGAAAAGGTGAGGAAACTTCTCTGCCCACTCACTTTCCACTCCCCTCGTTTTCATTTCTCCTTGATTCTTCCAAACAATAAGACATTGTGGAACCTTTATCAGGAATTTATACTGAGCATTTTTTTTTTTTTTTTGTGGTACTGGGGATTGAACTCAGGGGCACTCGACCACTGAGCCACATCCCCAGCCCTATTTTGTGTTTTTTATGTAGAGACAGGGTCTCACTGAGTTGCTTGCTTAGCGCCTCGCCATTGCTGAGGCTGGCTTTGAACTCGCGATTCTCCTGTCTCAGCCTCCCTATATACTGAGCATTTATACTGAGCAATCTCACTGCACATGAAGGATTTTGTAGAACTGGATCTCTTTTCTCTCTGTTCTCTCATCTCAGTGTTGAGAGATTCATACCCTCTTTTCTCTACTGTCTTGCTGTTTTTGCTCTCTCCCACTTCAGCATGCCTAAAGGGGATTGCTATACCATTTTGCCAATAAGGGAGGTAATATTTCAAGATCTGGACTTGCGCACAGGGGACTACATACCCCCTGACAGTTTTAATGTGGTCTTTGTGTTCCAACTCTGCTTTCAGACAGAAAGATCAGGTATGAAGGGAAACTGAGCAGTGATCCAATTGGTGAAAAGAATCTGTCATCCAAGGGAAAAGACAGGCAAGATTCCAGTAGCAAAGCAAAGGTGTTTGTACAAGTAAAATTTGTACAAGTAAAATGTACTGAATAGAGCACTACTTTTCTTCCAGTAACCTAAATTCTGAGAGACCACAGTCCTTGGTCACAGTCTTAGGTTGGGTTCTGAACTAGGAGGTAAATGTAGTTAATTTATTTCAGAGAACATATTGGCAGAGGAGTGGAAAGCAGGAAAGGGAGAAAAGGAAAAAAATACAGAAAAGTTAGCTCCATGAGGAACTGGGGCTCATCTCTGGAAAATGGCATAGAACATGCCTTGAGTTTCTTGACCTAAGTGCAAGGAAACATACCTATCAATTCCCTCTAGTTGTAAGTTAAGGCTTGCTCCTGGGATGTTAATTTTACTGATTTTTCTGACCTACTCTGAAAAGGGCTATGCATGCTCTTATAGTCAGAGAAATTATCCAAAGAGTCACAGAAACTAAGTGAATGTGTCTGGTTGATACACAGAGAGTACTCACATATTTCCTATAGTCCCTTGGAGATTTCTCCTTTTCTAACATTCAGTTGTCCTAAAATCTTAGGCTTCAGTAATAAATAACATCCATTGAAAGTTAAACATATTTCAGTTTCATAATCTTTCACTTTCTATTAGTGCCACCTTACCTGTGTTTTATCCTGTTAGTAAATTATATCAATGTCTTCTTAGAAATGTATGCAGAAATAAATTCTTTCTAAAAAATAAAACACCATCTGTTAAGGTTTAGTAATGTCCTCTAAAAGCTCATGTGCGAGACAATGCAAGAAAGTTGAGAGGTGAAATGATTGTTGTGAACCTTAACCTAATTAGAGGATTAATCCACTTGAGCAGATTAGCTGGTTGGGAACTGTGGGCACATAGGACATGGCTGGAGGAGGCAGGTCACTGAGGGCATACCTTTGGGGTATACATTTTGTCTCAGAGCTCTCTCTGCTTCATTGTTTGCTGTGTCCTGAGCTGCTATCCCCCTCCACTCACTTCCACCATGATGTTTGTTCTGCCTCCCCTCTGCCACAGCAATGGAGTCAGCCTTCTACAGATTGAAACCTCTCAAAGTGTGTGTCCCAAATAAACTTTTCTTCCTCTAATGGTTCTTTTAAGGTCTTTTGATCACAGCAACAAAAAAGCTGACTAAAATACTATCTATGTAAAGTTGTTTAAGACTTTGTAATTTGTTCTTTCAACAACTCAGAGAAATATGCTCAAAACTTTTCAAATGCACACTTCAAATGCACACAAATTTCCACATTTGCATTTAGTCTAGACACGATTACACATGAAAACCCCTCAGTTGATCAGCTTCAAGCTGCATCTCTGACATCAGTACAATAGCACTCAGTTGTTTTGTAGCATATCAAACATATCAAAAAAAGAACATCAAAATAAAAAAATAGAATTTCAAGAAACATATTTTCCCAAGATAAATAATTACCAACTTCTAATTGAATGGTTAGTTTGGTATAGCTTCATCAAGGAAATGATAGAACATAGGACAAAGTTATGACGATCAAGTTGGCCAAGACTAGCTTCCAAGCAGCTAATTTAGTATTCTAGGAAATTTAAATATGCAGAAGCATTACTCTGAGTTGTTTTAACTAATTGAGAAGTCAAACATGAGAATTTTATTATAATAAATAAATAATTTGGTATTGCTTCTTTGTGAACTTAATCAAATTAATTTGCCTTTGGAGACAGAGTGGTTCTTGCAATGTAATATGTGGCAAAACCAAATTCAATTTCTCGAACAATGCCTCACTGTGTATTAACCCTTATGGTAAAATAAAAGGCCCAATCTATAGCAAAAACATTTTCCTACATAGCAAGTGACAAGCACAAACTTTACAATTCAGGAAAGCAAACAACCCAAAAAATAGACCTTAGCATATAAAGATTTAAATACCAAATATTTATTTATTTATTTATTTTAAATAGATTTTTTAGCTGCAGATGGACACAATACCTCTATTTCATTTTATTTATTTTTACGTGGTGCTGAGGCTCGAACCCAGGGCCTCACACATGCTAGGCAAGCGCTCTACCACTGAGCCAGAACCCCAGTCTCTAAATATGAAATATTTAAGATAGAGTTTAACAAATGGAAAGTCATCCCTTCTTCTTGGATAGTATACCCAATATACAAAATGTAATTTATGATTCAATTAATTTATGTTTATTACAGTCCACCACCAGAAGATCTTTAAGTCAAAAAGTCAATACAGTGGTTTTTTAAAAGGAAGTTAAAAGAGAAAAGAAGCTCTTCTTTACAGAAGAGTGCTCATTAATAAAGGTAAAAGACAGAATTAGAAAAATTATCATTTTGCAATCACTATGATAATTATAAATTCAAGTAAGAATTATTAATGAGTGCTAAAACTACTTTGTAGAAGATTGATAAGAATATTCCCTGAATCTCAAAAACAATTTCCCAGAGATTATTTACTACAATAATTTACCTCATGTGAGATAATAGATAAGTTCATTTATTTCACTATGTATTTTCCACTATCTATGTGTATCCCAAAACACACTATAATTCTCAAATACACACAATACAATTTATTTGTTTAAAAACACAATGAGATGCTACTTCCCTCTCAATAGGATATCTATAAATGAAGCAATCAGATAATAACAAAGGTTGGTAAGAATGTGAACAAATCAGAACTCTCACACGTTACCAGCAGGATTTGAAAATTGCGTAGTCACTTTGGAAAATGGTTTGGCAATTCCTCAAAAAGTTAAATACAAAGTTCTATATGACTGAGCAATTCCACTCTTACACAAACACCCAAGAGAATTTTAAGCCTATGTCCACATAAAAACCTATATATGAATGTTCATATAGCAGTATTAACAATAGCCATAGAAACAATTTTTTCCATCAGTCCATCAACTAATGAATGAAAAAATGTTGTATACCCATACAATGAAATATTATTCATCTACAAAAAGAAATGTAGTACAGACATATGCTTCAATATAAATTAACATGAAATGTCCAAAATAGTCAACTCCATAGAGACAAAAAAAAGTGAATAGTAGTTTCCAGAGGCTGAGGGGAGGAGTCAATGAGAAATAACTGCTAATACGTACAGTGCTTTAGGGTAAGAAATTTCTAAAATCTGGTGATAGCACAACTCTGAATATACAAAAACTACTGAACTGTACACTTTTAAAGGATAGATTTTATGATATATGAATTATATGTCAATAAAGCTTCAATTTAAAAAGAAAGTATTCTGAAATTGAGGACCAAGTTGTAAGTGATATAAGACCTAAAGGAGAGAAGAAAATACTAGAACTATCAACTGAGAGAGAAAATATTCTTGAAGAAAATCCAGGATAGGGCAACTCCAGTGACAGTATTCACAACCAAGTTCTGCAGGTCCACACAACTAAAGAACCTAGAGCTATACAGACTTGTGGCACCAAGAGAAACCTACTTCCCTTCACAAGAACTAAGTGAGCCACCCCAAATAGCTGGTTGTTCAGACTCCTCCCCATGCTATTCTCTGAGAGAGATGCTAGAAGAGAAAAGAAGCTCAAACTTGCTTAGAAAAGACATAATTCTCTATCCCCATTTCTGTGATTTAAGCTCTGGATCAGCCTCAGAGTAAAAATAAACTGATACCAAAAAAGAACTTGGAAATCTTGACCTGGGCTTTGAAATTCAAAGTCCATGCACATTTCAGTAGCAAGGCATGAAGAGGTGCAAATTCCTGTACCTGATGTTTTTTCTCTCCCCTAACTGAAATGTAAGTGTTGCTCAAATTCTGTCTGCCAGGTAGTGTTCTCCTTATAAAATTCACATACTACACAAACCTTCCTCCCGAATAGTGTAAACACATTAAAAGAAATTTCCATATCCAAAATGGAAAGCTACTATGTGATAAAGATACGTCAGCACTTACCATTTTAAAAAGAAGATTTGCAGTTTCTATACAGAGATAAGATAGAATAAATTCACCAAAAGCTTAGAAGTAGATATCTGATGATATCTGGGATGAAGCTATTATTGTTCTGCTGCAAACACATGTTAAAAATCTTTTTCATACAGAGGAGCAGCCGTGTTTCCAAACTGAATAGGCAGCATTCAGTGCGCTCCTTAAGGACAAAAATTGATAGACACACTTTGTAAACCCCATGAGTAGCACTCTGCAGAGCAGATGCTTACTAAAAAGTTTTAAGCCACTAAGTGAAAGAACAGTGAATGTGTTTACTGTTTAACCTGTTGTCCTTCTCTGGGATGTAATCTCTCTTTCATTCATTTTGTATTTGGTATCTGTATCTTTCCTCATTCACAGGGATAACTCTGGTTTTTAGCAATATCATTTTTTACCCATTTTCTCAAACATGTAGGTGTACTGGGATTGAAATAGCTCTGTTAATATTACACTTACAAACTTGCATTTTCACCTTATCAGCGATAAATTCTTATTTATTTTCAATGGATGCTTTATGTAAAAAATAAAAAGTTTAGAAAATAAGAAAAATGTCCTGGCAATTATTTGAATCTAGGCTCCAACATTTGACTCTGCAAGTTTGTGATTTCTTATAATGCCAAGCCCAACTCCCTCATGCTAAATTGAGATGTACAAGACCCAGTTGCGAAACATTAGGCTTCCATAAATCTTATCAACTAATGCTCTTCACCACTGACAGCACTATCCCCCAGGACAGACATGCTTCATCAGGGATAAAGTGCTAGAAATATTCCATTATCCAAAACTGTGCCCAGTGATAGCCTTCTTCAACAGATGACATCAAATTATTCATATGGAGCAGATGTCTCATGTGCATTTGAGAACAGTTATTTCACAGCTTTCTCAGAACTTGCCCTCAAGTTAAAACTATTTGAGTTCCACTGTCTCAACTGTCAAGGACATAGAGTTGATCATCCTGCCAATTAGAAATGTCATGAGAGACTTTACATCTCAACTCTGAGGAACGTCATGGAATTTTGGCAAAAATTTTGAAAGACTTAAGTTACCATAGCTTCTGGTGCCTGACTTAAAGAATTAGACTGAATTCTTCTCTGGTCTTAATCAAATTTTCCTCAGGACCCATACGTTAATTTGTAATAGACACAAATTAAGTTGTTAGAATTTAGGTCTTAAAGTACATTAAAATGCATCTTAGGGAGATAAAAGAAGCAAAAAGTAAAATTATAACAATAAAGATATTATCTAAATTATAGGTAAACATCTCTCTGATTATCTGAATTAAAAAACCTTCCAATTTAAAAAAATGAAGATATCATATGGGGAAACTTACCACTTGAAATATATAAAAACTATGAATAGCAAAGATGAATAAATATTATGTTAGAAAAATTTTTGTTCGAAATATGTAAGTTTAATATCTTACTATATATAAAATTCTCAAAAGAGAAAATAAAAATATTAAATTTTCAACTTCTTTAAGATGAAATTTCAAAATGCAAATAAAGTCAAACCAAAGTACCATTTATTCACTTATCAATTTAAAAAGGCCTCAGTATCATAATAGCTGACAACTCTGTAGTGTTTATTATGTCCTAATTATCCATCTTGACTATCTTTATTAACAAATTTAATCCTCACAATAATGCTATGGGTAAACAATATTATTTTGATAATTACAGTTTAACAAATGAAGTAAGTGAGGTACATATAAGTAACTTAACTTAAAGTTGATATTTAAGGTGGTTCATTTCCAAAATTATTCTCTTAACCACTAAGTTCTATTGCCTTGGGTTGATAGAGAGGTATGACATTTCAGACATACTCATTTGTTACTGCTTAAAAGTATATAGGGGTCATAATTTCTGAAATATATTTTATATGTATCTATCAAGAATCTTGAAAGTAATTTATAGCCTCTGTTTCATCATTTTGACTTCTAGAAATCTATCTTAAAAATAATATTTAAAGTGAAACAGGTCTGTGAACAGAGATGCTCATGACAATATTTATAATAACAAAAAGAAAATAGAAACTAAATGGCAAATGCTATGAGAATTTTCATGTTCATTATAATTTGTAGAAACAAAGAAGTATTTGGCAGCAAATGAATGTAACATTTAAGAGTTTTCATGAGATAGAAAATGAGGCAGGAAAGATTAGGAACCTTTGTCCCAGGTCCCATGCCTCCTCAATCCACAGAACTGTGAGGCTAATTGCCTCCTTTTCATCCTGTCCCATTGCTGTTATCCAAGGAACTAACTTTCCCAAAGTGTAAATAAGATCCCTTTTTCAAAATGATTGCCTGCCAATCCCAGGGAATATGCGCAGAGAACCACAGATTTGACCTATAGTAACCTAGAAGCAATAATTCCCTACTTAAAACTTCATATATATTATTTGCATCTCATGCATCTAATGTAAAACTTGGGAACAAGCATTTGATGCATGTGCAGTAGGCATTATGAGCAAGGCACAGGAATCTGTCAGTCAACCCTTGTTTAGCATAAATCACCCTAACAAAAAGCCACCCAAAGAGGAACAAAGAACTCAGAAATGCATATAAGCCCAACCTTCTCTGAGTCTGCTGCAGATGTCTTTGTCATGTCCCTGCTGCAAGGAGGCAGGGTATCTTACTCCAATATACTCTACTAACTGCTGTTTCTCTTTGTCTTTGTGAATACTTTTCACCACCCACTCAGGCCATCACCCAAGTTCCATGACAGGAAACATTTATAATGCTAAATAGAATTCAGAATAAAAAGTTTTATGCATACTACTCACTTAGTTAAAAAGACAGAAATTTACTTATTCAGCATATATTAAAGAGCTCCTTATGGTATCTATAAACAAAGTCCACTGCTCTGGTGAAACTAACTTCCCAATGGAGCAGGCAAACAACATATTAAATAAATGGACTGCACAGGGATTAGAGAGCTAAGTACAATAGAAAAGAGAAAGAAAAGAGCAGAATAATGGGAATTGTAAATGGTAGGTTGGCACATGCAGGATGCATCACTGAGATACTATAAGAAATTCATCCTTGAGATGTTATGTGAGTAGGGATTTTGAGGAGGTAGGGGGTTTAGCTAAGTGAACATCCGAGGGAAGAACATTTTAGGTGAAGGAAGAGCTGGAGGAAAGGTTCAGTAACAGATGCTACTGTATGCTTTCCTACAAACACCTGTGGCTGTCTTCCTGCAGGCCTTTATATCCAGGCTGTAGAACATGCTAAACCAATACATGGGGTAAACTGAAAATTAATGGCCTCAGAAGCAAGACTTGACCCACCAGCTAAGGGATTGAGGAAAACACCCCCAGCCCCCTCCCTTTGGGTAGGAAAATTCAAAGGTTATGTTCTACAGTGTCACTTAGAGCAATGTTTCTCAAATATTAATCAGAGCATAGGAATTCCCTAAAGTCCTTTCTGAGTGGGGCCTGCAATTCTTGGGAGTCTCATTTCAATGAACTCCTAGGCAAAGCCAATGCTATAGTCTCCAAGCCACACCTTAAGTAACAAGGTCATACAGTTATTCAGTGGGATTGGGTCCACTTATATATAGCATAAACAAATCTCTCATCAGCTTCCTTCTCATCCCTGACTTATCTCCTCTCTCCCATAAAGTGTTATCTTGGCATCACCTTCAAAAATAAACTAGTTGCATTCACTTCATCTTAGGAGCTGCTTCTAGGAAAGACCTTAGGATAGGAATATTCCTGATCAGCTAGAGGAACATAACCAATATAAGGGACTGGAGCTGAATGAGTAGACCAAGTAGTGGGATAAGGAAGATCTGAAGGAGTACATCAAGTAGTGGGATAAGGTAATAAGAGAAAATCATAAAAAGACAACTATAAGGATTGGAGCTCGCTACAGTAAAATAAGGGGCTATTATAGAGTTTTGAGCAGAGGATGACAAGATAATATGCTCTGACATTAATATGCTCACCCTGGCTACCAGTGGGGTCCAGGGCAGAAGCAGACATCAGTTCAAAGGTTATTACAGAAACACAAGGTGGAGATGATGAAGGAACAGGAGGGGCTGATAAGCAAACTGAGTCAGTTTTCTTCTGACATACAAGTAATCAGATTCTGGACATCCAAATGAAGCAGTTAAGTAAACAGTTGTGTCACAACAGGGTTGAGGAAATATGAAAGTAATCAACATTGGCATATTAGTGACTTTTAAAATCATGGGATCGTGAAATCAGTTAGGAAGTAAGTATAAATAGAAGAAAAAGGAGTCAAAGAACTGATGCCTGAACTTCAGTCTTAGGAACTGGAAGTCAGTTATGTTCCAAGTCAACAGTAGCGATGTCTGTGTGCAGAGATTCTAGGTAGGTGTTATTATTATTATTATTATTGTTATTTTTACTATCATTTTCTTGCCTTCAGTGTTATGTCTGTGGAGCCAAAGACCCAAGGGAAATGCAGCATCCAATAACTTGTCATTGTGTCTCACTGTGGCCCTGCCAGTTGGGAACCATATGAAAGGAATAAAGAAATTTGACAATTCAAATCAGGCAATAAAACTAATGAGATTTCAAAAGTATTACATAAGCAAGTAAAATATCTGATAGAATGGATATAAAATGTGTTTTGAGCCAGATAAGAAAATATTAAATTGTGTGAAGAAAATCAAATAAGTGCAAAACCTAATTAAGCAGAGGCATACAACCTCAATGGAGTGGACAGAAATGACACCTAACAATAACCTGAACCTAGGAAAGGGTAATGATTTCTACAAGGCATGAGGACTCCATTATTACAGAAACTATAAAGTAGGTTTCCATGTAGGTAAGGACAGGGGGAGAACCAAATCCTGTGCCTAGATCCCAAACCTCCCTTGATATAACCTCCACAGGCCTGAGATAGAACAACTGTCCTTTAAACAGCAAGGCTGAGATGTTATCATAGGATGTAACAGATCCGTACTTAGAATACAAGTAAGTATAAGTTCCAGAAAATGGTTTCTGTGAAATTGGAAAGTAACTATGTTTAGTAGTTGTTATTGTTTGGATGTGAGGTGTCCCCCAAAAGCTCACATGTGAGACAATGGAAGGTTGGAGAACTGACTGGGTTATAGCCTTAACCTAATCAGTAAATGAATCCCTGATGGGATCAACTGAGTGGTAACTGAAGTGGTAGGGTGTGGCTGGAGGAGGTGGGAACTGGGGCATGACTTTGGGTATATATTTATATCTGGCAAGCAGAGTCAGTCAGTCTCTCTCTCTCTCTCTCTCTCTCTCTCTCTCTCTCTGCTTTCTGATCACACTGTGAACTGTTTCCCTCTGCCACACTCTTCCACCATGATGCCCTGCCTTACCTTGAGCCCCAAAGAATGGAGCCAGACTTCTATGGACTAAGACCTCTGAAACTGTGAGCCCTCAATAAACTTGCCCCCTTTACAGTTGTTCTGATCGGGTCCTTTAGTCACAGAAGCAAAAAAGCTGACTAAAACAGTGAAGTATTAGAAATATTTAGAATGATTTGATTTATTAAACTAACATGGGTTTAGAACTATAAATTTAAATAAATTAATTTTAGAATTGTTATCTTATTCAAAGAGAGTTTAATTATGTTTCTAAATAGTGTTGGAATATTTAAGAAAATCTGATATTCACCTATATATTTATAAATTTAACTTCTAATTATTTTAAAAATTCCTTAATTACTTAGGAAAGTTTTGCTTATTAGTCAGTTATAATTCCTAAAAAGAAAACCAAATAGTTTTATGTATAAATGTAATTTTTTAAACTTCAAACTTGTTTTACTAATCTCATTTACAAATGGAATATAACACTAATTCAGAGCCTTCTTGATTCTAACAAGTGATTATTAAAAAATTTACAAAATCTAAAATAGAGTTAATTATACAAGTTAACTTAGAAGCATAGGAAATCTAGTTTTTAAATGCTTTAACTGATAAATTGGATATTACTTTTAAAATAGTATATTTAAATGGAATGCCTTTGGTCAAAAGTTGCCTTCAAAGACAAAAATTTAAAAGATCAACCCCTGTTTCTATACTTCCAAGTTTTTGATAAATGAACATAGATTCTTATATTGGTTAAATTTTACACAGTACACATATATTAGTTTTATTTGGGAGAAAAATTTTTATTAATAGGATACAAAAATGAATTCCACCAAATGAATAAATTCCTCAGTACTTCTACAAGTGGTAAATCTAACAATTTTCCCTTTAAATGCTAGCCAGATAGTGTTAGAATACATAGAGGCAAATTCTTAGGAATGTCTTGTATAAATCAGACAACTATTTTCTAATGTGAATACCACATCCATAAATAAGCCAAATTAATACCTTCCTATTAGAAGTCAGTTAAGTGGTTACTCTATCCAAGTGGGTATCTGTTACTATATATCAAATGTATATAGGTGCTATTGTATAATAAAAATGTATATTCATTTTAAAGTATAAATAAATTCAATTTTTTTTCCTGTAATCAATAGATGCTAAAATAGCAAAATAGTTATTGGCATATTCTGATTGTTTTCCAAATGATAAGTATTATGCTAAGCCTTTTAGGTATATATATATTTTTTGCATGATAACCTAATGATAAAAATATTATTATCCCAATTGTACAGCTGAGAAAGTCAGGGAAGAGAAAGTTAACACTACTTTTCCAGTCACACGGTAGGAAGTCCAAAGTGAAACGACTCTCTTTCTGACTACAAAAGCACCTGCTTTTAATTAGTGCAGTGTGTAAAAGTACAACTTCTGTTAAACAGGAAACGTGAAACATTATGTGGATACTAAGTAGGGTGGATGGTACTTAAAATAGGCAGAAGAAATGATGCTAGATTCAAGACAGGTATTTGTTATTCAAGAGTTAGGAATGTGGGGAGTATCCAGGATGGATCTCCCCAGTCTCATCCTTTGGTAGCCCAAACAAGATAAATCACATTGAATTTTCAAATAAAGCTCCATGTCTTGGAGGTTCTGCCCTCTATGTAGGCAGTGGCCTGCTTCTGGTGACTTAAGTAAAGACAAGTTTTCATTAACTTAAGTAGAGCTAGTCATTATATATTTGAACATTTACCTGGACAGCCTCACACTAAGGCAAAAAATTTATTTAGGCTTCATCTCTCCCCTCTTTATATGTCTGTTGAAACCAAAGTTTAGAGTAGATTTCTAGCTGAGTAACATATTAACAGCACTTTGAAATGTACCCCCCAAAGAAGCATCTAAAGAACTTAAACATAACAACTTCTGAATGTTAACAGATGAGAGATACAATCATTAATGCCTTTAGGAAATTCATAACTTCCCTGAGGTTCATTTCTTTCTCCATCATTTGAAGAATTTGAACTATATGAGAACTTTTCCACCAGAGCCAGATAATTGTTTTCTAGGGTATCTGTCCTGTGTTCTCTGGAAAACATCTCTGGCCTCTATCCACTAGTGCTAGTAGCATTCACAGATGAGAATCACTGAAGGAGACAAACACTGAGGCCTCTTCAGTTTTCAATATTCATATTCTGGGAAATCTTTTGCTTAGTTGATCAAATTCTCAAATGCTAAACTTCTTTGGGAAGAATTACACAAGAGCAAAGTTAGGTAGATATAAGCCAATGTCCCTAGTAAGGAAAGGGTTTATGTTTTAGGGAAATCACTCAATTTTACATGCAGAACCCTCAACATGATAATAATTCTTTATAACCATAAGTCTCAGGTGGCCACAATACAAAATGTCACTGAAGTATTACTACAGGACCTGTTCCTTAAGACAGAGAAATTTATGGCTCCATCTACATCTTTCCTACTTCTTTCTGACATCCAATGGCTTCATCTAAGAATCTAAATTCTCCTGTCTTTGATTTAATACCTTTTCCTTGTGTGAAACCTCTCTGTGAGTGGCTTGGCTTTTTGGAAACTTGTCCCTGCTCCCTAGTGTCATGCTTTCATTCATTCTCATTTGTGTTGCTGCCATCTTGGATGATGAAAAGCTTCTTACCTGTAGAAATTGGCTCTCGTGTTCCTTTCTGAGTGAAGGAGCTATGGCAAAGGCATTTCTCTGTAAATGAAGTCAGAGTTCCAATCACCTCCCAAGTGACAAAGATGTGTGTGTCCAGCATTGGGCTTTAGATTTAGCATGAATGGAATAAGGTCGGTGGAATTTGAAAAGAGTTTCCCATACAGAGGAGTGTCTCTATAGGAGATAATGAGCTTTTATGGAGTTAGTCAGTAAATTAGCAATTCGTATTTACTGAGTGCTTCTAAATTCTCATCACCATCACTGAAACATTTTGGTTTGTTTTTATTACTTAAATAATACATTCCTGTGAGTTTTCAAAAGAAAAACATAGGGGATATAAAGTAAAATCTATGCGTATGTGTACGCAGCACACACACATACACAGTCACAGGACCTGATGTTCTGCAACTTGGCTTTTTCTCAACCTAATATTGCTAAAGCAGCTGGATATTCCTCATCGTTAATGATGAAAGTGGAGTTATCCATCGTCCAGACACATTATACACTTTTAAAAAGTACTCTTTATGGATGTTTAAATTTTGTGTTTCACATGATAATGCTGTGATGAATAGCCTTATGCATATATATCTGATGAATCATTTATATGAAAGAAAGGGTATGTTCCTTGAAAACTGGTAATTACTGTTAAATTATCCTTGAATATGGTTGCACCAATTTCTAATCTTCTGGGGACATTTTGAGACAGTCATGAGAAGAAAAGTTTCAGACTTCTGGGTCATAGCAAATTGCAGGTTATAGGAATTAGGTAAACTGGATTATTTCTACTCTTTTCCTCTTGCTCTATGGTCTCCCTCCTATCTTTAAAATGTTTTTGATACATACAGCAAATGGTTAAATTGCGCTTAGTCATTGGAGAAAGTTTTGAAGCAGTTTCTAAGGAGAAAAGACCATGTAGTCAAAATTATCTTAGAAAATGTCTTAAAGTAGCTCACAAGTACATTGTGTATAATTTTGTATCAACAAATTTGACATTAATATATATGTGAAAATAACAAAAAATTTATAGTAATGTACAATGTAAATTAAGTAAACATACAACGTAGAATCTCACATCGCTGTATTCTTAAAGATTAATCATTATCAGTTCAAGGAGATACTAGCACTTTAAGGCTGCCCGAAAATTTATAATTACTAAGGGAAACAAATAATTATATTTCCTATCTTATATTTATGTAAGTGCTTGAAGGAAACATAATTAATAACAGTAGTTAAAATGAATTTCCTATGAAAGAGATAAATTTCAGAGTGTGAGCTGAGTTAGGAGAACAAAAAAGGATGGCAAGACTCTAGAAACCAGACCCCAGGAAATGGCAACCATGCCAGTACTAAAGGACCAAAGGAGGAAACAATGTGCCAGTGCAGGCTGTTTTGCAGACTGGGAGAACAGTAGAGATACAGTTCCAGCTAGAGTTATGGCTGAACCAGGGATCCAGAAAAGATACTCTGACCTTTCCCTTTTACCAGCTAACCTCCTGCAAACTTGCCCAGAAGCCTGCTGGCATAGATGATCCAGTAATGCACTAGGCAGAGGTTAGCTTATAGGGGCAGAGAAACCAGGGAAGTCCATTTCGGGACAAAAGCTCAGTAAATGGATTGGCAAGAGGAATCATCACTGGCACTATTTCAATTGTTCTTTGCAACTCTCCCTCCTTCTTTTTGCCAGTGGAGTTTAACTAAATTCAATGATCCTGTGAGAAGAATCCACTGTATATAATAGAGGATCATTCTTAGAAAGCTCATTGCTGTTGGATTCTTTTATTAGCCCATGAAAACAAAGAATGAAAAGATAATAAGTGTCATATGGTCAAGAGGCTCATTGTGAAAGCCTTCATGAAGTTTATGTGTGGGTCAGTTTTTTAAGAGGTGCTATATGCTATGTCTCTCACACTTTACATCTGAGAAAAATAAGAAAGAATAAAAGAAGAGGGAGGGGAGAGGGGAAGGGATGGGAGAGGAAGATAAGGTGCGGCAAGGGAGAAGGAGAAGTAGCAGCAGAAAAAGGAGGAGAAACCATGACTCAGCCACAAGTTATCTCTAGGTTTCAGCATTTTTCCCAACAAAGGGTTGGGATTAGACTAGATGTTCTCCAACTGGACCAATTTCAGAAACTCAGGGGATCCTACCAACAATGCATATCCCTAAGTCCTTCTCCAGGCACGCTGAATCTGAATCCTCAGATGGGAAAGCCCAGAACCTTAGTATATAAAATCTTATCTAGGTGATGCTGCCATGCATCCAGACTTGAGTCCAAGTAGTCAATGATCTCCAGGACCCATCCCAGCTTCCAAATTCCAAGATAATTGATAAATTTAGAAAGAGAAACTAAAGAATCACTTTTCTCATCACCCAGTAGAGAAAATTAGGAGTTAAGAAACATTTTACCTGTAATCCTAGCAGCTCCGGAGTCTGAGATAGGAGGATTGTGAGTTCAAAGGCAGCCTTAGCAATTTAGTGAGGCCCTAAGCAACTCAATAAGACCCTGTCTCTAAATAAATACAAAATAGGGCTGGGGATGTGGCTCAGTGGTCAAGTGACCCTTAGTTCAATCCTCAGTAACCACCCCCCAAAAAAGAAAGAAATATTTAAAGATTTCTCTTATTTCTTTCAAAAATATTTTAACTTGTCCTTTTTTTTAATCCTTTGCATTTTCAGATTTGCATTTATTATTGGTAAACAGAAGGGCAATGGTTATTTTGCATTTGTGTTTCTTTCTATAAATTAGGAGATGAGCTTAATCCTATTATTAACTGTATTTATACCATTATTAAGGAAGCAGTTCTTTTAGGAGACATTTACTTTCATTGCGATTAAAAATTTACTCCTACAGTTGAATACATGAGGAAAACGAGTTTCTAGTAAGTTCTCTAACACAATTACCTTGTAATCCTGACCAACATATTTACCCTCCAGGACTTCACTTCCCTCAAGTTATAAATGACAGCATTGGCCTAAATGATTTATAAGGTGCCATACAATTTAAAAACCCATGAGTCTAAGAAATGCCATATTAAATCTACATGTCTTCCTTTGTCCGCTGTTGCACTTTAAAAGAGTCTTCAAAACCTAATACCTGTGCTAAGCAGAGTATGACAAGTAAACAACTCTCTAATAGTTATTTACATGTCAAATGTGAATTTCAATTCCACAATGCAATAAGGAAGCTCAAGGAGGTGGAAAAAGTTTCTTCCAGGAGCTGGCTTCTAGTCTTTCCAAGCATTCCTTACATTCATTCAGGCCTATAATCAAAGGAGTGTTTTCTCATCAATTGGCTTGATTTTTCTTGACATGGAAATGACTGCCTTTCACATAAACTGCTTTTCTTTCTAAATCATTCATACTGAAAATGAACAATAGAGGGAAGAGGGAAGGGAAAGGGGAAATACTAGGGAATGATATTGGCCAAACTATTTTGTTAGTATTGTGTGCATGTACAAATACCTAACAATGAATCCTATCATTATGTACAACTATAATGCTCCAATAAAAAATATGGAAAAAAATTTTTAAAAAAATTGAAAATGCCAAAGACAGCAAAACTACCAATAAAATTCAATCACAATCATGACTTAAACTCAGGACATAGCAACTATCTGACTTGAACTAGAGTGTAGATGTATTTTCTCCTTTTATAATTATCTCAGTCTTTACACACATAGAGTCACGTTTTTGTCATAAGAAAGGAAATCCTTCTAAATTAATACTCCCCATGACTACGTTGTGAAAAGAAAAATGAGTTTCTTATGCAGCAGGTCATAAGAATCAAGTGCTTGTGTAAAGAGTCAGTGTGGTAACAAACAAACTTGACATCAAAATTCATCAGTAATGGGCTGAGGCTGCAGCTCAGTGGCAGAGCCCTTGCCTAGCATGTGTGAGGCACTAGGTTCAATCTTTAGCACCACATAAAAATAAACAAATAAAGGCATTCTGCCCATCAACAACTACAAAAACAAATTAAAAATTCATTAGTGATATTTAAAATTTGGTTTTATGTAATAATTGGTTTTAATAATAATGTGAGCATGTAAAATAGAAACATTTAACCATGATTATGGTTGATTATTTATGCAACCATATCAAGATTTTACAGTATTTGATCTTTATTAATATTGTATCCATAAAAGGCCTTTATCAGCAGGAAAGTCTTTGTCTTTCATTATATAAGGGAGTAGAAAAAGCAAAAAATGCAAACATCCCCAGGTGATGCAGCTTATTAACTGAAAATTATTCACAAAGTAATGATATAAGATGGGGGTGATGCAGTAGAGAATAACTGGCCCACCAGATGCCTGGCAGCTGGAAGACACAGAGTTGCTGCAGAGGAGATGAGGGTGAGAGGGAAGAGAAAAGAAAGACACTATGGTTTGAATGCTTTTATCCCATCTAAATTTCATGTTGAAACTTAATCCCCAATGTAACAGTATAGGGGTTACAAATCTTCAGAGGTGATTGAGTCATCAGGGCAGAGCCCTTGTGAATCAGATTATATGCCTTTATTAAAGGGTTTGATGGAGAGAATCCTTTCCTTTTTATGTTTTGTTTTGTTTTGTTTTCCTTATGTAATGTGAAGACCCAGTGTTCCTATACTTTGGAGGATAAAGTGTTCAAGACATTTTCTTGGAGACATGAAGCAGCCCTCACTGGACAAATGAACCTGCCATTGACTTGATCTTAGAATTCCCAACCTGTAGAACTGTGAAGAATAAATTTTTGTTCTTTACGAATTACACACACTTGGTATTTTTATATCAGTACCATCAAACTAAGAGGGGAAAAAAGATGATGGACATCCCACTTTTTTTTTCCACACAATTTTACCCTAATGCTTTTTAACATATACAAATGTGGTTTAGCTCACTTACTACTGATACAAAAAATAATTTCTAACGCAATTGTCTTACTATCTGAAACTATCTCTAAATGCTCTCAAATCTGGGCATCTGGATAGCAATTAATTAGGTCTTTTCACAGTTTGTTTCATATTATTTATAAGAGGTTGTATAACAATTAACAGAAAGGGCTAACATCTGAACTTCATTTTGGTGCTTCAACAAGGTAAGTGACATTCAGTTTAATGGCCTGTGGCTCTGTATTCTCTTCAGCAAAATGAACATATTAATAGTCATGACTTCAGGTCTTAATTTGGTCCTGCTAAAAGTAAGACCTAGGATAAAGGCATAATGGTAGTTAGTTGTGAGGGGGAAGTAGTCCCTGGAATAAAGAATGAGGGTCTACAATGAGGCAGAGAAAGAAAAACGGCCAATATAGGATGCATTACTGAGGTGGCTACTGCAGATGCTAAGTGCTTGACTGGGCTACACTCTCCAGAGGTGTATTCAGTGGGGAGCCCTGAACTGACCTCAGGAGGATGAAAAAGTGCAAGTTTTGTGCAGTATCTGCTGTCCTCTCCTGGTTAAGGTTGGCTGCTTGGAATCCCTCGACATTAGGGAAGACTCTGAAGCAAAAATCTGAAAAGAGGAAGATGCTCATTTGAGAGAAAGATGGAACTGATCATGATTGATGCTATTGTCTACCACAGCTGTTGCTGAAATCAGAGGAAGGTTGAATAGGACCACATGGGGTTCTGAAGACATCTGCTGTACCTCCTGAAGTCCTATGGAGATGTCAGTGGAAAAATTTAGCCAAAGCACTCACTTCTGTCTGTCACATAGTTTATGCTGAATAATTGTTAGTTATTTTATGACTTAATTTATTTCTAAGCTTATTGCTAATAATTAATAGCTAATAAATGATAATTAAATTGTAATACTATTAGTCATGCAGTTATCTAAATATTTTTCTGTTTTCTCTTCTAATTATAACCCTATGTTTTTCATACTATAGATTCAGGTAAATGCTAATAAATATTTTAATAAACATGTGAATTATATACTTATCCACATGCCTCTCAACAGTCAGCTAAAGAAATAATTTTGAATTAACTTGAACAAGACTATATTAGTATAATGGAAAAATTCATCTTTTATCATGGGTTTTCTCTATTCCCATGCACTAATCTAGAGTTCATCACACTATTGGGCACTCAATAAATCTTGATGGACTTATTTGGTTCTCTGCATTGATATTGCCCTCAGCAAAGCATTTAACAAGCAAGCATTCATGAAAACGTCAATAACAGTAGTGATTAATGCTATGTCCTATTCCACCAAGCTGCCTGTGCCCAGAGTCTTTCAAGGATTGAAACCATAGAAATAATAACATAATTGATCACTTCCCAGAATGCATTCTGGATGGCTATTTTAGTTCAGCTAAAAAAATAGGAAGATAATTACAGCATTTGGCTTCTGGATCATATTTCTCAGAAATAGTTTAATTTCAACAGAAAAAGTCACTGTGTCTTTTAGATAGGTTGGCTCTCCACTCTTACTGGTTTGGCTGAAATCTTACCATATTTTTATATATTTTATTTTAATCACATAAAGGTACTATTATTATCTGCATTTTTTAAATGAGGTCACTGAGCCACAGAGAAGTTAACTGACTTGCCAATGATAATACAACCTATAAGCTGACTCCAGAGAGCATGCTCTTAACCACTGCCTTGCAGCCTTGTTGTTAACTATGAGTGCATGTTGGGAAAGATGCTAGCGGTCCAAGGCGCTGCACCTGCCTTGTAGGAGCTTGCATCCGGTAATGGACTCAACAAAGAAGGAGACCTTTTCAGTAACATGGGCTCACTGCTTGCTTGGAACCCTTCCTTAAAGTAATACTAAGACATTTTTACAGTTTTGTAGGTTTATATTTATCTATGGATACAGCAAGGTCAAAGATTGGGAGAGAGGAGGGCATAGAGACAGGAAGACTAATTAGAAGAATTTAGTTAGAACTAGTTAGAGATGGAGGTTGCTAGAACTAGTGTAGAAGCAATGGGGGTTAAGAATTTCCTGTTTCTAACTTTACTGAGCAAGAGTGAACTCTGTAGAGGATACACTAAAGACTTGAACTGTAATATGGACCCTTGCCTGGCTCTCCAGCGTGTGGATCACTGTGCAGATTTTGGACTTGATAGATTCTACAATGATATGAGTCAGCTCGTTAAAATAAACATCTCTCTAGACATACAGACACACACACAAAAAAGAGAATCTGCTGTTTTTGAAAGATAATTAATAGATAAAAATGCCAGGACATCTTAAGTGAATGAATTCGGGATAATGTGTGCCTCAGATGACAAAATTCATTTTTGCTAATAAAAGGAAAAATAAAGAATGTCTTTGAGCAGATCACAGAGAGAATCAAATGTAAGTTTGAAGAACTCCATTTGAGATATTGGTGTCAAAGAGACACAGAAATAGCCAAGGCTCACTATAGTTGTTTCCCCACCATTGACACCTAAACAATGTGTGACTGCAACATGTCCCTGGCCTGGACACATAGCTCCATGTACACACTAATGAACAATTCCAGATTAGCCCTATTTCCCATCATGCCCTCCAAATTCAAAGTTCTAGGCCAAAGCTTTCAGTTAGCTGAATTTTCCATGTGCTCAAGGTATAGCTGCCAGGGGACAGGAAGAGATTTCTAGTTCCCTCAGTTTTGTAGAAGAACACACTACTTCCCTCCATGGATTACCTACTAAGGGGAAGCCAATAAGGAATTCAGACTTTAGGCAGCCAAAAATAA
Organism: Xerus rutilus; assembly: GCA_028644305.1. Taxonomy (NCBI): domain Eukaryota; kingdom Metazoa; phylum Chordata; class Mammalia; order Rodentia; family Sciuridae; genus Xerus; species Xerus rutilus. The sequence continues at coordinate 88,579,962 of CM053401.1, read as the reverse complement.
AAGGGCAAATGCCCATACACTGTGGCAAGGAAAAAGCCAAGGAGGATGATTCATGAGCAAACTGAGGGATGGTAGTGTCATTTGTCAATGTAGAGGAACCAGGAAGAGAATCAAGTTAAGGATATGGTGGGAGAAAAGTATGCAGCTTTAGACAGTTAGAATTTGAGGCCTGTAGAATATTGTATTTGATGTAACTCCTGCTACTCATTACACCACTCGCCTTCACTGGCTTTTCATGGCTTCTAGGAGATAAACAGAAAAACAGTCTCCAAAGGATCCACCAGACTCAGAAAAATCTGCCCTCTGATCATGGCACCAGATTTTTTTTTTTTTACTCCATTCTTGGCCTTGCTGCATTACTCCAGCCACACCTGGCTTCCTTTTAGTTCCTGAAATCTGTCATATCATGCAATTTTTTGTCTCCGGACCCTGGGCCTGTGCCATTTACTCTGCCTTAAATGCTCTTTTCTCTTTGTCTTAGCCTAGTTCAATGTACTCATTCTTCAGATCTCAGACCAAATATCATTCTCTCAAGGAAACCTTTTCTAACATCCAAACTATCAAATGCTCTTTTAACACTTTGTATCTAGTTCTTTTAGCAGTTATCAAAGTTGAAAATTATATATTTGTGTAATTCTTACAAATTAACTTCATCCCATCTACTTAACGATGACAAGACCAAATATGATTTGTTATTACTATGTGCCAAATGCCCAGTCAGATAATTAAATATTTATTTAAGAAGGACCAAACTAGTCCATGAATTAAAGACTGAAACAATAATTGTATATAATAGTTGAATTGTGAAGAGGGGAAGATTTAGCCCAAAACACTGAGATCATCACCACACAGATGGTGACTCAAGTCAAAGGAGTAAATTACATCACTCAAGAAAGACTTAGGAAGCATTATTCACTACCAAGTATGAAGCATTCTTAATGTGATTCAGGAGTCACCCTGTATCAAAATCAACTGGAGACTGCATCAGGGAATCTATGTTTTTTCAACAAGTGAACCCAGATGAGACATGCATTCTAACATCTGAAAGTCATTATTTGTAGAAGTCAACAGAGAAATACTCTTGAAATAGTCTCAGAAGCATGTATTACAGAATATGTGTTCTAGCTTTCCATGAAAAAAGCAAAAACATTCACAGGTAGCTAAGAACATGTTGTTATGCCAAGAATACCGGAGGAGGATTTCAAAACCCTGGGGCAAAAACTGGGTCCTATCACATGCTAGTTTCACAGCCTACACAACTACTGCTAATTACTTGAAGAGAAATTTGGGGACTTTGGATATGGTCCCTCTCATTGATATTTTATGAGGATTAAACATATATGATAGTGAACTTTTTAAAGTAGTCAATGTTAGCAAAGTGCATGTTGATCAACTTGAGAATTTCCTATACAGTTATTTTAGAATGTAAAATGCCATTATATTAAGCTCTAAGTGAATTTCCATTTTGTGTTTGCATGTGTGAGTACTTTCCAGTTTAATCACCGAGGAACAAAAATATAAAACCTAAAACCATGGGCTATCATCAAGATAGTATAAGCATCAGAAAAGGCACTAACAAAAAGGGAGACTCAACCTACATTTTTGGAAAATAAGAATAATATTCAGTCTGTCATTTTTTGTTGCCACTATTACATATAGTAAACAATTTATTTCAGGTTATACAGAAATGATACCTGAATAATCAATTATGTTGCCTGTGGTATCATATAAAGTGGGAGAATGGTCTGATCGCTTGAATACTGGCTTATGATCTGGAAGAACAGTTTGTAACTACTACTTTGCTGACAAATCTGCTGTCAGGTAAATCAATATTTTGCTACATAGTACCACATTTTTTTTATCCATTCATCAGCTAATATATTCTTAGGTTGTTTCCATTTCTTGACTATTATGAATAGTGCTGCAATGAACATGGGAGCATAATATTTCTTCTATATACTATACTTTACTTTTCACTTGGATGTTCTTTATTGTTTTTAATTGTGCATTGTGTGGTAGTATCATTATTATAATGACATATATTATTCTATAAGTAATTCATACAATTTGGGAGGGGGTACCAGGGATTGAACTCAGGGACACTTGACCACTGAGCCACATCCCCAGCCCTATTTCGTATTTGATTTAGGGATAGGGTCTCACTGAGTTGCTTAGGTCCTCACTTTTGCTGAGGCTGGCTTTGAACTTGAGATCCTCCTGTCTCAGCCTCCCGAGCTGCTGGGATTACAGGCATGCACCACTGTGCCTGGCAATTCATACATATCTCTGACCCTACTATAGGATCACCAAATCATAATGTTCAGTGATTTTGGTAATTTTAAAATACCATCACAGGAACAACTACCACAAAAGCTCCCCAGATGATTCTAACAACCAGTCAGACTGCAATCCACTGGATTCAACATAATAAAGAGTCAGTCTTGGGAAATTGTTCCATACTCAATGTCATATTCTTATTTGGAACCAGAATATTCTCACAAAGTCCTATAGCCACTTAGAAAACAAAATACACACCACAGAAGAAATTAGTAATCATGAAAATTATAATGTCACCGTCTCTTAAGAACAAAATTTTTGTTTTTCTGCTAGTAAAATTACTTCTAACTGACTTTAGGATTTAAATCCAGGTAAAGCATATTCAGACTTGAACTATATCATCCTTTAAGAAGGATGTTCTAAGCCAGGTGCAGTGGCACAAGCCTGTAACCCCAGAGGCTTGGGAGGCTGAGGCAGGAGGATTGCACATTCAAAGCCAGCCTCAGCAAAAGTGAGGTGCTAAGCAACCCAGTGAGACCTTTCTCTAAATAAAACACAAAATAGGGCTGGGGATGTGGCTTGAGTTCAATCCCCAGTCCCCCTTCCCCACAAAAAAGAAATATATTCTATAATATTTATTGAGTACTTCAAACTTTCATTTATAAAATGGACCAAATATTTGAAGTAGAAAAACAGAATGAGCTATTATTTCATATCGAAACCGCAGTGTGCCAGAGAATTTAGTGCCTTTCATATTAGTACTGGCTTCTCATGAAAATCCTAAACTGAAATAAACATAGTGGCTGACACTTTTCTCCATCTCTAATTATGTTTCCCATTATTTTTTTGCAACTAAAAACATGAGTAAAATGCAACCTTGGAAGTGAGGAAGCATATAGCTGCTCTAAATAACCAAAATACCCATCCATTACATTCTGGATGTACCACTTATTAGTGGTATGATGTTGAGTGAGTTATGTAAATTTTCAGCATCTCAGTTCCCTTATCTATAAAGTGGGATAATAACAGAATCAAATTCATAGTGGTTGTAGAAGAAGTGAAAGAATGAAAGCAGGTAAACTGCCTAAAGAGTGCTAGTACATCCACTGTCATGCTGATTAATAAATTTCCATCCCTAGCATTCTCTTGAGCTTTCAGAATACATTCATAGCTTTAGCAATGAAAAGCCATAGTTTGAGTTTGGATTTGACTTTGATGTTTGTGCTTTTCATTTAGTATCCTTCCAACCTTCATTCAGGTATTTATCCAACACATACGAACTCACTGTAATCTCAGCATAAAGTGCTGGGCTAAGCACAGTGTAAATGAAAAGATGAAAAAGACAAGACCCCCCCTGCCTCTAGTTAAAAGTTTAGAAGATAAAATGAGAACTGTACATAAATATAAGGCGGAATCCGGGGCCATAAGAGGCAGGAACATAGGAATTTAGAGATGAGTAAATTCCACATGGTAGGTGGTATCCGTCTGGCAGTAAGGATAAGAAAGTCCCTGTTGTATTGTGTAGTTTAGGCCAGCTATAAAAGTGGTGCCATTCAGCAAAGCCCAGCAATGAGGGAAGAATTTTACATCATGGGCAAGTTTCTGGCCACATACACTCTAAAATCTCTTACCCTACTGAAGTGCTGCTCAAAGTGAAGGTCCTCAAAAATACTATCACTAACTGTCCACATCTACAAAGAAAATTAGGGTTTTCTTGTCTTTCAGACCCTAAGACAATAGTTGCAATAAATGACTCAAATATCTGAACATAATTTCATAAATCTATGTCAAGAGAACAGCATCTCACAGAGAATTTTAGAGCAAGATCTTTATGGTCCAATCTGGCCAGGTTAGTAATAAAGAAGACTGCGCTGCTACCTAATGACAACTGGTTAGCCATGGAGAGAAAAATCTGTTGGCACCTGCCCAACACTCAACAAGCAGATGGCCGTGGGCACAAAAAAACATCATGACAATTGGCATTTCATTGGAATGCTCTGAGCAGGGAAAGGGCCTGGAAAATGTCCTTCTTTGGCTGCCCTTGCTTCTGAAACATATTGGTAGCACAGGATGGGAAAACTGCCTGACTGCTGCCAAGGGGAGCAGAGATGGCCTTTAAAATCTAGGCTACTGCAGCCTCCTGGGTAGTCAATCTGGTGCCTTTCAGTAACCAGAGAGCATCTTTTTTTTTTTTTTTTTTTGTACCGGGGAGTGAACTCAGGGGCACTCGACCACTGAGCCACATCCCCAGCCCTATTTGGTGTTTTATGTAGAGACAGGGTCTCACTGAATTGCTTAGCACCTCGCTGGTGCTGAGGCTGGCTTTGAATTCATGATTCTCCTGTCTTAGCCTCCCAAAGTGCTGGAATTACAAGCATGAGCCACCAGGCCCTGCTCAGAGAACATCTTAAAGATGTGTGTGTTGATATCCCGTAGGACAGATTTTATCCAACAGATTCCATTCAAAGTTGGCACATAGGATGACAACAATCCGAGCTCCAAGATGGTGGAGGGGTCTAAGTCCTGTCTTGCCAGGCCTACTGTGTCAGGTCCATGGCAGAAGATTATTTGCTCTATCTCAGAACTCTTACATTGGTGGTACATAGTTAACGAAGTACATTTGTGTTTTCAAAAAAGTGCCACTGAATGACTGTGTTTGTTAGCTAGTTGAAGGTCATTACCAGTAAAAATCTACTTTGTAAAGACTTGCTAATTTGGAATTTTTATTTTTTAATTTTTAATAAATTGTATCGTGTATACTTAAAGCTTACAACATAATGAGAATCATAGGGCTGGGATTGTAGCGCAGCGGTAGAGCGCTTGCCTCACATGCGTGAGGCCCTGGGTTCGATCCTCAGCATCACATACAGAGCAATAAAATAAAGACATTGTGTCCATTTACAAAAAAATTAAAAAAAAAAAAAAGAGAATCATATAGTTGGTACAATAGTTATTATCATGAAGCAAATTAACAAATGTACCATCTTGCATTGTTGTCCTCTGTATGTGTGTATGTGTATGCATTTGTATAAAAAACAGTGATAACTGACTCCTGACATGGATACAGTAACTATTATTAACTATAGTCTTCACGTTGTATATTAGATCCCTAGACTTCGTTCATCCTACCTATCTGCTATTTTGTATTCTCTCACTTATATTGTCCATTTCCTTCCCCATCCATCCCACTCATTGTTTTATTCTCTACCTCTATATATTTAACCTTTTTTTAAAAAGATTCCACATATAAGTGAGATCATTCAATATTTATTTCTGTTTCTGGCTTATTTTACTTAACATAATGTTCTCCATTATGTTCACCCTTGTAATAAATGGCAGGGTCTTCTCTTCAAAAGTTGAACAATGATCCTTTGTTTATATCACAATTTCCTTCTTAATATTTGAAGATTTATTTATTTTTTAAAAATTTGTGGTCTGGTCCTATTTATGATATTGACTAACATTTCATACAGATACCTTAACCAGTTGACAGTAAGACATGCATCTATTACATCTTAATACACACACACACACACACACACAGGAAGTTTAGTCTTAATTTATCCTTGAGTAGTCTCTTTCGAATCAAGTGAATAAAAAACAATGTCAAACTAACTTCTGGCTTCTACCCTCGGAAATTATCAACTTAGTTTCAGCAATAAGGACAGCTAACCACCAAAAATCACTCTGATATGAAATAGACATTCTTCTGATATAAGCTGTATTTACATAAAATTTAATTACTTTGCATTTTCAAATCAGCTTTAAGTATAGTTAACTACTCCATCTCTGGAAAAAAAGAAAAAAAAAAATCATAGCCAATGCACCCAAGATCCCCTTGACTTACATAGTTCTTTAAATTACATAGGCTGTCTTGTGTTTTGCAGATAGATTTTTAGAACAGAGAAGCCTAATTGTTATTTCAATTTTCTTAGGGCTTGAAACAGTTTAACAATAAAGATGTCTGATTATTCAATAATCCACCCATATTAACCAGAAAATAGCCAGTTTGGAGGAGTGTCTGGTCAAGGCAAAGAAGCTATGACCAGCTACAAAGTAACTAAAATATTATGACATTATCACCTACAGGCATGTAAACTTGATCACATAAATACATGCCTTCATAAAATATTATGTGGAATAAATATTTGAGATAAAGTGATAAGCATGCAAATAAAGCTTGTGAATACTAATGAAGTTTGACAAATAAAAAAAATCACTAAACTCATATATTTGTGTACAGCTACCAAGTATATGATCCAAAATTGTTCCCCCAGGAAATTAAGAAAAAGTGTTAAATAAGGTACTTTTCTCATTTCCATATTGGAGAAGAGACTTCTACTCCTCTCTCCAAGAGGAAGCTTCACTGTTCTATTCCCTTACTAATTTATCCTCAAAGAATGATGTGTGACCACTCAGCCATTGCCTGGGGATTTGGCTTTGTTGTTCTCCCTCAGCTTCATCAGTAGATGGTAAGGAAGTTTCTCATGGGACTGGCTAGGATTGGCTGTGCAAATCCAACTCTTCCTATCATCAGGCTCCAGATTATAAATTGGATGGGAAGAGTGGCTAAGATTCCATCTTCAATTTTTTTTGAAGACTAACTTCTCCTTTCTCCCTGTCCCTATAAACCTAATGGAACCAAGGAGTGAACAGCCAGCTGTACTCTTAAGAGGCTATCCTTTAGCCGGGCGCGGTGGCTCAAGCCTGTAATCCCAGCACTTAGGGAGGCTGAGACAGGAGGATCGCGAGTTCAAAGCCAGCCTCAGCAATGGCGAGGCGCTAAGCAACTCAGTGAGACCCTGTCTCTACATAAAACACAAAATAGGGCTGGGGATGTGGCTCAGTGGTCGAGTGCCCCTGAGTTCAATCCCTGGTTCCAAA